>CM077155.1:18921023-19304488 GCA_039583875.1 Platanthera guangdongensis | reverse complement strand
GTGAATATAGACACAACTAGTTTGATGAAGAATCCCATTTTGCATGCAGAATGTAGAGAAGTCACGACTGAGATATTCTTGGCATTATCAATCGAAAAACTTTGATAGAAACACCAAAATGAGTTTTGATCATGAGATAGAAGGATGTCCATACAGAGAATAATTCAGAGCGATCTTTTAATAGATACACCCACGTACAACGAGAGAAATCATCAATGAACGTGACAAAATATGAACTACCCTGACCAATGGTAAGAGTAGGAGAAGGACCCCAGATATCGGAGTGGATAAGATCAAACAGACGGGTAGAGCTACGAACGTGCTTTGGAGGGAAGGAGGGAGCGGTGATGCTTGCCAAGCTGACATGCCTCACAGTTGAGCGGAGGACTTTGAGGAGGAAGGTGGGGCAGAAGTTGACGAAGAAGACAGGGAGGAGCAGGACCAAGGCGGAGATGCCATTGAGAAGATCTGTGGAGGTGGAGGAAAGGTGGAAAAAGCAGAAATGTTGTCCAGGAAGTATAGGCCGCCACTCTCAGTCCCAGTAGCAATCGTCCGTTGGGAGTCCGGATCCTGAAAGAGCAAGAAGTAGAAGTAAATGTGACGGAACACTGTAATTGCTTGCAAAGAGAGGTAACAGATAATAAGTTGCACGGGAACTGGGGCACGTATAGAGTATCCGCCAAGTGAAGAGACAGAGTGACATGAACTATCCCTGTTCCATGGACTGATGATGAAGAGCCGTCAGCGAGAAGAACCGGGGGCAAGCGGTCATGTTTTCTAGGGAGAGAAACACGGGAGATGGCCGGTCATATGATTCGTAGTACCAGTGTCGATCAGCCATTTTCCCTGAGTAACAACGTGGGCACGACCATAAGACGTGACCACGGAGGCGGATAGGCTGGAGGAGGGGAAAGCCATGGAGGCAAGAGAGGAGCAAGCCGCGACGATAAGAACAAGCAACGAGAAGAGAAAAGAGCACCAAGCCGGGCGAACAGAAAACAGGTCGGCGGCTAGGAAGGCCGCTACCAAGAAGCAAGCAAAGCAGAGGGAAAGAAGTCGCACGGCTTGAAAAAGTCGGGCGAACAGAGGAGAACAGGTCGCACGACAAAAGATGAGGCCGGCGCGACTAGCAAGCAGGAGCGGGTAGAAGGCAACAACAAGAAGAGCGCGAACAGTAGCGGCTAGCAAGAGGTCAAAGGCACAGCGGGGAAGAGGTCGCGCAGACTGAAAAGGCCGAGCGAACAGAAGAGAGGAGAAGAGAAGGTGACCGCGACCAAGATGCGGGTGAGAAAGGAACAACCCGCACGTCAGGCAGATCACAGCAGCAAACCGCGAGTATAGGGACAAGCGGATATGGGGAAAGCAGAAGCGGACAGGGAGAAGAAGTCCGCAGCGGGTAGACACAAGCCGCAAAGACTAGAAGTCGGAGAGGCAAGAAAGAGCAAGGAGCGCGGCGACAAGGAAACAGGTCGCTGCGACGAATAGCAGTAGGAGAAGAGAACCAAGAGCAAGCCGCGCGAACAGGGCAGCGGACAGAAACAAGCCGCTCGAACAGGGCGGCGGACAGAAGCGAAGGCAAGCCGCGAGAGAGGGCGCGGATAGCGGAAAACAAACCGCTAGAAGCAGAGAGCGCACAGAATCAGGAGGAAATGACCGTGCCCTCTGATACCATGTTAAAAGTAGCGAATAGAAAAGAACAAACGGATAGACTTTTGAATAATTGAAATTTTATTATCCAAAAAAGGTGACTATTACAAAGGTATGCCCTCCCTTATATAGAATGGAGGAGAGATGAGAGAATACAAATAGAGATGTGGGACTAAAAATTTACAAGCTAAGCGGACTATACAAAGTAAACCGCACAAGCCGCGCGGTTAGACAGAAGGACTAACCGCACGGCTACAACAAGAGAAGCAGAGAGGTCGCCTGTGAAGATCGCTAGACCGCCCGGTTTACAAGCCGGAGAAACCAAACCCCAGACCACGCGGTCTTCAACCCTCCAAGACAGACCGCCCGGTCACCAACTTCAACAAAATCCATTGCAGCAAAGATGCCATTTGTGATGTTTGTGGTTCACCCCTTTTCTCGAGTGAGTACGTGTAGCCGGAATCGGATAAGGTTAGCTCCGCAATGATGACAAATGGTTTCCTTGGTGGACAAGGTTAGCTCCGCATTGGCGGTTGATGGTTTCCTTGGTACGCGGGGATGATGCAGTACAAATGATGGATTAGGGTGGGAATGATTATGGATTATGATGTGCTAAGGCGCGGTTTTGTCTCCGTGGTCGGATGGCTATCCCGTGACGTGCAAGTCATGTGGGGAGAGTGTCCCGGCGAGACTAGTCCCCTTCTGTAAGACTGACAAGAAAGCCAAGCATGGGGTAAGCCTGGGCCTGGGCAATGAGGCCACGAGCGGGTGGGATCCAGTAAGGGTTCTTAGAATCGGTTAGTGTGTGAGACAGAGTCCTGACGCGAGAAGTCAAATCTTGCAGGAAAGCCCGGGTCTAAGAACCATGAGTGGGTGGGGCCTTGGCAAGAGTTTCGTGTGTGCGGCTTGTATGTCGTTAAGGGTATTGCAGTACCCTTTTGTTTGTGGCTTAACACCAATGGGGAAATTGGAGGTACCCAGATGTGATGATGATGTGCTAGTTGCATACTCAATAGGGTGCCTTGGGTGAAGCCCAGGTTTTGCATTCATGTTGCATAGTAGGCCCCTTTTTATTATATGCTCAACATAGAAAATGTGTTTATTGTTTGAGACATCCAAACTTGTTCTATTAGAGCTTTACTAGTTTATGTATATGGTATACGAAGTGCTGACTTGCAGGTTGGAGGGGTACCCCGAGGTCCGTTAGGGGCGGCCAGGAGGAGATGTGTTTGTTACACAGTTTGAGGTCAGCCTTTGCTGACCCATGTTACTACCAAATTTTACAGGGCAAGGATCGCAGGCAAGAGCCAGCTCGCCGGACAAAAGACCTAAGCCTCATGAAGTGTTTCAAGTTTCGTACTAGCTCTATTTTGCGGCATTGTATGTTTGATGCTCTTGTTTTTCCGGCTTGCATGCCGAGGTAGTCTAGGAGTGCTTTTATACATTGATGGTGGATGTTATCTTTTTGAAGTGTTTGACTCTCTATTGTTGTAAGTACCTAAGACCGTTTCGATACTCTTATATGTGGATAACTTCTGGTCTTGTTTACTGTTTCCGCTGTTGTTTGGTTTTGAGTTTTGAGATTGGGTAGTTCATATCATCTTTAGTGCTAAAGCTGTGGCATCTGTATGTTGTTGGGCCCCGACCGGACCCATATTATATGGTCATTACAATGGAGGTGTTATAATTTGGTATCAGAGCCAGGTTTCATCCAAGATCGGTTAGGACGGTCGATTTAACGTAATCGGATCGCGTAAAAAGGTTATCCACATAGGAGTAATGCGGGGTCGTGAGTGTCCTTATGTCTGAGTCTTGTAATTCGAGACTGATACCTTCTTTTCTTGCTTTTGTTAAGAGTGCAAGCAACGAGGCGGGTACGTCAAGACCAAGAGAAGAGCTTTCAGCGAGCAACGCTACTGCTCAGGGTCCTTTAGGCATAGGTGTAAACACAGCCGATTATTGTCACATGCTTGCAGAAGAAATGGTGGCAGCCCAAGCTGCAGCGACAGCTCAAGTAGCAACCCCTGTTGCTCAGGTAGCAACTCCTGCTACCTAGGATACGACGACGACCGTGCCGGGCGGAGAATCAAGGCGAGCAGAGCTGTTGGCCGAAAGGGTGGTTATTGGGTATGGAGACCGACAGATGAAGTATTTTCTGAGCTTCCATCCTCCAAAGTTCAAGGGAGTCGGTACGCCGACTGATGCGGATGGGAATGGATGCAAGTGCTTCTAAGGGCGGCAAAGATGCCAGAGGAGAAGAAATCTGAGTTTGCGGCCTTCATGTTGGAGGGACACGCAAAGTTGTGGTGGGTGAGCCATAGTGGCTGCCAGTTTGCCGGACGCACCCCGTCCATGGAAGAGTTTGGGAATGCTTTTCTAAAGAAGTACATTCCTGTTTCGACAAGGTTGGCCCTCTAAAGGCAGTTTCTACACTTGGTGCAGCGGGATAAGACGGTGGACGAGTATGTACAGGAGTTCACTCGGTTGGGTTGTTATGTAGGAACGACAATGGTAGATGATGAGGAGAGGGATAACCTCATCTACCAGGGGCTGAGGGAGAATCTAAGACAACCCCTCATCACCATGAAGAGAGCTGATTTCAATGAGTTGGTTGAGGCCTCCAGAATGTTGGAGAGTGATCTGGAGTGAAGCCAACGTCGTAAGGGTTTCGCGCCCAAGCAAGGGGAATGGAAACCTTCTCAATCCCAAGGAAAGTCTGAAGGGAATAGGTGAAAGAAAAAGCCTCACCCATTCAAGTCCGGTGAGAAAAGCAGCTGGACGTCCAGAGGGTCTCACTCTAAGGGGCCACCGACGTGCTTTAGCTGTGGCAAGGTGGGGCACATTGCTCGTTTTTGTAATCAATGAGGTGCGAAGCAGGAGCCAAGTCAGGAGCAGACTGTGCGCTTCGGCCCTAGTACCACAGAGAAATGAAAGATGGCGGAGTCTAGCGCTTCTCGGTTCCAACCGTTGCAACCAAGGGCCTACAACCTTGGGCAGCAGGAAGTGATCCAACAACTCGATGTGGTGACAGGTACGAGGAAGTTTAAGTTTAACCTTGTGCTTCATACTTTCAGACCGTTATAGTTGATGTCTATGTTTTAGGCTTTGTGGTAGTTTCCGGATACCCCGCTAGGGTATTATTTGATACGAGAGCGTCCCACTCTTTTCTTGCGGAAAGCTTCATCCGAAGAATTGGAGTTGAGTCATTCTCGGCGGATGTAGAGCTGAAGGTGCGCATGCCCAATGGGTCATCCATGACCACTGGGGAAAAAGGGCGCATTTGTTGGAAGCTAGGTGGAGTTGACTTCATGTTGATAGCAGCGGTATTATCGTTGGTTGAGTTTGATGTGATATTGGGAATGGACTGGTTAGCAGAGCAACGTGCCAGTATTGACTACCTATCCAAGGTGGTGACCCTAAGAAGCGAAGGGCAGACAAAATTTAAGTTTGAGGGCCTTAATGGAGTGGCCTGTTCCCTGATTTCGGCCATGCAGTTGGTGCGGCCAGTTAACCAGGGGGAGTTTCCCTTGTAGCATTATTGGAGGTTCGCCTTTCCAAGTTATCACTTGGGGAAGTGCCCGTAGTGGCAGAGTTCAAGGATGTGTTTCCGGATGAACTTCCTTGAGGGCCTCCTCAACGGGAGATTGATTTATCGATTGAGTTAGTGGTAGAGGCTAGGCCGGTGTCACGTCCTTCGTTTAGGATGGAACCAAAGGAGTTGGCCGAACTCAAGGTATAGTTGCAGGAACTGTTGGAGCAGGGGTATATCAGACCCAGTTCTTCACCGTGGAGCGCGCTTGTGTTGTTTGTGAAGAAGAAAGATGGTAGTATGCGGCTGTGCATAGACTATCGAGGTTGAATAAATTGACTGTCAAGAATAAGTATCTGATGCCTCGGATAGATGACCTATTCGACCAGTTGGTGGGGTCGGTGGTGTATTCAAAGTTGGACTTAAAGTCGGGATACTATCAGTTACAAATTCGAGATGAGGACATACCCAAGACAGCGTTTGGTACGAGGTATGGTCACTTTGAGTTCTCGGTGATGCATCGGGCTGACAAACGCACCATCCGTATTCATGGATTTGATGAATCGAGTATTTCGGGAATACTTGGACTCTTTTGTAGTTATCTTTATTGATGACATTCTGGTACTCCAAATCGGAGGTGGAGCATGAGACTCACTTGAGAGTAGTCTTGCAAGTGTTGAGAGAGAACCAACTTTATGCAAAGTTCTCAAAGTGCGAGTTCTGGCTAGAGATGGTGACATTTTTGGGCCACGTGATTAGTGGGGATGAGTGGCGGTAGATCCAACAAAAGTGGAAGCCATCAGAGATTGGCCGATTTTGAGAACTGTGGCGGAAGTCCGAAGTTTTCTTGGACTAGCCGGGTATTATAGAAGATTCATAGAAAACTTTTTGCGGATAGCTCTACCCCTCACATCACTAACTCGTAAGGATCAGAAGTTTGTGTGGACTCAGGAGTGCAGTCAGGCATTTGAGACACTGAAGGAAAGGCTGATGAAGGCTCCAATCCTAAGTCTACCGAAAGGGACCGAAGGATTTCAAATTTTCAGTGACGCATCGGGATGCGGTTTGGGTTGCGTTTTGGTGCAACATGACAGTGTGATAGCCTTTGGGTCTAGGAAGCTGAAGCCTCATAAGAGGAATTACCCCGTCCATGACTTGGAATTGGCAACGGTAATTTTCATGTTAAAATTGTGGCGACACTATGTTTATGGTGAGAAGGTGGAGATCTTCACGGATCACAAAAGCCTGAAGTATCTCCTAGATTAGAAGGACTTGAATATGTGGCAGCGCAGATGGGTCGAGTTCCTTGGAGACTATGAGGTGGAGATTCAGTATACGCCAGACAAAGCAAAGTGGTGGCAGATGCCTTGAGTAGAAAATACTCTGGAAGGGAATTGGATCGAAGCTCATGATGAGCGGTCGGTGCTAGACTGGGAGTCCCTCGGCTTGGAGTGCATAGCAAGGGGCGAGTATAGCATTGCTCGGTTGAACTGGATTGAAATACAGAATGATTTGACTGATCGTATTTGGGAAGCGACCCATTTGGATGATGAGCTCCAGCCATTCGTGGTGGAAGCTCAAAAGTGCGAGAGTAGTACGTGGGAGATAATTGACGGGATTCTGAGGAAGGACGGAAGGATTTGTGTACCGCAGTTTGGCAAGCTCCATGAGGAGTTGATGTTTGAGGCTCACTTCACAAAGTAATCCATTCACCCGGGTAGTACAAAGATGTATCTGGATATGAAGAAATCCTTTTGGTGGTCTGGACTAAATTGGACGTAGCTTTGTACGTGAATCGATGCCAAACTTGTGCCTTGGTGAAGGCCGACTGTCAGAAGCCGGGCGGGTTCCTGAAGCCTCTTCCAATCCCCGAGTGGAAATTTGATGACATCTCCATGGACTTTGTGCATGGGTTACCTAGATCGCAGCAGGGTGACGACGCAATTTGGGTGATTGTGCATCGCTTGACCAAAGTGGCTCACTTCATCCCAAATCGAAAGGAGGAGAGCATAGAGAAGCTGGAAGAGTTGTACGTTCGCAACTTTGTGCGACTATATGAGATTCCTAAGAGTATAATTAGTAATCGCGATGGACGTTTCACGTCCAAGGACTGAAGGTTGGTTTAGAAGAGTGTGAGCACGAAACTAAAGTCCATTATGGCTTTCCATCCTCAAACTGACGAGCAAACTGAAAGAATGAGCCGTACTATGGAGGATATGCTGAGAATGTGCATTCTTGACTTCGGTAAGAAGTGGGAGATCACCTCTTCATGGTAGAGTTCGCTTATAACAATAGTCACCAATCAAGTATCAGATGGCGCCATATGAAGCTTTGTATGGGAGGCGGTGTCGAACACCGATGTTTTGGACAGAGGCGGGAGACAAAACCTTTGGGAAAAGAAGTGGTAACTGATGCATGTGAGCTGGTGCGAACCATTCAAGAGCGCATGAAGGTGGCTCAAGATCGGCAAGCAAAATATTTTAATGCTCGCCATAGGAAGCTGGAGTTCGCAGTAGGCGATTGGGTCTATCTAAAGATCAAGCCGTTCAAAGGCGTTTCGCGCATTCGCCGACTCAAGAAGTTGAGTCCAAGGTTTTTGGTACATTTTGAGGTTATAGAACGGGTGGGAGAAGCAGCGTACCGGTTAGCGCTGTCCATAGAGCTGAGTGGATTACACGACATCTTCCATGTCTCCGTCTTGATAAAGCCTTAGTAGAGGCTAGTGTGGTGATCGAATCAACATCAGTGCTGATAGAAGAGGACTTGAGGACGCGAGTTCGTCCAGTCACTATAGAGGATTCAGAAACTCGGTGGTTGCGGAACAAAGAGGTCAAACTCATAAAAGTCCGATGGTACAACTGCGGTCGTGACGAGCTCTCTTGGGAGCAAGAATAGACCATGCTGGAGGAGTATCCAGAGTTATTCCTTTCAGGTATAATTTAAGTTTTGTGCATCTTTCACTTTCTATAATTTCGGGACGAAATTCTTTTAAGGAGGAGAGAGTTATAACGCCCCAAAATTTCGAAAGAGGGACGGACAACGTTCAGAGCCAAGTTTGGGTCTTTGTAAGGGTCACACAGCCTGGGACACGGGCGTGTCCTAGGCCGTATCGTGCTCGGGTTCGAAGAAGAACTCGGGTGGTCGACGAACTGCGCTCAACGAAGTGTCGAGACAGTGAACAAGGCCTAGGACACAGGCGTGTCCATGGTCGTGTCGTGTTCGGGTTCGATGATTTTCGCGTGGTCGACGAAAATGCGGTCGACGATCGTTGAGAGGACGAACACGGCCTGAGACACGGGCGTGTCCCAGGCCATGTCCTGCTCGGGATGATAGCCGGGTCGTGTGAGGGGATAAACACGGCCTGGAGCCGATGCATGTTCGTGTTTGACATGGGCGTGGAAAATGTGACACCGACGTGTTAAATACCTGTGTTCTCCTCGGGTTGTGTCTGGTCCTGTGTCGATGGAGGAACATGCCCAGGAACACGGGTGTGTACTGAGTGACACGGGCATATCAACTTCGACACGGGCGTGTTCAGAGCCCGTGTCCTATTCTGGGTGCGACGGTTTCAGCATCGATTAAGGCACACGGCCTTGGACACGGGCGCGTCTCAAGCCTCGTTCGGCCCAGGAATTTTGGTTTTAAGTACAAATTGTGGACGTTCATTTCCTTCTTTCAGGATCTGATGGTTCAGGGCTGTCCTGGCCGAGTTATGTTCGGGAATAGGGTTTGATACCCTCATTCTTCTTCAAGTTTCTCTTTCTAAGGTTTTAAAGAGAAGGGAGAGCAAGGAAGAAGGTGAAGGAGAGATCTGGCTGCCGGAGAAGCTTTGGAGCCCCAAATCGCGAGCCAAGTCCAGATCCGCAGAGGCAAATCCGTTGCGGTAGTTTTCATCCGGCTAAGTTCACATGGCTAGGAAGAGGGGCCATAAGGTTACGACACTTCTCCTCTTGGTTTTAGAATGCGTGCTTAACATCTATTCTTTAAGCTTTTGGGCACCAAACTCTCAAATGAGAGGGGTTTGGGTCGCCATGGTTCAAGAGGAGCCTCCGGGTCGACTGAGTCCGTCCCTAGCATGATTTTGCATTAGAGATCCGCTCTGTTAGTGGATTAGGCATTGTGGGTGAAGCCATAGTCGCGACCGTTAGTCCGACTCGGTGATGTTGCATAGCGAGCCTTAAGGATTTTGTAGAAATCCGTTGCGGCAAGATGCCGTTTGTGATGTTTGTGTTTTCCCCCTTTTCTCGAGTGAGTACGTGTAGCCGGAACCAGACAAGGTTAGCTCCACAATGGCGGTAGATGGTTTCCTTGGTGGACAAGGTTAGCTTCGCATTAGTGGTAGATGGTTTCCTTGGTGCACGGGGACGATGCAGTACAAATGATGGATTATGGTGGGAATGATTATGGATTGTGATATGCTAAGGCGAGACTTTGTCTCTGTGGTCGGCTGGCTATCCCGTGACGTGCAAGTCATGTGTGGAGAGTGTCCCGGTGAGACTAGTCCCCTTCTGTGAGACTGACAAGAACGCCAAGCATGGGGCAAGCCCGGGCAATGAGGCCACGAGCGGGTGGGATCCAGCAAGGGTTCTTAGAATCGGTCAATGTGTAAGACAGAATCCTGACGCAAGAAGCCAGAGCTTGCAGGCAAGCCCGGGTCTAAGAACCATGAGCGGGTGGGGCCTTGGCAAGAGTTCTGTGTGGCGGCTTGTATGCCGTTAAGGGTATTGCAGTACCCTTTTGTTTGTGTCTTAACGCCAATGGGGAAATTGGAAGTACCCAGATGTGATGATGATGTGCTAGTTGCATACGCAATAGGGTGTCTTGAATGAAGCCCGGATTTTGCATACATGCTGCATAGTAGGCCCCTTTTTATTATATGCTCAACATAGAAAACGTGTTTATTATTTGAGACATCCAAACATGTTCTTTTAGAGCTTTACTAGTTTATGTATATGGTATATGAAGTGCTGACTTGCAGGTTGGAGGGGTACCCCGGGGTCCGTTAGGGGCGGCCAGGAGGAGATGTGTTTGTTATATAGTTTGAGGTCAGCCTTTGCTGACCCACGTTACCACCAAATTTTTCAGGGAAAGGATCGCAGACAGGAGCCAGCTCGCCGGCCAAATAGGCCTAAGCTTCATGAAGTGTTTCAAGTTTTGTACTAGCTCTATTTTGCGGTATTGTATGTTTGATGCTCTTGTTTTTCCGGCTTGCATGCCGAGGTAGTCTAGAAGTGCTTTAACACATTGATGGTGGATGTTATCTTTTTGAAGTGTTGGACTCTCTATTGTTGTAAGGCCCTAAGGCCGTTTCGATACTCTTATATGTGGATAACCTCTAGTCTTGTTTACTGTTTCCGCTGTTGTTTGGTTTTGAGTTTTGATATTGGGTAGTTCATATCATCTTTTAATGCTAAAGATGTGACGTTTGTATGTTCTGGGGCCCAGTTGGACCCATATTATACGATCATTACTGGGGAGGTGTTACAATTTAGTATCAGAGCCAGGTTTCGTCCAAGGTCAGTTAGGACGGTCGATTTAATGTAATCGGATCGCGTAAAGAAGTTATCCACATAGGAGTAATGCCGGACCATGAGTGTCCTTATGTCTAAGTCTTGTAATTCGAGACTGATCACGTGTTTTATTTCTTTTGTTAAGAGTGCAAGCAACGAGGTGGGTACGTGGAGACCAAGAGATGAGCTTTCAATGAGTAGTGCTACTGCTCAGGGTCCTTTGGGCATGGGTGTAAACCTGGCTGATTTTTGTCGCATGCTTGGATAAGCAATGGTGGCAGCCCAAGCTGCAGCGATAGCTCAAGTTTCAACCCCTATTGCTCAGGTAGCAACTCCTGCTACCCCGGATACGACGATGACCATGCCGGTCGGAGAAGCCAGTCGAGCAGAGCCGTTGGCCGAAAGGGTGGTTGTCGGGCATGGAGACCGGCAGATGAAGTATTTTCTGAGCTTCCATCCTCCAACGTTCAAGGGAGTCGGTATGCTGACTGATGCGGAGGATTGGTGGGCACGAATGCAAGAGCTTCTGAGGGTGGCAGAGACGCAGAGGACAAGAAATCTGAGTTTGCGGCCTTCATGTTGAGGGAGACGCAAAGTTGTAGTGAGTAGAGCCAAGGTGAGCACCAGCCCGGACGCACCCCGTCCATGGAAGAGTTTGGGAATGCTTTCCTAAAGAAGTACATTCCTGTTTCGACAAGGTTGGCCCTCCAAAGGTAGTTTCTGCACTTGGTGCAGCGGGATAAGACGGTGGACGAGTATGTACAGAAGTTCACTCGGTTGGGTCATTATGCAGGAACGACAATGGCAGACGATGAGGAGAGGGATAACCTTCTTTTACTGGGGCTGAGGGAGAATCTAAGACAACCCCTCATCGCCATGAAGAGAGCATGTTTTCAATGAGTAGGTTGAGGCCGCCAGAACGTTGGAGAGTGATCTGGAGCAAAGCCAACGTTCGTAAGGGTTTCGTGCCCAAGCAAGGGGAAGGGAAAGCCTTCTAAATTCCAAGGAAAGTATGAAGGAAATAGGTGGAAGAAAAAGCCTACCATTCAAGTCCGGTGAGAAAAGCAGCTGGACGTCCGGAGGGTCTCGCTCTAAGGGGCCACGACGTGCTTAATTATGGCAAGGTGGGGGCACATTGCTCGTTTTTGTAATCAAGGAGGTGTTGGGCAGGAGCCAAGGCAGGAGCAGACATTGCACTTCGGCCCAGTGCCGCAGAGAAAGGAAAGATGACGGAGAGTCTAGCGGTTCTCGGTTCCAACCAGTACAACCAAGGGCCTACAACCTTAGGCATCAGGAAGCGATCCGACAACCCAATGTGGTGACAGGTACGAGGAAGTTTAAGTTTAACCTTGTGCTTCATACTTTCAGACCATTATAGTTGATGTTTATGTTTTAGGCTTATTGGTAGTTTCCGGGATACCCGCTAGGGTATTGTTTGATATAGGAGCGTCACACTCTTTTTTGTGGAAAGCTTCATCCGGAGATTGGAGTTGAGTCGTTCTCGGCGGATGCAGAGCTGAAGGTGCGCATGCCCAATGGGTCATCCATGACATTGGGGAAAAAAGGGTGCATTTGTTGGATGAAGATAGGCAGAGTTGACTTCATGTTGATAGCAGCGGTCTTACCTTGGTTGAGTTTGATGTGATATTGGGAATGGATGGCTAGTAGTAGAGCAACGCGCCAGTATTGACTGCCAATCCAAGGTGGTAACTAAGAAGCGAAAGGGCAGATAGAAGTTAAGTTTGAGGGCCTTAATGGAGTGGCCTGTTCCCTGATTTCGGCCATGCAGTTGGTGCGAGCAGTTAACCAGGGGGGAATTAGCCCTTGTAGCATTTTGGAGGTTTGCCTTTCCAAGTTATCACTTTTGTAAGTGCCCGTAGTGGCAGAGTTCAAGGATATGTTTTTGTATGAAACTTCCTGGAGCGCCTCCTCGACGGGAGATTGATTTCTCGATTGAGTTAGTGCCAGGGCTAGGCCGGGGTGTCACGTCCTCCGTTTAGGATGGCACCAAAGGAGTTGGCCGAAGTCAAGGTACAGTTGCATGGAACTGTTGGAGCAGGGTATATCATACCCAGCTCTTCACCGTGGAGCGCGCCTGTGTTGTTCGTGAAGAAGAAATACGGTAGTATGAGGCTGTGCATAGACTATCGAGAGTTGAATAAATTGACTGTCAAGAATAAGTATCAAATGCCTCGGATAGACGACCTGTTCGACCAGTTGCTGGGGTCGGTGGTGTATTCAAAGTTGGACTTGAAGTCGGGATACTATCAGTTGTGAATTCTAGATGAGGACATACCCAAGACAGCGTTTGGTACGAGGTATGGTCACTTTGAGTTCTCAATGATGTCATCCGGGCTGACAAACGCACCATCCATATTCATGGATTTGATGAATCGAATATTTCAGGAATACTTGGACTCTTTTGTAGTTGCCTTTATTGATGACATTCTGGTGTTCTCCAAATCGGAGGTGGAGCATGAGACTCACTTGAGAGTAATCTTGCAAGTGTTGAGAGAGAACCAGCTTTATGCAAAGTTCTTGAAGTGCGAGTTCTGGCTAGAGAAGGTGCATTTTTGGGCCACGTGATTTGTGGGGATGGGGTGGCGGTAGATCCAACAAAAATGGAAGCCATCAGAGATTGGCCGATTTTGAGAATCGTGGCGGAAGTCTGAAGTTTTCTTGGACTAGCCGGGTACTATAGAATATTCGTAGAAAACATTTCGCGGATAGCTCTACCCCTCACATAACTAACTCGCAAGGATCAGAAGTTTGTGTGGACTCAGGAGTGAAGTCAGGCATTTGAGACACTAAAGGAAAGGCTGATGACGACTCCAATCCTAAGTCTACCGAAAGGGACCGAAGGATTTCAAATTTTCAGTGACGCATCGGGATGCGGTTTGGGTTGCGTTTTGGTGCAACATGGAAGTGTGATAGCCTTTGGGTCGAGGCAGCTGAAGCCTCATGAGAGGAATTACCCCGTCCATGACTTGGAATTGGCGGCGGTAATTTTCGCATTAACATTGTGGCGGCTCTATGTTTATGGTGCGAAGGTGGAGATCTTCTCTGATCACAAAAGCCTGAAGTATCTCCTAGATCAGAAGGACTTGAATATACGACATCGTAGATGGGTCGAGTTCCTTGGAGACTACGAGGTGGCCATTCAGTATACGCCAGGCAAAGTCAATGTGGTGACAGATGCCTTGAGTAGAAAATACTCTGGGCACGTGAATTGGATCGAAACTCATGATGAGCGATTGGTGCTGGACTGAGAGTCCCTCGGCTTGGAGTGCATAGCAAGGGGCGAATCTAGCATTGCTTGGTTGAACTGGATTGAAATACAGAACGATTTGTCTGATCATATTCGGGAAGCGACCCATTTGGATGATGAGCTCCAACCATACGTGGTGGAAGCTCAAAAGTGCGAGAGTGGCACCTGAGAGATAATTGATGGGATTTTGAGGAAGGACGGAAGGATTTGTGGACTGCAGTTTGGCAAGCTCCGTGAGGAGTTGATGTTTGAGCCTCACTTCACAAAGTACTCCATTCACCCGTGCAGTACAAAGATGTACCTGGATATGAAGAAATGCTTTTGGTGGCCTGGACTGAAGAGGGACGTAGCTTTGTACATGAATCGATGCCAAACTTGTGCCTTGGTGAAGGCTGAGTGTCAGAAGCCGGGCGGGTTCCTGAAGCCTCTTCCAATCCCCGAGTGGAAATTCAATGACATCTCCAAGGACTTTGTTCATGGGTTACCTAGATCGCAGCAGGGTAATGAGGCGATTTGGGTGATTGTGGATCGCTTGACCAAAGTGGTTCACTTCATCCCAAATCGAAAGAAGGACAATATGGAGAAGCTTGTAGAGTTGTACGTTCGCAACATTGTGAGACTACATGGGATTCCTAAGAGTATAATTAGTGATCGCGATGGACGTTTCACGTCCAAGAACTGGAGGTTGGTTTAGAAGAGTTTGGGCACGAAGCTAAAGTTTAGTACAACTTTTCATCCTCAAATTGACGGGCAAACCGAGAGAACGAACCATACTATGGAGGATATGATGAGAATGTGCATTCTTGACTTCGGCAAGAAGTGGGAGGATCACCTCTTCATGGTAGAGTTCGCTTATAACAACAGTTACTAAGCAAGAATCAAGATGGCGCCATACGAAGCTTTGTATGGGAGGCGGTGTCGAACACGGATGTCTTGGACAAAGGAGAGAGACACCAAACTTTTGAGAAAAGAAGTGGTAGCTGATGCATGTGAGCTGGTGCGAACCATTTAAGAGCACATGAATGTGGCTCAAGATCGGCAAGCAAAATATTTTAATGCTCGCCACAGGAAGCTGGAGTTCGTGGTAAGCGATTAGGTCTATCTAAAGATCAAGCAGTTCAAAGGCGTTTCGCGCATTTGCCGACTCAAGAAGTTGAGTCCAAGATTTTTGGGACCTTTCGAGGTTATAGAACGGGTGGGATAAGCAGCGTACTGGTTAGCATTATCCACAGAGCTGAGTGGATTACACGACGTGTTCCATGTCTCCGTCTTGAGGAAAGCCTTAGTAGAGGCTAGTGTGGTGATCGAATCAGCATTAGTGCCGATAGAAGAGGACTTGAGGACGCGAGTTCGTCCAGTCGCTATAGAGGATTCAGAAACTCGGCGGTTGTAGAACAAAGAGGTAAAACTCGTAAAAGTCTGATGAGACAACTGTGGTCATGAGGAGCTCCCTTGGGAGTGAGAACATACCATGCTGGAGGAGTATCCAAAGTTATTCCTTTCAGGTATAATTTAAGTTTTGTGTATCTTTCACTTTCTGTAATTTTGGGACGAAATTCTTTTAAGGGAGAGAGAGTTGTAACACCCCAAAATTTCGAAAGAGGGACGGGCAGCGTTTAGAGCCAAGTTTGGGTCTTGGTAAGGGTCGCACGGCCTGGGAAACGGGCGTGTCCGAGGCCATGTCATGCTCGGGTTTGACGAAGAACTCGGGTGGTCGACGAACTGCGCTCGACGAAGTGTCGAGATAGTGAACACGGCCTAGGACACGGGCGTGTCCATGGCCGTGTCATTTTTGGGTTTGACGATTTTCACGTGGTCGATGAATATGCGATCGACGATCGTCGAGAGGACGATCACGGCCTGAGACACGGGCATGTCCCAGGCCGTGTCCTGCTCGGGATGAAAGCCGGGTCGTGTGAGGTGATAAACACGGCCTGGATCCCAGGCGTGTTCGTGTTTGACACGGGCGTGCCAAATGTGACACAGGCGTGTTGAATACTCGTGTTCTCCTCGGGTTATGTCTGGTCCTGTGTCGATGGAGGAACACACCTAGGGACGCGGGCGTGTACTGAGTGACATGGGAGTGTCAACTTTAACACGGGCGTGTTCAGAGCCCGTGTCCTATTCTGGGTGCAACGGTTTCGGCATCGACTGAGGCACACGACCTTGTACATGGGCGTGTCTCAAGTCGTGTTCGGCCCAGGAATTTTTGTTTTAAGTACGAATCGTGGTCGTTCGTTTCCTTCTTTCAGGATCTGATGCTTTAGGGATGTCCTGGCCGAGTAATGTCCGAGAATAGTGTTTGAAACCCTCATTTTTCTTCAAGTTTCTCTTTCTAAGGTTTTAGAGAGAGGGGAGAGCAAGGAAGAAGATGAAGGAGAGATCTGGCTGCCGGAGAAGCTTCAGAGCCCCAAATCGCGAGCCGAGTCTAGATCCGCGGAGGCAAATCCGTTGCGGTAGTTTTCATCCGTCTAAGTTCCCATGGCTAGTAAGAGGGGCCGTAAGGTAACAACACTTCTCCTATTGGTTTTAGGATGCGTACTTAACATCTTTTATTTCAAGCTTTTGGGCACCAAACTCTCAAATGAGAGGGGTTTGGTTCGCCATGGTTCAAGAGGAACCTCCGGGTCGATTGAGTCCGTCCCCGACATGATTTTGCATTAGAGATCTGCTCCGTTAGTGGATTAGACATTGTGGGTGAAGCCGTAGTCGCGACCTTTAGTCCGACTCGGTGATGTTGCATAGCAAGCCTTAAGGATTTTGTAGAAATCCGTTGCGGCAAGATGTCATTTATGATGTTTGTCTTTTCCCCCCTTTTCTTGAGTGAGTACGTATAGTCGTAACCGGACAAGATTAGCTCCGCAATGGCGGTAGATGGTTTCCTTGGTGGACAAGGTTAGCTCCGCATTGGTGGTAGATGGTTTCCTTGGTGCGCGGGGACGATGCAATACAAATGATGGATTAGGGTGGGAATGATTATGGATTGTGATGTGCTAAGGCGCGGCTTTGTCTCCGCGGTCGACTGACTATCTCGTGATGTGCAAGTCATGCGGGGAGAGTGTCCTAGCGAGACTAGTCCCCATTTGTGAGACTGATGAGAACGCCAAGCATGTGTCAAGCCCGGGTAATGAGGCCACGAGCAGGTGGGGTCCAGCAAGGGTTCTTAGAATCGGTCAGTGTGTGAGATGGAATCCTGACGCGAGAAGTCAGATCTTGCAGGCAAGCCAGGGTTTAAGAACCATGAGCGGGTGGGGCCTTGGCAAGAGTTCCGTGTGGTGGCTTGTATGTCGTTAAGGGTATTGCAGTACCCTTTTGTTTGTGGCTTAACGCAATGGGGAAATTGGAAGTACCCAGATGTGATGATGATGTGCTAGTTGTATACACAATAGGGTGCCTTGGGTAAAGCCCGTGTTTTCCATAGTAGGCCTCTTTTTATTATATGCTCAACATGGAAAACGTGTTTGTTGTTTGATACATCCAAACCCATTCTTTTAGAGCTTTACTATTTTATGTATATGGTATACGAAGTGCTGACTTGCAGGTTGGAGGGGTACCCCGGGGTCCGTTAGGTGCGGCTGGGAGGAGATGTGTTTGTTATATAGTTTGAGGTCAGCCTTTGCTGACCCACGTTACCACCAAATTTTACAGGGCAAGGATCGCAGGCAGGAGCCAGCTCGCCGACCAAAAAGGCCTAAGCCTCATGAAGTGTTTCAAGTTTCGTACTAGCTCTATTTTGCGACATTGTATGTTTGATGCTCTTATTTTTTCGGCTTGCATGCCGAGGTAGTCTAGGAGTTCTTTTGCACATTGATGGTGGATGTTATCTTTTTGAAGTGTTGGACTCTCTATTGTTGTAAGGCCCTAAGTCCATTTCGATACTCTTATATGTGGATAACTTCTAGTCTTGTTTACTGTTTTCGCAGTTGTTTGGTTTTGAGTTTTGAGATTGGGTAGTTCATATCATATTTTAATGCTAAAGCTGTGGCATCTGTATGTTGTGGGGCCCCGGCCGGACCCATATTATACGGTCATTACAGGGGAGGTGTTACACTTCTAGTCTTGCAACTGGTGCAAAAGTTTGGTTATAGTCAATTCCTTCCTCTTTCCTATAACCTTGAGCAACCAGACTTGCTTTATTTCTGACTATAACACCTTGGGCATCTAGCTTATTTCTATATACCCATTTAGTTCCAATGACTGGGTAGTCTTTGGGTCTTGGAACTAAATCTCAAACATTGCATCTCTCAAATTGATTGAGTTTCTCTTATATTGCAGTGATCCAGTAGGGATCTTGCTCAGCATCATTTATGGATTGAGGCTCAACTTGAGAGAGGAAATAGACATGCATCACATCTTGGTTGAGTTGATGCATTGTTTGTACACCTACTAACATGTCTCCAATTACTTGAGATCTAGGGTGATCCCTTAGTGTGAAAAAGTCAGTGGGTGGAGTTAGTTCAACAACAACACTTGGAGTTAATTCCTCTTGTGGAATAATGTCTGCTGTTGGAGTAGGTTCAGCCACTTCCAAAAGTTCATCTTCACTGTCTTCATCAGCTTATGTAGGAGAATGAGATATGACCTTTTGAGTAAGGTTTAATTCTTCCAATTTCTCACACAAGTGAGGTACCTGCAAAAGATCTGAGGTAGAAGAGTACTTCTCCTTGTAATACATGTTAGCTTCATCAAAAGAAATATGTACAGACTCTTTTATTTTTAGGGATGATTTATTGAAAACCCTATAAGCCTTGCTAACTTGGGAATATCCTAGAAAAATTCCCTTTGTAGCTTTGGCTTCAAATTTTCCAATGTGTTTCTTATTATTGTTGTGCATGAAACATCTACACCCAAAGATTCTAAAGTAATCAATTTTAGGTTTCTTCCCTTTGAGTAATTCATAGGAGGTCTTACCCTTAGTTTGTGTATCAAACTCCTATTCAACATATAGTTTGTTGTGCTCACAACCTCTGCCCAAAAGTATAGGGGCATGTGTGCATCTGCAAGTAATGTTCCTGCAAATTCAATGAGGGTTCTGTTTTTTCCTTTCTGCTACCCTATTTTGTTGATGAGTTCTAGGAGCAGAGAAATAATGCCTGATACCTTCCTCCTCACAGAATCTTTGCATGGGAAGAGATTAAAACTCAGTACCATGATCACTTCTGATCAATGCAACTGGAGTAGAATACTCAATCCTTATGCCCTTAAGAAAATCTGTAAGGACTTTGAAGTTATCTGACTTGTGTCTCAAGAAGAACACCCAAGAGAATCTAGAGAAGTCATCTATAATGACTAGAGTGTAAGACTTCCCTCCTAAGCTTTGTACAACAATCAGTCTAAAGAGATCCATATATAGCAAGAACATAATCTTAGGTGAGTCACTCTTATTAATTAACTTAAAATTGTTTTTAGTTTGCTTGTCTTCTTGACAAGCCTTGCATAGGCTTTCCTTCTTGTAGGGACCAGAAGGCAATCCTCTGACAAGGTTGTCCCTAGATAGCTTAGATATGTTCTTAAGGTTAACATGGCCTAGTCTCTTATGCCAAAGAATATTGTTATTACTAACTTGGTTGAACAAACATATTTCTGAGCTAGCAGAATAAAAGTTTACTAAATATATATTCCCTTGTCTGCACCCTGTTAAAACAGTTTGGTTATTTGAAGAAATAATACATTTTGAATTAGTAAAGCAAACCTGATAACCTGCATCACATAACTGACTTATGGATATCAGGTTATGTTGGAGACCATTTACATATGCCACTTTTCTGAATGTGACAGCTCCACTGTTGAAGTCTCCATAGACTTCAGTTTGTCCAAAGCTGGAATCTCCAAAGATTACTTTTGGACCCAACTTTGGCTTGAAATTGATCAGGCTGTCCTTGCATCCAGTCATGTGCTTTGAGTACCCACTATCCAGATACCACTTATTTTGAGTGATAGGATAGTTCTTCACTTGCAAGGAAATAAGTTAGAAGTTCTTGACCCAGGTCACCTTGGGTCCTTGTCTCTTTTCATAAAAAAAGCTGGAAATATATGAACATTCAGGTTGACTTTTATATCCTAAGGGGTAAAATCTTCTAGGTGGAATAATCCAATCAGCAAGTGGATTAAAAGGTTTTCTAGGTTGATTTAAGTTTTTGTTTAAATTATGATTTTTATTAAGTCTGACTGGGTTCGACGAGAAGTTGTGAGTTCGTCGATTGAAGTTCGACGAAATTGGATGAGATCGTCGATCTCTGCTCAGAGAATGAAGATATTCATTTTCTGTGCCCCAGGTTCGTCGATCTCTGCTCGACGAACCATACAAAGTTCGTTGATCGTAGTAAGACGAATTATTATAGCTAATATTTGCGTTCATAGATCGTCGATCGGATTTCGACGAACTAGGAACATTTCGTCGACCTAAGTTCGACGAAATCTGTTGAACTTTGTTTTTAATTAAAGTTTTTCAGGTTTCTATTCTTTTGATTTTTAGAGTTAGGTAATTCTTCTGTGGTTTGTTTATTGTTTATTACCTCTTTACCCTTAGCTGAAACAAATTTTATAGAGGTTGTTAATATGTTCTTCTTAAGTATGGGGGGTAAGCTTGATGATGCATCCAAGCCCAGTTTGCCATTCAGTCTGGCATTGACTGTACTTGTGATGTCCATCAGCTTAAGGCTTCTCCCATTTAGAGATTCCTCAAGTTGCTTATCCTCACATAACTTTGTTTTTAAAGAAATAATTTGTTCATTAGCTAGGATTAGTTCATCTTTTAATTTAGTGTTTTCAGAAATCAAATTTTCTTGATTAGTGAGTCTTTCCCTAAGTATTTTAATTTCCTTTTCAGAGTTGATTAAATCAATACACATGGTTTTAAATTCAGTTTTGAAACTATCAGAACTATAATCAAATGAGGATAATACCTGATCAGCTTCTGATTCTGAAGCCTCTTCATTGTCAGATTCTTCTTCATTATCTAATGGGCTGCTAGAGGCATTGATGGTCATGATGCAGACTTCCTTGGCCTTTGCCTCTTCTTCCTCTTCACTGGAACTGGAAGATGTGGATTCATCTTCTGTGTCACTCTATGTATTAGCAACAAAGCCCTTCTCCCTCCTTTTCTGTTTGCTGGAGGAAGGCCTGCTGTATGGTTGTCTTCTGGAGTCCTTCTCTCTTCTTCTTTCTTTCTTATGATTCTCTGGACACTCTGAGATGAAGTGTCCAGGCTTCATGCACCCAAAACATACTACTTCTTTAGTAGGAGTTTTATCATACATGGGCTTATCATCCTGCCTAGATGATTTTCTCCTGAAGTCCTTTCTTGCCATTTTGTAAAATCTCTTGGCAAAGAGGCTCATTAGTTCTTCATTTACTGTTGAAGCTTCAGTCTCTTCAACAACATTGAATGCTATGTTGTGCTCCTTTCTTGCTGGAGGAGGAGTCATTTATTTTGCAGCTTCTCTAGACTTTATCAGCTGCTTATAGGACTTGAGTTTTCCCAATAGAGATTCTGTGAAAATCTCATTTAAACTCCTAGCCTCCTTGATTGGCCAGATACTGGAATCCCATGAGCTTGGGAAGCACATGAGGATTTTATCATTCACTTCAGTAAGGGTGATGTCCTTGTCTAATGTCTTCAGCTCATTGATTATCGAGCTCAATCTATTGTACATGTCAACAACAGACTCTGACTCATCCTTCTTGAAGTTCTCATACTGGGATATGGGAGTTGATCTTCTGTCTTTCCTCTCGTCAGCAGAGCCAAACACCATTTGGTTAAGAGAGTCCCAAATGGACTTGGCTGATGTGCATTCAGCCACCTTCTAGAAGATGTCATCAGACATAGTCTGAGGCAAAATATTAATGGCCTTTGCATCAGCAATCTTGGCCTTCTTCTGAGCATCTATCCACTCAGGTCGTGGAACAACATGTGTGCTTGATGTTGAAGTAGATGTAGTTGGTTGAGGAGGACCTGTCAAAATGGAATTGTAGATGTCCTCATCAATGGAATTCATATAAAGCTTAATTCTTGTCTTCCAGATGACAAACTTATTCCAATTGCACACTGGAGGTCTGGTGCTTGCATAATCCTTATCCTGTGCCATGCTGTGAAAATAAATCTAAGGAAAATAAAAGATTAGATCTAACATTGGATCTTTTGGCTCAAAGGTTAGCTTGTACAGCCAAAGGAACCTGCTCTGATACCAATTGAAAGTGAGGGATAGACCTGATATACTCTAGATGGGGGGGGGGGTTGAATAGAGTATCTGAAAACTATTTGTTGTTTATAAAATTATCAGAGCAAAGCAACTAATATACCCAGTAAGCAAAGGGGCAACCTAATATATCATAACCTAACACATCCACAACAGAACTAAACTAATCTTTCACAGGCACAACAAAACTAAACTAACACAGGCACAACAAGAACAAAAAGAAAAAGGGCAACCAGACGGCACAAGAACTTTATAGTGGTTCCCCAACCTGGGTACATCCACTCTTCTACCACCCTGGTAGGAATCCACAACAGGTTTTGATCAGGTGACTGCCACCAATGAGCTTTTGATCAAGTGCTCAAAAACTAACCCAAGTCTTTTGATCTGGAGACTTGCAACCAAAGAATAACTTTTGAAGGGAGTTAAAGAACCCGTTGTATAGTGAGAGGGTGAGAGATTTATGGAGACTTCTCTTTCTCAAAACAATTGAGAAGACAAGTTGAACTTGATGTTGTCAAAGCTCCCCCTAAGATATTGTGTTGTTCAGGAAGATTGGAGCTTTGCTTCAGGGTGTAGGTCTTCTATCTTCAGCCTTTATTTGAACAGATTCAGGAACTTCTTGACTGATAGTGGTTTGTTGTCCTTGAAGAATCCTGGAGTGAAGGTTGAAGAATACTCTTGATTTGGAATGAATTTTCTTCTTCTTCTTCAGCAATGTCAAGGTGAAGACCAGATTATTTTTTGCATAGAGAAGGATTGGAATGTTGTTGCTGTTGATCTTCTCTGTGTGCTTAGTCTTTTCTTTCTGGTCTGGATTCTCTATGTTGAAAAGAGATAAAATCTCTTTTATATGATCAGTCGAATTTCTCCTTTGAATTTTTGAATTGTCCGCATTGATTGCTGATGGCCTGGAGAATGTAATATGACTGGATAGAATATCTGCATTAATGGATTTCCCCAACTGTCCTATTGAAAAGCGGCAAGCAATAATCCTGATGAATACCATAATCAATGCTGTGTCTAACGGTTATATTCAGAGAATATTAAGCATTGATTATTCAGGAATGACTGCAATAGAATAAGGACAAAAGAAGGAGAAATCCAAGTCTGGATCTGCACAAAATTCGTCGAGCAAAGAACATATTTCGTCGACCTGAGTCCAAAGTTCGTCGAGCTGAGAAATCTTGTTCGTCGACCTGAAAATGGCTAACTACTTTCTAATAAAACTTGTCAATTATATGCTCTAAGTTTGTCGAGCTGATAATGCAAATTCATCGACCTGATTTCAGAGAAAGGATTCTGGACTTAATGTATTGAAGTTGAGCTTCTAGAAATCGTCAACCTGAGCTCGAATATCGGCGAGCTCAACTCAGAGAATTTACTCTGAGTTCATCAAGCAGAGCACGAATTTCGTCGAGCTGAGTTCGACAAACGTCAAACTCACTTGTCTAAACTTGATTTTCTTCTAAGTCTTAAGTCTTCTGTTGGGTGGTCCATGTGTGGTTGTTTCTAAGGACTTAGCCTAAACTCTAAGAAACAAAGACATGACCCTAGCTATACAAGGTGGGTCAAACATCCTAATCTGTGAACCTAGCCCAAATCAAACTAGGGATCCAATAACAAGTCATGTTGATAACTATTGGATTGTTTATTATAACTGACGTATAAAGTTATAAGTATTTCCTGTTATATTATGCTATATATTCTTACAGATAGTTGCTCCTAACCTTTATATATGAAATGTTGTACTAACTCTCTCTTGCTTCAACTATTTACTTTTTTTTGGTGCGTAAGATCATCCCCATGATATGGATCCGGGGAGGAGATGTGTTTCTACTTAGCTCTGTGACTAACGACTATTTTAATAACCATTTATAGGAGACGAAGCACTATGATGTTCAGCTGCCGCAGGACGATACATTAGCTAGTAGGAATACCCAACCAGAGGCACCCCAGTTGTTTCTAGACTTTCGAAACTTGAGTTACTAGTGCACAAACTTACAATAGAGAGAGAAAGAGAGAGAGGGAGAGAGTGTGTGTGTGTTAGAAGTAGTAGTCTTTTGATGCCTATGGGCTAGATGTATAAACAGTGGCTATGCCCATTATTTGCTCTGATATATATATATATATATATATATATATATATATATATATATATATATATATATATATATATATATAATATTTTTTTTGTTTTTTGTTATTGATTCCGCAAACTCTATGATGTAATGTGAATATTGTGATTCAAGCCGAGCAAGGCAGCCAACTAGTGCTTTGTGGAGTGGGTTGTTGCCACTTGGGCAGCACTGGGTGGATGTCCTAGGCAGTAAGATCCCCTCCGACCGAGCCCACGCAAAGGTTGGGGGGTCTTACAAATGGATCAGAGCGATCACGATCCGTACTTATGGTGCAGTCTCAGGATCTCTTCGTCCCTCACTTCATTTCTTGGTTCAGGATGAACCATGTAGTGGAAACCTGGTGGACCCTAGTGTAGAGGCTTAGGTATTCTAGACTGTACGATAACACACTCACACACTTTATATTTTTTGCTTTGTCAGTCTTTTGCAAATTTCCCTTACTTTTGCAAAATACTGACACTCTTTACCTATTACTTCTCCAGATACTGATGTAATACCCCAAGTTTCTTTAAGAAGGAAATGATTTCTGAGAGATACCACTCGGCGGTAGGGTTATCGCCGACAGTACCTTGGCTAATTTATTTGTCAGAGCTCTCTAGTAGTTACCCGGTGGCGATAGCGATACCGCGTGACAGTAGCGTCAGGTGTCGAGAGCGGCGTGTTGATGCGACACATCGTCTATCACACGACGGTAGGTTGTTATTGCGTAGCGTTAGCGAGGCTGATTATTTGGCTTATCTCTCCGGAAGATATCACCTAGCGGTAGAGATACCATTGGCGGTAGCTTGCTCAATTTATTGGCGAAGCTCTCGGGTTGCTACCGCGCGGTGGTAACAGCTGTAACGCGGGGGTAGCAACTGTCATGTAGCGATAGCGGTAGCGGTCATGTTGTAACCGACGCTAGTTACTGCGTGGTCATAGGATCCTATAATACGGAGATAGCAATAATGTAACGGCGTGGACACATGTTGGCCTATGATTGGTGGGCCTAAGCAGTGGCACATGAACCGAGCAATTGATTAACGGTACTGCGCGACGGTAGCTTGACATAAAGCCTTAAAAGTGTTAGTTTCACTTCATTCCTTTGGAGATTTTGTGCTGATCGGCTGTAGCAGGAAGAGGGAAGTTTGGTCTAAGGAGATCTCGTCGTCGTTGGAGTTTCGGGGCTCAGATTCACGAGGCAAGTTTGGATCTGTAGAGACAAAGCCAAGACGGTCATTTCCATATGGCTAGAATCTCTTCCATGGCGCCAAAATGGACTTCTAGGGTAACGGTCCTCTTCCTTGGACATGTGAAGTCCTTCAGTTTTGCATTTGAAGGCAGACACTCCACAGACACGTGGAAGCAGTTCTCCCGATGGGTAGATTCGTGTATCCCCGTTAGTGTTGCATTTAGATCCAAAATTGAATTGCCGAATAGGCATGCTGTGCGAATCCCATCCGGATAGGTTGGTCTGGATTGGTGACGTTTGTATGTTTTGTATGCAGGAGAAGACTCTGTGTTAATTACATAGATTTAGGAGTTAAGGGGAGTGCAGATGACTGCATTGAGAGTATTGGAGGTAGTCTCCAGGAAAACACCCGAAAAAAGGGGGAAGAATCAACAGTCTGTCCCCTACCGTGCAACGATAGCTCCTAGTGAGCACTGTTTTGTTTGTGAGTCTTGTCTTTTAGATACTTGGGGGCCATTTGTTGAGGCCTTTCTCTAGAAGACCTGGGGGCCAACATGTGAGAGTTGAGAGCCTGTGTGGCCCAACTTATACTGCCTTGAGTGCCAGCCTTGGAATATAACAGAGTTATGTATGGTTATGAAAGGGAAATGGGAGGCTGACCCGCATCGTGGCTTATTCCGCCCGGTGATTTGAGCATCAAGAAAGAGTTGAATTGTACCCAGCCCTATGTCGTTTGACTTGGAGTGAGTCAAAGGGTGTACCTGGGGGATCACTATGACTTTTTCGTAGCTATAGGAGCGAGTCTTTGACTTCTCCCCGAAAAGACTAGAGAATGCTCAAGTTATGCTAACTATTGCTGAGAATAGAGGCGGGACCCTGGGAAATTCCGGTACACCGACAATGTGCCATGAGTGCATGGTATATTGGGCATTCATGCCAATGTCTGTGCTGAATTGTGCCTAATCTGCATGTTCCTGTTGTCTATGTTTGATTATGCTAATGCCTGTAGGGAAGGAGCACCGCGACCTCGAGTGAGGGGTGGGGTCGTCATAATTTGGTCTGACCATTGTTATTGTTTGCTACCATTATAGTGGAATGTTTCATGCAGGCAAAGCCGAGCCAAGCAGGAAATAACGGGCTGGAGCCCAGGATTATTAAGCTGGACCATGAAGGCCAAAGCAAAATACCCGTTTACTTTATCATTCATGTGTGGTCGGAATATGTGTCGATGTATGCAAGACAATTTATTTTAAGTTGAACATTATAATGCCTTAAGGACATAACAGTTGTGTATTTGGTTTCTCATTCCTATTTTTATGTTAGTGGGCATTCAGTTGGTTGGGTTCTCTTAAACCTTTAAATTACTTCCTCTAGATTGCACTCAGTTTTAGGATCCGTGAAATTAGATTATGGTTTCAACTAGTAACTCCTTTAAGAAATATGCTTGATGACAATCAATGCCTCTTGCAGCAACTCTAATGTTGTTAATTCAGAAGCAGACAATTCAGGTGATGAATTCATTTCAGAAGAAGATCAGGTAATCTCTTCTTTTGATTTTTCTTCTGATCAATTTAAAATTGATTTCAAATTATTATGTAATGATCTAATTAAATCTGAGAAAAAAATCAAACTTCTCAAAGAGAAATTAATTGAATTTGAAAATATTTCTTCTGAAAACTCAAAACTTAAAAAAGAAATAAAAACTGCTAATAATCAAATATCTTCTTTAGAAAATAAATTATCTGAGGTTAAACAATTTGAAGAATCCCTAAATGGGAGAAGCATCAAATTGATGGACATCACAAGCACAGTGAATTCAATGCTTAATGGCAAGCTGGGCTTGGGTGCTTCATCTAATCAGCCTCCTATTCTTCAGAAAAATATTTTATCAACCCCCAAAAAATTCACCTCTGATAAAGGAAAAGAAAAAGAAGTTCTACAACTCACATACAATGATACTAAAGTTCTACCAAAGACCAAATCAAGTCAAAATAAAAATTCACTGAAAAATCATGTTCAGCAAAATTCGACGAACCAAGATCGACGAAATCAGTATTATGCATCGAACGGAGATCAACGAACTCTGAACCCAGAATTTGGGTACAATTACTCATCTGCTGGTGCTCGACGAAATCAACATGTTTCGTCAAACAAAGATCGACGATCGTGGAGCGCAGGAAATGAGTATTATCATTCTGTGAACCGAGATCGACGAAATCAATACTTTTCATCGAACTAAGATCGACGAACTCAATTAAATTCGTCGAACTCAAATATTAAAAACATAAATTTTAATTTCTATCAAACTAATAATCAAAAACCAAAACTTGTTAATCCTTTTACTCAATGGATAATTCCTCCTAGGAGATATCATTCATTAGGCTATGTTGGAACACCCTATTACTGATTTGGGCAAGGATCACTATTTCTCTTAGGAAACCTGTTTTGACCTCATTGTATAGATCTAAAGGTCAATTAGAATTGAGTCTAATGGTTAGTGTTTAGGTTTGGAAGCTGCCCTCAAGACCAGGTTTTTCAGTTTTGGAGACCAAGTCATTTCGTCGAGCTCAGTACGACGAATCGTCGAACTCCATTCGACGATCGTTGAGCTCACTTCGACAGATCGTCGAACTCCATTCGATGATCTCTGAGCTCAACTTCAATAAGTCGTCGAATTCCATTCGACGATCGTCGAGCTCAGATCGACGTTCTTGACTCCAGTTTGATTCTCTATCTCTGAGCTCAGTTCGACGATAGTTGAGCTCAAAACGACGATCTCTGTTTCTGTCTAAGTCCAATCTCTGAGCTCAATTCAACGATAGTGGAGCTCAGTTCGACGTTTCGCTGAAGAGTTCAACGTTTTTCAAGATTCAAATTCAGACAGTTGTGGAATTATTGTCAGCATTTAATTCAAAGATCTTGTAGCCGTTTTCAATTAATCTGGAGCAAGTTTCAAGGAATTTTCAAGAAATGTTTTATTGGACTTTCCTCCAGAAGACAAATACAATTAATGAAGTAATTAATGACAGGCTAGCGGCTATCTTGCACAGTGGATCATTTCTATTCAGACCAAGAGAATAAAAGATTAGTTTTTCACTCTTCTCACAGTCAGACAAAGAGATACATATTCTGCAATAACAATTCTCTGCAACAACAAGAATTACAGCACTTACAACAACATTTTACACAAGAGAAAGAAAGAGAGTTGCAGACATTCTCAGTCTAAAAGATTCATACAAGAACACACATCACAAAAGGAGATCAACTAACTGAAATTCTTAGATCTCTCTTGATTCAAGTGTTCAAAGGTCATCATCATTCAAGACTCCAGACACCTCACATTTCAGCTATTGCTGAAATCATCATTTGCTGGAGATCAATTTTCTGAAGGCCTATCACACTACTACAAAGCTTCACTTCCTGAACAACTCAAGATCTCAGGGGGAGCTTTGACAACATCCACTATCTTCTCTCTAACTGTTGACAGAGAAGATCATCTCTCTCCCTCTCTCCCTCTCTCTCTCTCTACTGTAAAGGGTTTTTCAAACTCCCTTCAAAAGTTTGTGATTGGTTTCTGAGACCTTATCAAAACTCAGTGGTGGCAAGACACCTGATCAAAAAATCTGGTTTGGTTTTTGAGCACCTTATCAAAATCTCATTGGTGCCCAGGACACCTGATCAACTCATCCTGCAGTGGATTCCTACCTAGGGTGGTAGAAGAGTAGATGTACCCAGGTTGATTGGGGAATCACTATAGCTCCTTGTGTCTTCTGGTTGCTTGTTTTTCTTTTGTTTCTGGCTGTGATTTGTGGTTGCTTTTTGTCACAACCCGTATTTTCTCAACGAAGAAATCGTATCAGAGCAAGAGAAAACACGTGTCGTGATGCCACGTCATGCAGGGGATAACTGCACACGCTCAGGCAAAACTCCAGACCTTAGATTTTAAGGAAAATCGTTGATTAAATATGAAAGAAAATCAGTTAAGCTGAATGGTCGTATCCCTCGGCATGGTGGATCAGCTAGTCCACAGTTAAAATTATATTTATATGCAGCAGAAAATACTTTGGTTCAATTAAGTTGACACCCTAAATGAGCATAAGAGTCCCCGGGGGACGACTCATGGTATGCACGACTCTAAGGTGAATATAGTATGTATGAAAGATAGTGTTTTACGCTGAGGAAAAAATAGTGTCTTTATTTTAGAAACATGTTATGCATAAGGTACATATAATAATACTTTTTAGGTTTTAAAATATCTAACATGCAACCTAGCATAAATCCTTCCCAGGAGCAGGTAACCAACTATAAAATAGGCAAAAACAGTAGTTTAAGTTCATACCCAGCATCACAAAAAGCCACCAGTGGGCTCCAACAACCTGACACGAACCCACTGGTGAGTATGTATGTCTATACAGAAAGGTAAAGAACTACCTCACAAAACGGGGATCAGCTATCTCAGCTACCCAAGAGGCCACCAACAAGCCCCTCCAAAAGAACTAGCCGCTGAACTGGCTACAACCTGGACCTGAGGCATTCAAGAAAAGAACACCTCAGCAAGGAAATAATCAAAAGGTAAATAGAGCAATAGATTAATGAGCAATAAGAAGAAGGGTTTACAAACCCGGCAACAAACTGCTATAAGCAAACGAAAAGGGGTGACAGTAAGAAGAGAGTACTGTCTAGAGCACAGCAGAGCACACCAAGTGCGAGCAATAAAACCATTATGCCCTACCAAAAGAGTCTGCAACAGCAACAAGACATATACATATATGCCAAAAGAAAAGAAAGCATAAGCAGGAAAGGGACTAACAGTCCTAACACGTGGGCAAGTGGCAGTGGTCAAAACATGGATCTGAACACATAACCAAAATCAGATCCAAAAGGGGCTAAGGGGTCAAACAGTGGCAGCTTTAGGGTCCCACACACACCAACCCAAACCGGGGCAAAAGGCGGTGGCCACAGCTCTCCATATAAAACCACCCCTCGAGAGGCCACCAAAACTCCACCACTTGCCACAACCCAAGAGTCGGCATGCAGAAACTAGCCGAACACCCAATGCCCCCCCCCTAGGGAAAAAGTCACACTAACAATCCTAAGAAACATACGAACCCAAGGCAAAAACGTCGGGTCCAACTGACGCGGCCTTGCACGCCTAACCCGAACCAACCCCGAGTCTTTCTGACCCCAAAACAAGCGCAGCACCCATTGTCGACACGATATGTCAACACCACGACAAGCCGGTGTCGATATAAGGTATCGGCACCACTGCTGCTGGTGTCAACACCAAGTGTCGACACAACTGCTACTGGTGTCGACACCAAGTGTCGACACCACTGCTGCTGGTGTCGACACCAAGTGTCGACACCTCTGCTGCTGGTGTCGACACCAAGTGTCGACACCACAGCTGCTGGTGTCGACACCAAGTGTCGACACCTCTGCTGCTGGTGTCGACACCAAGTGTCGACACCACAGCTGCTGGTGTCGACACCAAGTGTCGACACCACAGCTGCTGGTGTCGACACCAAGTGTTGACACCTCTGCTGCTGGTGTCGACACCAAGTGTCGACACCACAGCTGCTGGTGTCGACACCAAGTGTCGACACCTCTGCTGCTGGTGTCGACACTAAGTGTCGACACCACAGCTGCTGGTGTCGACACCAAGTGTCGACACCACTGCTGGTCGGTGTCGACACAAAGGTGTCGACACCCCGACTGGCCACCGGCGCCAAACCCAGCAAACAACTAAAATGAGAATGAGGCCTCTCTCTAGAGTTCCATCATCCATCGGCAATAGCAACTACTCGACCTGAACCGAACCAAATCTGTCCCTAATAAACACAATCCCTCAGGAAATCTGAGATTTAACGGGAACTTTTCTACACTAACCACGGTATGATCGGGAACGAACCCTAACGTACACCTAAGATCTAAGCAGGAAAGAGATAAAATTTAAACAAAAGAAGACAAAGATCAACTATGGCAAGGATGAGGGAACATCACTTGCCTCAATACCAGAAAAACTTGGTCGGCGGCCTCCCCCACTCTCGGATCTAGCCGCAGAGCAGCAAGCTGAGGAGCAGAAAGAATGCAGATCCAGGCGAGAGCAGTCCAGATCCACTCTCGAAATCGAATTTCGACCACTAAATCTCCAGGAATCGGCGTCCGAAGGCTAGGGTAGTCTGGCGGTTCTCTTCTTCTCGCACAGGCGGCGGCTTCTTCCAGAAAGAGAAAATGAAAAGAGGCAAAGAACTGAGCCCTAATTTCTAACCTAAGGCTATATATATAAGCATTAGTTTAATAATAAACAATCAATACATATTAATTACTTACACGCAATATCAAAACAACACGAGACCCGAAACATCTCAGAAAATGATGAAATTCATATCGCAGCTAAAAACCCACGCTACGAACACAACTGCGAAGTCGAAATTAGCATTCGCCGAACAAAACCCGGGATATCACCACCCGAAGCCAAAACACAAGCATTCCCTAAGAGGCCCAACCGAGTCATCAAACGGACTCCGGCTAGCTGGGGAATCTTGCTAACAGTCTACAAACAGGCTACACAGGGAACCCTAAGAGCTAAGACCACGCTCTACACCGGCAAAGAGCCGGAAATACGTCATCGTAACGCCAACCAAAGGTCAAACAAAACACAGAAAAATCGGGGGCGTTACAGCCACTCCCCCTAAAAGAAAGTTTCGCCTCGAAACTTTACTCACAACACTCCTATAAAGAAGGAGAGAGAAAGAGCCAGGAAAGGGCTATATAATAAAACAGAGCATACCAGGCACAAGATCAGGGAAACAGATGAGGGTGAGCCTCCCTCATAGCCGACTCCAACTCTCAAGTCGCGCTTTCCACATCCTGATTCCTCCATAAAACTTTAACCATAAGAATAGTCTTCTTCCGCAATGCCCGAACTTGAGAATCCAAAATGCGAACAGGCACCTCCACATAAGAAAGATTTGGCTCCAACTGAGGCACAGAATCCAACACCTGCCTGCCATTTACCACACATTTCCGCAGCTGACTGACGTGAAAGACATCATGCACGCCAGGGAAATTTGCGGGCAAAGCCAGCCTGTAGGCTGATACCCCAATCCGCTCAACGATCGGAAACGGCCCCACGTACCTCGGGTCCAACTTCCTATTCTTGCCAAACCGCTTGACTCCAATCAACGGGGAGACCTTTAAGAACACCGAGTCCCCCACAGCAAATTCCAAGTCCGATCTACGCCGATTGGCGTTCTTCTCATATCTCTCCTGGGCTATCCGAAGCTTTTCCCGAATAAGCTTCACAGCGGTTTCCATCTCCTCGAGCGCTTCTGGACCCAACAAAGGTCCCTCGCCAAGCTCAGCCCAAAACAAGGGAGTCCTGCAGCGCCTCCCATACAAAGCTTCAAAAGGAGCCATTTGCAGGCTTTCTTGATAACTGTTGTTATATGCGAATTCCATAAGCCGCAAGCGCTCGTCCCACGCTCCTCCGTGGTCCAGAATATAGCATCGGATCATATCTTCCACAATCTGATTTACTCGCTCCGTCTGACCATTGGTCTGCGGATGATAAGCCGTGGAATATCTCAAATCTGTACCCAACCGCTCTTGAAGGCTCTTCCAAAAACGAGACGTGAACCTGGAGTCTCGATCTGATATGATACTTACGGGTACACCATGCAATCTGACAACCTCTTCCAGATACAGCTCGGCTATCTTCCTCATCGGATAATCGATCTTAAATGGTACGAAATGAGCGCTCTTCGTCAATCTGTCTACGATTACCCAGACTGAATCATGCCCCTTAGGAGATCTCGGTAAGCCGGTAATGAAATCCATCGAGATACTCTCCCACTTCCACATCGGAATCTCCAAGGGAGTCAGCTTGCCACCAGGCCTCCCATGGTCGGCTTTCACACGCCTGCAAGTGAAACACTCTGAAACAAATCTGGCTATGTCCTTCTTCATCCCGTACCACCAGGCAATCTGTTTTAAATCATGATACATCTTGGTCGACCCTGGATGGTAGGCGACACTAGATCCGTGGGCTCCTCTGCACACCAAATCCCGGATATCTCCAACCGCGGGGATGCAAAACCTGCCACGATACTTCAAGGTACCCGCATCATCTATAGAGAAATCTGGTAATTCACCTTTTTCAGCTCGAAGATACAAATGCAAAAGATCGGGATCGTCCTTCTGATGCAGTCTCGTAAGCGCAATCCACGAAGGTTCTGCCACTGTCAAGCTACTCTGCGAATCACAGCTTCCCACAGAAATGTCCATCAAAAGAAACTCTTCCACTAGACGCTCGGCGGAAAGATTAAAAATCTTACCTGACTTCCGACTTAGGGCATCGGCCACCACATTTGCCTTGCCCGGATGATACTGAATTTCAACATCATAGTCGGCCACGTACTCCAACCACCGCCGCTGGCGCAGATTCAATTCTTTCTGAGTGAAGACATACTTCAAACTCTTATGATCCGTGAAAATCTTGCACTGCGCGCCATATAGCAAATGCCTCCACAATTTCAGCGCATAGATCACAGCTGCAAACTCCAGGTCATGCGTAGGGTAATTCCTCTCGTGAGTCTTTAGCTGCCTCGACCCGTACGCAATCACCTTCCCGCCCTACATCAAAACGCAGCCCAGTCCGACATGCGACGCATCCACATATATATCATACTCACTACCCTCCGTAGGCAAAGACAAAATTGGAGCCGAACATAGCCTTCTTTTTAGTTCCTCAAAAGCCTTCTCACACTTACCATCCCATATAAAGGCTACATTCTTCTGCGTCAAATTGGTCAATGGCGCGGACAAGGTAGAGAAGCCTTCTACAAATATTCTATAATAACCAGCCAGACCCAAGAAGCTTCTGATCTCTGTGGGAGTAATAGGTCCCGCCCATTCCATAACAGCAGCGACATTTTCTGGGTCCACCGATATTCCCTCCTTATTAATCACGTGGCCTAGAAAAGAAACTTGAGGCAACCAAAATTCACATTTGCTCAGCTTGGTGTATAGCTTATGGTCTCTCAGAGTCGCCAAGACCAGTCGCAAATGTCGATCATGCTCCTCCGCATCTTTAGAATACACCAAAACATCGTCTATAAAGACAATCACAAACTTATCTAGAAAATCCTTGAAAACTCTGTTCATCAAATCCATAAAAGCTGAGGGCGCATTAGTCAAACCAAATGACATAACCAAAAACTCAAAATGCCCATGACGAGAGCGGAACGCCGTCCGCGGAACATCTGACTCCCGAATCCTCAACTGGTGATAGCCCGAACGAAGATCTATCTTAGAAAACACGGCACTACCACGCAGTTGGTCAAACAAATCGTCGATTCGCGGCAAAGGGTACCTGTTCTTAATAGTAACCTTGTTCAGCTCTCTATAGTCGATGCATAACCTCATCGACCCATCCTTCTTTTTAACGAACAGCACTGGCGCACCCCAAGGCGAAGCACTCGGCCTTATAAATCCTTTTGCCAACAACTCATCCAGCTGAATTCGCAACTCTTCCAGCTCTCGCGGGGCCATCCGGTACGGCGCCTTTACAATAGGACGCGTGCCTGGCTCCAAATCTATGGCAAACTCGACATCTCGATCGGGTGGAAGACCGGGAAGATCGTCAGGAAACACATCAGAGAAGTCACACACCACAGGAATCTCTTCCAAGCGGGGCACACTAACAATCGTCCCTACCAGAGAGACCACACAGGCAAAACAGCCAGAATCAAGCAACTTCTGAGCACGCACCGCAGAAATGACTGGAGACTCCTGGAGGAAATACCCATAAATGCTCCCTGGCTGACCGTTGTCTTTGACAAAGTCCAAGCGCTTACCCTTGCACTGGATCATAGCATCGTACCTTGACAACCAGTCCATGCCCAAAATAACATCGAAGTCCCCCAGGTCGATCACCTTCAGATCTGCCTTGGCTAGAAAATCTCCCAACAAAATCGGACAATCGAGGACACCCAGGTCCGTAACCACAGAGTCACCGGAGGGGAACTTAACGCAGAAGGCACCACCAACACGATCTAGGCCCAAACTGAACCGCTCCACGAAGGCTCTAGCCACAAACAAGTGGGTAGCGCCGGAATCGAAGAGAACGCGCCCAGCGGTTCTTTACCTTAAATCGTCCTACGAATTGCACACGCATCTAAGGCAACAAGCGCTAAAACGAAAACTACAACCAAAAAGGGAACGTAACGAGACGACTGGGGAGGAGTCGAACCTGAGATAACCTGGGTCGAGGTCTTCGCTTCGTCTGCCGAAAGCACATTCAGCTTCCCCTTTCCTTTATCCATTTGCTGAGGCGGTGGCAAAGCCTGGAGGGGAACTGGCTGCAGAATAGGCTGGGTCTGAGGGCACCTTGTCTTGAGATGACCCTTCTGGCCGCACTGAAAACAGACCTTATCATTTAACCAACAACGGGCAGCCTCATGCCCCTTCCTTCCACACAAGGCACACACCAAGTCTCCCCTGGAAACACCCTGAATCGCGTGCACCTGTTCCTTCTTCTGCGCTCCCAACCTTTTGAAACACTTCTCAAAGGGGTGGCCTGGCCGGCCACAAAAGCTACAAATCTCTTTGATCTTCTTTCTCGAGACAGCATCAGGTTCCTGAGGGCTCTTCCCTCCATCGGACTTCCGCTTATCCTTCCTTAACTGCTGGCCTCTATTCTTGGCATTCTCAATGGCCTCAACTCTCAAGGCAGCTTCAACCACGCTGGCATAACTGACTGCTCCATAGGCATTCGCTAACTGCTGAATGTCGCTTCTTAGTCCACCCAGAAATCGCTTAACTCGGTCTGCCTCAACACTCACCAGACCCGGAGCAAACCGACTCAACTTACTAAACTCAATCTCATACTCACTAACTGTGAGTTTCCTCTGCTTTAAATGAAGAAAGTCATTCATTAGCCGGTCCCGCTCGACTGAAGGCAGAAACTTACTTAACAACATCACCTTAAATGACTCCCAAGTGCAACCTGCCACTAAGCTCTCTTTCTCCCTCAGCCACCAATTCTTTGCTAAGCCCTTGAGCTGGTAGGCAGCGAGCATCACTCTCTGATCGTCTGTAATCCCTGAGTAAGAGAACATCTCCTCAATGGTAATCAGCCAGTCATCCAAAATCATGAAATCTGCCTGCCCATCATAGGTAGGGGGTCTCAGCCGCTGAAACTGGGATATGAACGTCATCTCCGGGGGCACCACAACCAAAGGCACGGGAGGAGCAGGAGGGGTAGGAACAGCTACCCCCTCAGCGGGGTCCTGAGCTCTCGGGGCCTGTCCCGCCACCACTGCTACAAGGGACTGAATCTAAGCCTGCATAGCCACTACCTGCCTCGATAACGCCTCATTACTCTGCCGCAGGATTTCTACCAATGCGTCGCTCTGCACTCCTGACGTCTCACCCTCGGATTGGGGGGTCGATCTCGTCGCAGGACGTCTCGCCATCCTAAAATCGCACAAGCTTTAGACAAAACCTAGCCCATCAGCTAGAACAAAACTACCCGGTACGGACAAACACACTTAAATATGAACTTCAACTGCAAAACTTGCTCTGGGAGTTGTTTTTACCATGATGATATTATGCTTAACCTAAGATGGTTCACCACCATTATACTAACTCAGGTGCCTAAACCATGAATGCATGTATTTGTATTCTTTTTGACTTAAAACCATGTGTGTACATATGTCATCTTGCAAATCTTTAGCTTGGCACGTTGTGCTTATGAAATGTTATGCTATGCATGATGTGCTATGCATTCTAAAAAGGCCTTAGTGCATGCCATGGGCGGCGTACACATGAAAATGTTATGCATCTCATACTACATAACATTCCCATGCAACGAAAAAAGAAAACGTGCTAGCCGCATTCATGTGGTGAGGTTATGCATCCCATACTACATAACCCTCACATGTTGCCTCTTATGGTGAATCCATATACAAACACATATTATGCATCTCATACTACATATTATGCCCTATATACTTCTTTATGCTCATGAGTGTAGTGTTCGTGCTTCGGCCAAGACGTGCTGATGACATATCGGTGTGTGTATTGTATGACGCTAACCACTAATGCAGACAAGGGAAAGGTTGCCCAACCATTTGTCAAGCAACCTCCCTCTGATACCAACTGTCACAACCCGCATTTTCTCAACGAAGAAATCGTATCAGAGCAAGAGAAAACACGTGTCGTGATGCCACGTCGTGCAGGGGATAACTGCACACTCTCAGGAAAACTCCAGACCTTAGATTTTAAGGAAAATCGTTGATTAAATGTGAAAGAAAATCAGTTAAGTTGAATGGTCGTATCCCTCGGCACGGTGGATCAGCTAGTCCACAGTTAAAATTATATTTATACGCAGCAGAAAATACTTTGGTTCAATTAAGTTGACACCCAAAATGAGCATAAGAGTCCCCGGGGGACGACTCATGGTATGCACGACTCTAAGGTGAATATAGTATGTATGAAAGATAGTGTTTTACACTGAGGAAAAAAAATAGTGTCTTTGTTTTAGAAATATGTTATGCATGAGGTACATATAATAATACTTTTTAGGTTTTAAAATATCTAACATGCAACCTAACATAAATCCTTCCCAGAAGCAGGTAACCAACAATAAAATAGGCAAAAACAGCAGTTTAAGTTCATACCCAGCATCGCAAGAAGCCACCAGTGGGCGTCAACAACCTGACACGAACCCACTGGTAAGTATGTATGTTTATACAGAAAGGTAAAGAACTACCTCACAAAATGGGGATCAGCTATCTCAGCTACCCAAGAGGCCACCAACAAGCCCCTCCAAAAGAACTAGCCGCTGAACTGGCTACAACCTGGACCTGAGGCATTCAAGAAAAGAACACCTCAGCAAGGAAATAATCAAAAGGTAAATAGAGCAATAGATTAATGAGCAATAAGAAGAAGGGTTTACCAACCCGGCAACAAACTGCTATAAGCAAAAGAAAAGGGGTGACAGTAAGAAGAGAGTATTGTCTAGAGCACAGCAGAGCACACCAAGTGCGAGCAATAAAACCATTATGCCCTACCAAAAGAGTCTGCAACAGCAACAAGACATATACATATATGCCAAAAGAAAAGAAAGCTTAAGCAGCAAAGGGACTAACAGTCCTAACACGTGGGCAAGTGGCAGTGGTCAAAACATGGATCTGAATACATAACCAAAATCAGATCCAAAAAGGGCTAAGGGGTCAAATAGTGGCAGCTTTAGGGTCCCACACACACCAACCCAAACCGGGGCAAAAGGCGGTGGCCACAGCTCTCCACATAAAACCACCCCTCCAGAGGCCACCAAAACTCCACCACTTGCCACAACCCAAGAGTCGGCATGCAGAAACTAGCCGAACACCCAATGCCCCCCCCCCCCTTAAGGAAAATGTCACACTAACAATCCTAAGAAACACACGAACCCAAGGCAAAAATGTCGGGTCCAACCGACGCGGCCTTGCACGCCTAACCCGAACCAACCCCGAGTCTTTCTGACCCCAAAACAAGTGCAGCACCCAGTGTCGACACGATATGTCGACACCACGACAAGCCGGTGTCGACACAAGGTGTCGGCACCACTGCTGCTGGTGTCGACACCAAGTGTCGACACCACTGCTACTGGTGTCGACACCAAGTGTCGACACCACAGCTGCTGGTGTCGACACCAAGTGTCGACACCTCTGCTGCTAGTGTCGACACCAAGTGTCGACACCACAGCTGCTGGTGTCGACACCAAGTGTCGACACCTCTGCTGCTGGTGTCGACACCAAGTGTCGACACCACAGCTGCTGGTGTCGACACCAAGTGTCGACACCACTGCTGGTCGGTGTCGACACAAAGGTGTCGACACCCCGACTGGCCACCGGCGCCAAACCCAGCAAACAACCAAAACGAGAACGAGGCCTCTCTCTAGAGTTCCATCATCCATCGGCAATAGCAACTACTCGACTTGAACCGAACCAAATCTGTCCCTAATAAACACAATCCCTCAGGAAATCTGAGATTTAACGGGAACTTTTCTACACTAACCACGGTATGATCGGGAACGAACCCTAACGTACACCTAATATCTAAGCAGGAAAGAGATAAAATTTAAACAAAGAAGACAAAGATCAACTATGGCAAGGATGAGGGAACATCACTTGCTTCAATACCAGAAAAACTTGGTCGGCGGCCTCCCCCACTCTCGGATCTAGCCGCAGAGCAGCAAGCTGAGGAGCAGAAAGAATGCAGATCCAGGCGAGAGCAGTCCAGATCCACTCTCGAAATTGAATTTCGACCACTAAATCTCCAGGAATCGGCGTCCGAAGGCTAGGGTAGTCCGGCGGTTCTCTTCCTCTCGCACAGGCGGCGGCTTATTCCAGAAAGAGAAAATGAAAAGAGGCAAAGAACTGAGCCCTAATTTCTAACCTAAGGCTATATATACAAGCATCAGTTTAATAATAAACAATCAATACATATTAATTACTTACACGCAATATCAAAACAACACAAGACCTGAAACATCTCGGAAAATGACGAAATTCATATCGCAGCTAAAAACCCACGCTACGAACACAACTGCGAAGTCGAAATTAGCATTCGCCGAACAAAACCCGAGATATCACCACCCGAAGCCAAAACACAAGCATTCCCTAAGAGGCCCAACCGAGTCATCAAACGGACTCCGGCTAGCTGGGGAATCTTGCTAACACGCTACAAATAGGCTACACAGGGAACCCTAAGAGCTAAGACCACACTCTACAACGGCAAAGAGCCGGAAACACGTCATCGTAACTCCAGCCAAAGGTCAAACAAAACACAAAAAAACCGGGGGCATTACACTTTTTGTTTAGATAGTTGCTGTGTTTATTTAATTATTTGTTTCCCTGTTCACTTAGGAATACAACAACTGTTGTAAAAAGTTTTTAGCAAGCATCATACTCTATTCACCCCCCCCCCCCCTCTAGAGTATATCAGATCTAACTTGTACTTTCAATTGGTATCAGAGGTAGGTTGGTTAAAAATACCACACCTCAGTGGTTGCACAGGCTAACACCTGAACCCAAAGATCCCTCTAGTTAGATCTGCTTATCTTGATTTTGTTATTAGAATTATTTCTTCATAAAACATGGCCCAAAACAAAGATTATGCTAGCACCAGACCTCCAGTGTGCAATCTGTCCAAGTTTGCACTTTGGAAAGCAAGGATTAGACTGTACATGAACTCTATTGATGAGGACATTTTCAATTCTGTTTTGACAGTGTGTCCAAGACCTCTAGAGAATACAAGCACAAGTGTTGTTCCACCTCCATCAGGAACAGATGCAGAGATAAAGAAATGGAAAGTTGCTGATGCAAAGGCTATGAACATTCTAGCCCAGACTATGTCTAATGAGATATTCCAAAAGGTAGCTGAATGCAACTCAGCAAAGGACATCTGGGACAAGCTATCTGAAATAGTCTCAGGATCTGCTGATGAGAGAAAAGACAGAAGATCTCACCTCATAACCCAATATGAGAATTTCAAGAAAGGAGAAGCTGAGTCAGTAGCAGAAATGTATAATAAACTCAGCCTGATAGTCAATGAACTGAAGACTTTGGATAAAGAGATCTCATTGACTGAGCTAAATGATAAAATCCTAATGTGCTTCCCAAGCACTTGGGACTCAAGGATCTAGCCAATCAAGGATGTCAGAAGTCTCAATGAGATCACAATAGAAGCTCTCTTGGGCAAGCTCAAGTCTTATGAGCTGCTCATCAAAAATAGAGAAGAAGAGCAGAAGGTTGCCTCACCAGCCACAAGAAAGGAAAAGTCAATAGCTTTCAAAGCCACTAAAGATCAGCCTGAAGACAAGGTCACAGGCAATGATGAGCTGCTTAGTCTACTGGCCAAAAGATTTTACAAAATGACCAGAAAGGACTTCAGGAAAAGATCATACAAAGAGCATGACAAGCCAAGGTATGATAAATCAAATAACAAAGAAATTATCTGTTTTGGTTGCAGGAAACCAGGCCACATTGTGTCTGACTGTCCAGAGAATAAAAACAAGGACATAAAGGATAAGAAAGAAAGAAGAAAAGACAAGGACTTCAAGAAGAATAACAATGGCAAACCCTCCTCCAGCAAGAGCAAACATACAAGGAAGGGATTTGTTGCTGAAACCTGGAGTGAGACAGAAGAAGAATCAGAAGCTTAATCCAGCTCAAGTGATGATGAGGATGATGCTGAAGAGAAGGAATTCTGCATGATGGCTATCAATGCCTCACAACACAATTCTGATGCAGAAGAGTCAGAATCTGAATCAGAGACTCAACTGAATAGGACCAGGTAATAGACTCATTTGATTTCAACTCTGAGGACTTCAAGTATGAATTTAAAGCACTATATTTAGACCTATTAAAATCTGAGAAAGAAATCATTTCTCTCAGAAATCAATTATCTGAACATAGTACCTTAAAATCAGAAAACCTCAAACTCTCTGAGGAGTTGGAGTGTTGTAGGGAGCAGATAGCTTCACTGAAAAGTGAGCTATCAGAGGCCAAAAAGCTTGAAGAATCCCTTAATGGGAGAAGTATCAAGCCAATGGACATCACAAGCACAGTGAACTCTAGATTCAATAGTACACTGGGCTTGGGTGCTTCATCCAGCCAACCTATAGTTCTAACAACCCCAATTAAATTTATCTCTGATAAAAGCAAGGGAGTTGTAGAGGTAGCTAGGAAAAATTCTGACTTACCTAAGAAAACCAAGGTTCAACAGAAATCGTCGAACGGAGCTAGACGATTCCCGAACGGAGATCAACGATCTCAGGCAAAATCGTCGAACTCAGGTCGACGATCTCTAAACCCTGAACTGTGCCACAGTTGATCGTCAAACGGAGCTCGACGATCTGACCCAAGATCGTCGAACGCAGCTCAACGATCGTCGAGCAGAGATCAGAGATTTGAAAACTTCTTCAAGGGTAAATCAAATTCCAATCCTATGGGTCCTTCATCCAGATTTAACCCTTATACTGAATGGATAATACCTCCAAGGAGATATCATCCTGAAGGTTATAAGAGTCAACCAGGGATGTCATTTATTTCTGAATTTAAAGGTTATCAACCTAGGCCCAAGGTAAACTGGGTCAAAAATAAGTAAATTATTTTATGTGCAGGTGAAGACCTATCCAACATCAAACCAGCAATGGTATTTGGATAGTGGGTGCTCAAAGCACATGACAGGAAATAGGGACAACCTCACATCCTTTAAAGCCAAGCTTGGACCCAAAGTCATATTTGGTGATTCAAACTGTGGACTAACAAAAGAATATGGTGCAGTCTAGATTGGCATAGTCACATTCAAGAAGGTAGCCTATGTGGAAGGACTGAAGCACAACTTGATCAGTATCAGTCAGCTATTGGATGAAGGCTACCAAGTGACTTTTAGCAAATCCTTATGCAGGATCAAGTCATAGGACAACACAACTGTGTTGACAGGTAAAAGGAAAGGTAACATCTATTTAGTAGACTTTCTTTCAACAGAAATAGATATTTGTCTGTTTAATTTTATTAGTAGACCTAATGAGTTATGGCATAAGAGATTAGGACATATAAACCTTAGAACCATTGCTAGGCTATCCAAGGATAACCTTGTTAGAGGACTACCTTCTAGCCCCTACAAGAAGGAAGGACTCTGCAGGGCTTGTCAATTAGGCAAGCAAACCAATAATAGTTTCAAGTCACTTAATAAGAGTGATTCACCTAGGATTTTGTATCTGTTGCACATGGATCTTTTTGGACCCATTACAGTACAAAGCTTAGGAGGGAAATCTTACACTTTAGTGGTTGTAGATGACTTCTCTAGATTCACATGGGTGTTCTTTCTGAGGAAGAAGTCTGATAACTTTAAGTGTTTGACAGAGTTTCTCAAATGCATACCGACTGAGTTCAATACTCACATTGCCCTGATCAGAAGTGATCATGGGATAGAGTTTGATTCTCTTCTTATGCAAGAGTTCTGTCAGAGTGAAGGGATCATACACACTTTCTCAGCTCCTAGAACTCCTCAACAAAATGGGGTAGCTGAAAGGAAAAATAGAACTCTTATTGAATCTGCCACTACATTGTTGTCAGATGCTCACCTTCCTCTATCTTTTTGGGCAGAGGCAGTGAACACCTCCAACTATGTGTTGAACAGAAGTTTAATACATAAACTGAAGGGCAAGACTCCCTATGAATTACTCAAAGGGAAGAAACCTAAAGTAGATTATTTTAGAATTTTTGGTTGTATCTGTTACATTCACAATAATGACAAGAAATACTTAGCAAAATTTCAAGCTAAAGCTGATGAAGGAGTGTTTCTGGGATACTCCATGATCAGTAAGGCTTATAGGGTATATAATAAATCAACTCTCAAAATTGAAGAATCTGTTCATATATCTTTTGATGAATCTAACATGTCTTTCAAGGAGAAGAATCCTTCTACCATAGAACCTTTGCAGGTACATTCTCTTGCTGAAGACTTGAACAGATTACAAATCATTCAAAAAGAGGAAAGCAGTGAAGATGAAGAAGACACTCAACACCTTGAAGAGAAACTTCTTGAAGAGCCAGTTGTTGTACCACAAGACGAAACAACAACACAGGTTGGTGAACAATCAACACCTCATGTTGATTTAATAACATCAAGAGACCATCCAATCTCCCAAGTGATTGGAGACATCTCAGCTGGTGTGCAAACCAGAAATCAGGTCAACCAAAACCTGATGCACACTTGCTTCCTTTCTCAAATTAAACCTCAATTCATTCAAGATGCAGAGCAAGATCCACACTGGATCATTCCAATGCAAGAAGAGTTACATCAATTTGAAAGGAACAAGGTTTGGGAACTAGTACCAAGGCCAAAGGATCACTCCATTGTTGGAATAAAGTGGGTGTTCAGAAACAAGTTGGATGATCAAGGAGTCATTGTAAGGAACAAGGCAAGGCTAGTTGCTCAAGGGTACTCTCAAGAAGAAGGGATAGATTATGACCAGACTTTTGCACCAGTTGCAAGGTTAGAGGCCATAAGAATCTTCTTAGCATATGTAGCACACAAAGGTTTCAAAGTATACCAGATGGATGTAAAGAGTGCTTTTCTCAATGGAGATATCAAAGAAGAAGTCTATGTCAGACAACCCCCAGGTTTTATCTCTTCAACTCATCCTGATTATGTTTTCAAATTGCATAAAGCATTATATGGTTTAAAGCAAACACCTAGAGCATGGTATGAGACCCTAGCATGCTTTCTTCTGAAAAATGAATTTATAAGGGGTAGAGTAGACCAAACTCTTTTTATTAGAACCCATAAGTCTCATACCTTACTAGTACAAATCTATGTTGATGATATTATTTTTGGTTCTACTGATTCAAATTTGTGCAGAAGGTTCTCCAATCTAATGTATTCTAAATTTGAAATGAGTGGCATGGGTGAGCTATCCTTCTTTCTAGGATTGCAAATCAAACAACATGCTGAAGGCATATTTATTTCTCAAACCAAGTATGCAAAAGAATTGGTTAAGAAATTTGGTATGTCTGAAGCATCATGTATGAAAACACCTAAGCCTACTAATGCTGTATTAGATGCTGATGAACATGGGAGACCTGTTGATCAGAGAACATATAGAGCAATGATTTGCTCTTTACTGTACCTTACAGCTAGTAGACCTGACATAATATTTGCTACATGCATATGTGCTAGATTCCAAGTGAGCCCTAGAGAGTCACACCTAACCTTAGTAAAAAGGATTCTTAGGTATGTAAAAAGTTGTCCAAATATAGGTCTCTGGTATCCAAAAGATTCAGCATTTGACTTAACTGGATTTTCTGATGTTGATTATGCTGGATGCAGAATTGACAGGAAAAGCACCAGTGGAACTTGTCAGTTTCTTGGAGACAGACTTGTCTCTTGGTTTTGCAAGAAACAAACATCTGTGTCAACTTCAACTGCTGAAGCTGAATATATGGCGGCAGGCAGTTGTTGTTCACAAATCTTGTGAATTCAAAACCAACTCCTAGACTATGGCTACAACTTAGAGAAGTCAAAAATATTTTGTGATAATACTAGTGCTATTTCTATAGCTCAAAATCCAGCCCTCCATAGTAGGACAAAACACCTAGAAATTAGGCATCACTTTCTAAGGGATAATGTTGAGAAAAATAAAATTGAACTTCAATATATCTCAACTGATTTGCAAAGGGGAGATATTTTCACCAAACCCTTGGATGAAAAGAAACACACTTTCTTCCTGAATCAGTTAGGAATGTTAGATGGAGGAAGTCTAAAATAATATCCAAGATTTTACAACTCTAAAAATTGACCAAAACTAGGCAAACATTTTAATTTTTTCTAGTGTATAGAGTGTTTCTGGTCTCTGAACTGCGCTCGATGATTTTCCCCCAGATCGTCGAACGGAGATCGACGACTTTCTGAAATAGTCGACCAGAGTTCAGCGCTTCTCAGATAGTTCTAAACTATCTCTCCAGGTCAGCGATCGTCGAACGAAGCTCGACGATTTTGTTTTCTGAACTATCGTCGAACGGAGCTCGACGCTCTCCAATATCGTTGAACGGAGATCGATGCTATTGATGACCTTTCAGTTTCCTTTAGAAGCCCAGATCGTCGAACTGAGTTCAACGATCTTTCCTTTTCTGCGTCGAACCCTAATATAAAATTCATTTTTCGGCCGTCGTTCTCCATTTGCGCTTTCATTCTCTCTGAAAATTTTCTCTTTCCCTCCAAACTTCTCTACACTTGGTCGTTTGGTTGTTCGTTTTTTACAGGAATCAATGGCCTTCTCAGTCGCCATCTTGGCAGCAATGAAATTTGATGCGGGATTTGACATTGACATGGATTCGTTCAATAACAACGATCAAATTTTTCAAGATATTATGGAACTTTTTCAAGGAACAAAAGCTAGTTACCATCATGACTACCAGGATCAAATTACCTGCAGATGAGATCAAGGAATGGGTATATACTGCCCACAATCAGGATCAGAATACAGTTGTTGGAACAATCTCAGGAACCTAGGTATCTCTCACACCTGCTGCCCTGACAGAGATTTTTCAATTAAATTCTGGAGAGGATTCTGCAGAGATTTCTGGAGAAGAGTTTTCTGAGCTGCTTAATAGAATGGGACATTCAGATGCAAACCCTAGCAAACTGCTGAAAAAAAATTTATCTGTTGAGTACAGATTCCTGGCTGATGTTGTTGGCAAAGTCTTGTTGGCCAAACACTCAGCCCATGATACCATCTCCAGGTATCCACTCTGCTTGATGGGTGCCCTTGTGGATAAGAAACAACTGAATTGGGGAGAAAACTTCTTTGACCTAATCAAGAAGAAGATTAACAAGAATTTTGTTAACTTTGGAAGGATATTAGGGCTATTTCTTCAGAACAGATGCCCTGCTCTGCTAGTTTCAAATGGGATGCACATCAATGCCTCCAAGAGGCTCTCCTGTGCCCTGTTTGGAAAATGGGACAGGTAAATAGTGAAGCCCAGCAGGCCCTCTACATCTACTACTTCAGGCACAAGGACTGCTGCAGTCACTTCCCCTCAAGCTTCTGCCCCTGCAGAAGACTTGTCTGCTTCTTCTCCTCCTCCTCCACTTCTTATTTCATCTACACCAGTCACATCCACCATTATTATTTCCACTCCATCTCCAACTTCTATTCCATCTCCAATTCCTCCAATAACAGAAGAAATCTTCCATCCTTTACATCACTACCCTCAACAAGATATTGATTCATCCTCTCACATTCCATCTTTCAACCTTCTAGATGATTCCTTTATGGATGATTCTCCCTCATCCCCTTCTGAGCCACTATCTTCATCCACATCATATCAACAACTACTTCAAGATATAATTGCTCAATCATCCTTCACCCCATTTGTTTCCATTCCCTTATCTTCCATTTCCACAATTCCCACCTCACAACCTTCATTTCCACCATCCACAAGCTCTCCACTAACATCTCTTGCTGCTCCACCTTCAATTCCTACCTCTGCTCAAGCCCCTCTTGAACATGTAAATCTTTCAGCTCTAGCAGACAAGCTCTATGAGCTGATAGCTCCCAGGCTATCACTCTTGATGGAGACCTCCTTGGCTCCCCTTCTCAAAACAGGTCAAGAACTGTCTGTCAGGCTCTCCTCTCTTCTTCCCTCTCAGGCAATCCCTTCCTTTGGGTGCCTTGATCAAGCTTTCTCTGAATCTAGGCAGGGGGAGATGCCTCATGAAGCTAATAGACTGTCTACTGCTTCTCCTCCTGCTGCTATATCTTCAGTCCAAGCCTCAACAGATCCAGTTGCAGTTATTACAGTGGACCTCAGGTCACTGTTATCAGCTTTTGATTCTATTTATTTCACCTGTCTTCCAGAGCATACTGTAGTCCAGCCATCTGAGGATCTCTCTAAGGCCATTGTGCCTATCTCCAGCTGTGATACCAGCTTAATAAGCTCCTATATAAATTCCCTATATACTGCTGAGCCTTTTTTTCTGTTGATCTTGCTGATGCTGCTCCTACTTCTAATGTTGATATTTCTGATAGTTCTGATGTTGCTGTTGTGTTAGTATCTGAGGACATGCATATGACAGAGGCATTTATTCTTGAGCCTTCTGTTACTGATGTTGTTGCTCCTTCTGATGATGATTTTCCAGTTTCAACTCATAGTACTGCTACTGTACCTTCTATTTTTGAAAGTGTTGTTGCTGAAAGTAATGTATCTGCATCTGCTGCTGCTGTCATAACTTCTTTTGCCAGTATTGCTTCTACTCCTCTTCCTGCTGTTGTTGCTGCTACTGTTGCTATTTCTGATGTTACTTCTGCTCAATCACAACAACAGAAAGATTACCTGAAAAGGATTGATGCATTATATGATGATCAAAGCTGAGAAAGTGATCAGTATAGGACTGATTCAGATGATTCTTCTGCTACTATTATAAGGAAAAGAAAGGCCAGAAGCAAAGGAATGAAAAGAGTTCCTCCAGCAAAAGTCAAAGACACAAATGATATTCCTTATTACATACTGCATAAATGTCCTATCACAGAACATTGGATGCAATATTCCAAAAATCAACTGAAGGCTATGAAGAAAAAGAGAAAATGTGATATAGGATCATCCAAGTTCAATCATCATCCTCCTCCTCCTCCTTCACCTGATGCAGGTGCAGGTGGTAGTTCAGCTGTTCAACCTTCTGCCAGAAGCCAATCCTCTTATCAACCTCAAGGAAGATCCCATTACAGAGGAAGTCAATCTAGAGGCTATCAGTCAAGGAGAGGAAATTACAGAGGAAACCAAAGAGAATTCCAAGTTTATTCCAAAGGACATTCCAGGCAACATCCATATTTAAGGGAAGGACAAGGTCCATCTGATACAACCTCTGGTCCCTTTCCCTACAAGCTTAAAGAATTAGTCTCCTCCAGAGCTCCTCCAGACAATCCTTCAAACAAATATGAGCCTCTAGTTCCTTTTGAGGATCCAGAAAATAATCCTACTTCATGGACAGCTAGGATGAAAGAATTGGCTGCTTTGGATCAGATCAAGAAAGCCAGAGAACAAGGCAAAGACACCTCCAGTATTAGCACTTTATCAGATCAAAGGAAAAAGGAACTTGAAAGATATTCATCCAGTAAGTTCTTTGATTCAGAAAGCTACATGAAGCTGCATCCTGAAGCTGTAGTGCCCAGGCCCAAGCAACAAACCTCTTTAGGTGCAACTGATGATAGAAGATCTAAAAAGGAAGCTCTCAATCCAAACAGAGAAATAGTACTTATAAAGAGCAAGGAAAAAGAGTAATTCTGTAAGGTGACAGTTATTTTGATTTCTAAACTATCTGAGATAATATCTGTGATTCTGTAATATTTTGTTTGTTGCATTTCTGCTTTATATGTTTTTATTTTCCAATATCTGTAAATAGTAATCCTAACCCAAATAGGGGGAGATTGTTGGAACACCCTATTACTGATTTGGGCAAGGATCACTATGTCTCTTAGGAAACCTGTTTTGACCTCATTGTATAGATTTAAAGGTCAATTAGAATTGAGTCTAAGGGTTAGTGTTTAGGTTTGAAAGCTGCCCTCAAGACCAGGTTTTTCAGTTTTGAAGACCAAGTCATTTCGTCGAGCTCAGTACGACGAATCGTCGAACTCCATTCGACGATCGTTGAGCTCACTTCGACGGATCGTCGAACTCCATTCGACGATCTCTGAGCTCAACTTCAACAAGTCGTCGAACTCCATTCGACGATCATCGAGCTCAGATCGACGTTCTTGACTCCAGTTTGATTCTCTTTCTCTGAGCTCAGTTCGACGATAGTTGAGCTCAGATCGACGATCTCTGTTTCTGTCTAAGTCCAATCTCTGAGCTCAATTCAACGATAGTGGATCTCAGTTCGACGTTTCTCTGAAGAGTTCAACGTTTTTCAAGATTCAAATTCAGACAGTTGTGGAATTATTGTCAGCATTTAATTCAGAGATCTTGTAGCCGTTTTCAATTAATCTGGAGCAAGTTTCAAGGAATTTTCAAGGAATGTTTTATTGGACTTTCCTCCAGAAGACAAATACAATTAAGGAAGTAATTAATGACAGGCTAACGGCTATCTTGGACAGTGGATCATTTCTCTTCAGACCAAGAGAATAAAAGATTAGTTTTTCACTCTTCTCACAGTCAGACAAAGAGACACATATTCTGCAATAACAATTCTCTGCAACAACAAGAATTACAGCTCTTACAACAACATTTTACATAAGAGAAAGAAAGAGAGTTGCAGACATTCTTAGTCTAAAAGATTCATACAAGAACACACATCACAAAAGGAGATCAACTAACTGAAATTCTCAGATCTCTCTTGATTCAAGTGTTCAAAGGCCATCGTCATTCAAGATTCCAGACACCTCACAGTTCAGCTGTTGCTGAAATCATCATTTGCTGGAGATCAATTTTTTGAAGGCCTATCACCCTACTGCAAAACTTCACTTCCTGAACAACTCAAGATCTCAGGGGGAGCTTTGACAACATCCACTATCTTCTCTCTGACTGTTGACAGAGAAGATCATCTCTCTCCCTCTCTCTCTCCGCTGTAAAGGGTTTTTTAAACTCCCTTCAAAAGTTTGTGATTGGTTTCTGAGACCTTATCAAAACTCAGTGGTGGCAAGACACCTGATCAAAAAATCTGGTTTGGTTTTTGAGAACCTTATCAAAATCTCATTGGTGCCCAGGACACCTGATCAACTCATCCTGCAGTGGATTCCTACCTAGGGTGGTAGAAGAGTGGATGTACCCAGGTTGATTGGGGAACCACTATAGCGCCTTGTGTCTTCTGGTTGCTTGTTTTTCTTTTATTTCTGGCTGTGATTTGTGGTTGCTTTTTGTTTAGATAGTTGCTGTGTTTATTTAATTATTTGCTTCCCTGTTCACTTAGGAATATAATAACTGTTATAAAAAGTTTTTAGCAAGCACCATACTCTATTCACCCCCCCCCCCCCCCCCTCTAGAGTATATCAGATCTAACTTGCACTTTCAGGCTATAAGGATCAACCTGATTGTTCTTATATCTCCAGTTATTCTTATGAAAGAAATCAAGGGCCCAAGGTCACCTGGGTCAAGAATAACTAATCTTGTTTTGTACAGGTGAAGGACTATCCTACCACAGAGCAACAGTGGTATCTAGATAGTGGTTGTTCAAAACATATGACAGGATATAAAAGCAACCTGACTGATTTCAAAGCTAAGCTTGGACCAAAGGTGATTTTTGGAGACTCCAATTGTGGACAGACAAAAGGTTATGGAAATGTCAAGTTTGGAGCGGTTACCTTCAGGAAGGTAGCATATGTAAATGGTCTCAAGCATAACCTAATATCCATAAGCCAGTTGTGTGATGAAGTTTATCAGGTATCATTTAATCAATCATCTTGCATTTTTACTTCTGATAAAAACAAAATTATTTTAAATGGAATTAGACAAGGAAACATTTATGTAGTAAATTTCAAATCAGCTAGTACAGAAATCTGTTTATTTAATCAAATTAGCTCTACTAATGATTTATGGCATAAGAGACTAGACCATGTAAACTTTAGGAATATTGTTAAACTATCTAGGGACAACCTTGTTAAAGGACTGCCTTCTGGTTCTTATAAGAAGGAAGGACTCTGCAGGGCTTGTCAATTAAGCAAACAAACTAAAAATAGTTTCAAATACATTAACAAAAGTGATTCACCCAGGATTTTATACTTGCTACATATGGACCTTTTTGGTCCTATTACTGTACAAAGTTTGGGAGGAAAGTCATGCACTTTAGTTATTGTTGATGACTTCTCTAGATTCGCTTGGGTGTTTTTTTAAGAAACAAGTCAGATAACTTTAAAGTTCTTATAGATTTTCTTAAGAGCATACAGATTGAGTAGTTTACTCCGGTTGCATTGATCAGAAGTGATCATGGCACCGAGTTTGAATCTCTTCTCATGCAAGAATTCTATGAGAAGGAAGGTATCAGGCTTTGTTTTTCTGCTCCTAGAGCTCCTCAACAAAATGGGGTAGCAGAAAGGAAAAATAGAACCCTTATTAAATCTGCTGGGACATTGCTTGCAGATGCTTATTTTCCCCTACCCTTTTGGGCAGAGGCTGTGAGCACAGTAAATTATGTTCTAAATAAAAGTTTAATTCATAAACTTAAGGGTAAGACTCTCTATGAATTACTTAAAGGTAAGCAACCTAAAGTAGATTATTTTAATGTATTTGGATGCAAATATTACATTCATAATAATAATAAGAAACACATTAGAAAGTTTAAAGTCAAGGCTGCAGAGGAAATTTTCCTTGGATATTCCCAAATTAGCAAAGCTTATAGGGTACTTAATAAATCAACAATAAAAATGGAAGAATTTGTACATATTTATTTTGTTGAAGCTAACATGTTTTACAAGGAGAAGGATTCTTCTACCAAAGACATTTTGCAGGTACCCTATCTGTGTGAGAAGTTGGATGATTTAAACCTTACCCAAGAGGTTATATCTCATCCTTCTCCACAGATTGATGAAGAAAGTGAAGAAGAAAGTGCAGAAGCAATTGAACCAACAACAGCAACTATAATTCCACAAGAGGAATTAATTCCACAAGCTGTTGATCAACCAACTCCTCGTGCTGATCTTGTCATACTTAAAGATCATCATATATCTCAAGTGATTGCAGACATATCAACTGGTGTGCAGACAAGGCATTAACTCAACCAAGATTTGATGCATGCTTTCCTCATTTCTCAATTTGAGCCTCAATCCATAAAATATGCAGAGCAAGATCCCCACTGGATTATTGCAATGCAAGAGGAGTTCAACCAATTTGAGAGGTGTAGAGTTTGGGATTTAGTACCTAAACCCAAAGACTACCCAATCATTGGAACTAAATGGGTCTTCAGGAACAAATTGGATGCTCAAGGATCAATTATAAGGAACAAAGCAAGATTGGTAACCCAAGGATATTCACAGGAAGAAGGCAATGACTATGACCAGACCTTTGCCCCTATTACAAGACTTGAAGCCATTAGAATATTTCTTGCATATGCTGCCTATCATATATTCAAGGTTTATCAAATGGATCTCAAGAGTGCATTCCTCAATGGAGAATTAAAAGAGGAAGTTTATGTTAAACAACCTTCAGGTTTTATCTCCTCAACTCATCCATCTTATATTTTTAAGTTGCATAAAGCTCTTTATTGTTTAAATCAAGATCCAAGAGCTTGGTATGAGACCCTAGCTAGCTTTCTTTTAGAGCATAAATTTATTAGAGGCATTGTAGGTAGGACCTTATTCATTAAACATCATAAATCAAAAAATTTGCTAGTTCAAATCTATGTAGATGATATAATATTTGGCTCCACTGATTCCAAACATTGCAAAAGGTTTTCTGACCCGATGCACTCAAAGTTTGAAATGAGTAGCATGGGTGAACTATCCTACTTCCTTAGTCTCCAAGTGAAGCAAACCCCTGATGGTATCTTTTTATTCCAGTCAAAATATGCTAAAGAGCTACTCAAAAGATTTGGGATGACTGATGCCTCAGCCAAGAAAACACCCATGCCATCCAATGTTGTAGTTGATTTTGATGAACAGGGCAAACCAGTTGATCAGAAAACATATAGGGCTATTATTGGGTCCTTATTATATCTTACAGCTAGTAGGCCAGATATCATGTTTGCTACTTACATTTGTGATAGATTTCAAGTCAGCCCTAAAGAATCTCATCTTATTTTATTAAAAAGGATTTTAAGATATATAAAGGGTTATCCTAATTTATGACTCTGGTATCCTACTGAGTCAGAATTTGATTTAACTAGATTTTCAGATGCTGACTTTGTTGGATGTAGAGTTGACAGGAAAAGCACACCAGGAACTTGTCAGTTTTTTGGTGATAGTCTTGTGTCTTGGTTTTGCAAAAAACAAACTTATATGTCAACATCAACTGCCGAAGCTGAATACATAGCAACATGCAGTTGTTGTTCACAAATTTTGGGGATTTAAAATCAGCTCCTGGATTATGGTCTCAACTTAAATAATTCAACTATCTTTTGTGATAATACCAGTGCAATTTTTATTGCACAAAATTCAGTGTATCATAGTAGAACAAAGCATATAGAAATAAGACATCATTTCATTAGAGATTGTGTAGACAAAAATAAAATTAAACTTGTGTTTATCTCTATTGATTTACAAAGAACAGATATTTTCACCAAAGCCTTAGATGAAAAGAAACATATGTTCTTTCTAAATCAGCTAGGTATGATCAATGGAGACGGCTTAATTTGATTTCTATCTGTTCTCGACGAATTGTTCATATTTTGTCAAACAGAGTTCGATGAACTCCGAACTCTTTGTGGAATGTTCGTCAAACTGAGATCGACGAACTTTCCTTTGTGAAACTGTTCGTCGAACGGAGATCGGCGAATTTGTTTCAGAAAATCTTTTCGTCGAATGGAGAACGACGAACAGTTTTCCCCCTCTTCAAACTTTGATCGACAATTTTATTTCTTTATGAGATTTTTCGTCAAATTGAGTTCGAAGTTTTTTATGTTTCATCGGACGGAGTTTGTCTTTTCATCTTCTGAAAACTTATAATAGGGTTTTCATCAAACTCCATCCCGCGCTTTCCAGTTCTCTTGCACTTGATCTTTTGTTTTTGCAGGCATGGCGATTTTAGCGGCGAGTCTCTCTAGAATGAAGTTTGATGCAGGATTCGACATTGACATCGACTCTTTCAACCATTCCGATCAAGTCTTCAGGAATATACTCCAGTTGTTTGAAGAACCATAGCTGAGATAGTTTATGACCCTAAGGATCAAACTCCCAGTGCAGGAAATCAAAGAATGGGTTTTCATAGCAACCCTTACAGGTCAAACCTCCATTACTTGATCAATTTCTGGACAACAGGTTTCTCTTCCCCCTGCTGTTCTAACTGAAGTTTTTGGATTTAATAATGGGGAAGATGATTTTGAACTATCTAACACCGAGTATGAGGATATGCTACTTATAATGGGTCACTCCTAGGGAAACCCTAACAAGTTGTTGAAGAAAAACTTGTCTGCTTAATACAAGTTTTTGGCAGATCTAGTTGGGAAGGTAATCTTGGGCAAACACTCAGCCCATGACTACATTAGTAGACACCAATTCCTTCTGATGATTGCCCTGGTTAATCAAAAATCTGTGAACTGGGGAGAAGTTATATTTGATTTGATTAAGAAGAAAATAAGTAAGAAGGATGTTTATTTTGAAAGAATTCTAGGAATCTTCTTACAGGCAAAGGTTCGAGAACTGTTGGTCTCCCAAACCACTTTCATAAATGCCTCTAAGAAGATTACATATGACCTCTTTGGTAGATGGGAGAGGGTTGTCCCAAAGCCCTCCAGGGCTTCCTCTTCTAGGATAGCTTTTGAGGACACCAGGGCTGCAATGGCCACTTCACTAACCCCTGAAGAAGCTCCTGCTCCTCGTATTTCCTTCATCAACTCCCCTCCATCTCCACATCATTCAATATTTCATTCATCAGCTCCCTTTGTTGATGTTACTACAATTCAACAACCATCTATAGATACACCTTCTACTTCCATCCCTTCTGTCTCACCATCCAGACCACAATCACCAATTAGCATTCCTGAGGAAACACCATGTCCACCTCCTCAATCTCCTCTACCACCACATCAACCATCACAAATTGATGACACACCATATATAGATCTACGATTGTCATCTCTCAATTTTGATTTACTATCATCTCTATCTCCACAGCCATCTCCATCACATTCCCCTATTCAGAAAGATATTATACTCCCTGATGTCACAACCTCTAACATTACAACAGACATTCCAACACCATCAATTCCACAAGCATTCTGTCCAGACTGCTCCATGTCATCCTCTTCTATATCAGCAAACATTCTTGAACTTATTACTCCTACCCTCAAGAAGCTGATAGCAGAAGCCATTGCTCCACTTGCTGCTTCCATCTCTGAACTTACTTTACAGCTTGCTTCTTTCACCACTGTCCCTTCTTCTGGGGGCCTGGGTTCAGGACTCTCTGAAATCAGGCAGGGGGAGATGTTCCATAAAGAAGCTTCAGCAATTCAAGAAGAAGTTCCTACAGAAATTCCAGCAGCAGCAGATGTAGTTATTACTGAAATAGATACTAAAATGATTCAAGTTTGTACAAAAGATGAAGAAACAGATTTCTCCATTCCTGAAATAATCACTGTTGGTGATGTCATCATCAATCCCATAGTTGACATTCATTCTTTACTGTATTCTTTTGATACACTTTCCAGCAGCAGCCCTCCAGTTTTTGATACTTATTCTAAAGCTATAGTCTGCTACACAGCACTAATAAGTCCTGAAGTATTTGAACGAATAAGGACAAGTTTTGTAGTTAATGTGCAAATCATAGAGCAAATACCTACTCTAGAGCCAAAGGCTTTCTCTCCTCCAACATTTGGCTGGGCTGAATACCCCATGCCCAATCTTGATGATTTCTTGTTTGAGGATATAGATGAAGATATAGAGCCAAAAGTTCAAGTACAGCCTCAGGCTGAAGAAGAACATGTAGCTAAACAGCCACATGTTGAAAAAATAGATACAAGTATAGAGCCACAGGCTCATCCTGTATTTTTTGAGGCAATGCTTAAACAGATCAATGCTCTTTATGATAACCCTGTTGAAGAATCTGATGATGATGATGAAGAGTCAGATGAATCAGAGGATTCCAGTTCTAAAAAGAGAAAAATTCAAGAGGAAAGTTCCACCCAAGGCTGCTCCAAAACCAAATCCTACTACTGATACACCTTATTACATTGTGCACAACATTACTCACTCCAGCCACTCCTCATTGGATGAGATACTCAAAGAATGAAATGAAAGCAAGAAAGAAGAGCAGGAGATACTCTCCACCTCCACAGTCTAGGAGAGGTCCTCCTCCTCCTCCTCCTGTAGCAGGATCAGCAGGCAATGTTTCTCAAGTACAAAGGTCTATATCCTCTCATCATACCAGGCCATCTTACAGCAACAGCAGACAGCAGCACAGCTCCCAGGGCAGTAAACAACATTATAAGAAGCAAAGCAGTTAGCAGCAGACATTTGAAGAAAGTCAGAAAGAAAAGTCAAGTCCAAAAATACCTCCCACTCCAACATATGATCCAGAGTTGGATCCTAATTCTAGAATGGCCAAGTTTAATGAGTTGATAACTCTATCTCAAATAAGGAAGGCCAGGGAAGAAGGAAATGATTCCTCTCATTTCTCAACCATGTCATATTATAGGAAGAAATAACTGGAGAAATATCAAGTACAGAATCTTTTTAATGTTGATACCTATATGAATTTACATCCGAAGCTGTAGTGCCCAGAGCTGCATCAATAAAAGTTCTTATGCTAAAGATATGAAAATGACTCAGAGAGAAGCAGAGGATCCCAAAAGAAAGATCATTTTCACAAAACCTGCTCCTTCTTCAGATGCTTAAAAGGAAAAATCTTAATCTTCTGATTTTGCATTTTTTGAACTTTTATTATTGTTGTATTTATTCACAAGGCACTTCTATTCATATTTGCTGAATGTTTTATAATTCTGTCAGATATTTTTATTGTTTTGTGATTTTGTTTATTTTTATTTTGTATAATGACCTCACATAAATATGGGGAGATTGTTGGAACCCTACTTGTGATTTGGGTTAGGTTCACTATTAGGTTTTTTGACCCACCATGTATAATCTAGGGTCATATGTTAGTTTTAGGATTTATGTCAATCACTTAAGGGTTAGATAACTGAGACCTACCTTCAAAAGACTTCAAAGAATACAAGACATAAGAGACAAGGTAGTTTTGAAGATTACAGAAAATGTGTTTGACGATAGCTGAACTCAGCTCGACGATCATCGAACTCAGCTCGATGAACTCAGAGTTCCTTCTCTAAGTTGAGCTCAACGAAAGTCTAGCTCAGGTCGACGAACTGTGAGCTTATATCAGAATCTCAGCTTGACGAAGTGTCATCTCAGCTCAACGAACTTGGAGCTCAGTTTGGCAAGTATATTTTCTGTTCGAGGATTTTGGAGCTCAGCTCGACGAAGAAGAATTATCAGCTCGACGAACTTGGTGCTCAGGTCGACGAGAGCTTTACTGAGGTCGACTAACTTCATCCAGGTTCTGCTCGACTAATCTTCTATGCAGTTTCTCAGATCGACTAAGGCAGTTTAATTTTAGTAATTAAGAAAATAATACTCTGATAATTAATGCTTATTTTCTCTAGAATATAGCCATTTCCCGGCAATATTAATTAGGGATTTCACAGAGTTATTACTTAACATATTTACTGGGACAGTTGAGGAAATACATTGAAGATAAAAACAGATGTTCTATTTCCCAGAAAATATGCAGAGGACTTCAAAGATTTTCAAAATTCAAATCAACAATTAATATATAAAAGGGATTTTCAAAAGATTGTTGGAGACAGTGAACAAGCCTAACAGTCTGATACTCTTACAGAGAACAACAGTTAGTCAGGAAAAAGAAGAAGATAACATCTGCAACAAAGAACAAGAAACAGAGACATAGAACATCTTGTTCATCATTCTTCTTCTTCATGATTTTCTTCCAGCAAACAATCATCATTCTGAGATCAACTTCACAATCACTCAGATACATATACTGGAAGAAGAAGTGTTCATATTTGAAGGCCTAAACCCTGAAGCAAAGTCTTCTCTCCTGATCAGATCTATAACTCAGGGGGAGCTTTGACAACATCACAAAATCCAAAAACCTGTGGTGACAGGGCACATGATCAAAAACCTGTGGTGACAGGGCACCTGAACAAAAACCTATGGTGGCAGGGCACCTGATCAAAAACCTGTAGTGGATTCCTACCAGGGTGGTAGAAGAGTGGATGTACCCAGGTTTTTTGAGGAACCATTATAAATTTCCTTGTGTCGTCTGTTTGTGCTCTACTTTTTATTTTGCTGTGCTATGATATATTTTCTTTTATCATATATATATATATATATATATATATATATATATATATATATATATATATATACGAGTGCTCGACACGGGGCTCCGCCCCTACTGCCAATCGCGACAGTACTCGGCCCGCTCCTACGGCCCCACGCGACTGTCCCCGGCTCCCCCCTACGGACACGCATGAATGTACCCGGCCCGCCACTATGACCTCGCGCAACTGTACCCTTCTATAGTATATTTATATGTAATAATGAATTATATTATACCTATATTTATATAATGTTTTATAAAAAAACATAAAATATAACAATATATACAAAAATTATTTGAATTAATATCATGGTTGTCTTCTTGCCTCATTGGATTGAGTTGTTTCTCTTGTCCTTGAGGTCCTGGGTTCGAAACTTGATAGCCGCGTTTAAATTAAAATATAATTTTAATAGCCAACTGCCCAATTTTTTAAGAGTTATAGGGGCAAAATCGTAATTTCACATAGATTTAGGACACCATAGTAGTAGGTTTAGGAGACCTAATAAAATTTGGAGAGATGCAATGATTTTATTATGCTCGATCAGACGGTTGTTGAATTATGAACTCATGATCTGACGACTTATAGAATTTTGAACTCATGATATTCGCAGACCACAGTATTTCTTTATATATGGTAAAGATATCACCTATTTTAAGCCACTGTAAAAATAACTCAACGTTTTTAAAATACTCTATTCACCCCCCCCCCCCCCCCTCATCTAGAGTTAGTTAGATCAATCCCTCAGCATCTAAGGGATCACTTTCAGTTCAGCTCTCCTTTCCTCTTGACCTCTGTCATATCTTGGCTCCTCCTCTGTGGCCAACCTGGCCAACTTCCAGGCAAACTCTGGGTTTGATGCCTCCCCGTCGACTTTTCTTTCCTCCCTCTCCATCAGCTCCTCGTAGGAGAGGGGCGGCACCCTTTTCAGCTCCATTCTGAAGAAACCCTACTGTATCCCCAGGGTGAAGGTCATCATCAGGGTGTGCCCTGGAATCTCTTGGACCTGGGTTACCTCCTCTTGGAACCGGTCGACGTAACTCCATAAGGTCTCGTTCACCCCCTGCTTGATGTGTAATAGAGACTCTGACTCCATCTTCCTCCTCTTGGCGGTGGTGAATCTTAACATGAACCCCCAGCGTAGGTCCTCGAAGTAGTAGATGGAGTTGGCCGTCAGCTAGAGGAACCACTCTATCACCTTCTACTTGAGAGTGAAGGCGAAGATCCTTCACTTGAACCCATCCGACATCTGTCAGATCGAGACCACGTCGCCAAACCACTGGATGTGCTAGATTAGGTCTCCCTTCTCGGTATAGTAAGACATCTTTGGCTCCCTGAACCCCTCTGAAACTAGGGAAGAAGAAACCAATTAGCTGAAGGGGCTGCCTCCCCCGACTGGGCGAGCCGGAGGGTCTCGCACCTCCTTCTCGCCGAACTGGCCCCCACTTGCTGAGCCCGGGAAGAGTACTCGCACAGGGAGCTCGCATCCTTTCCCCTCCTCTTCAACTTCCTTCCCAGCTCGCCTATCGAGAGCATCCTCGCCCATAGCCTGGGCAGCTATGACTAGAACTGCTGGAGTCTAGTGTTGGAACCGAGATTCAGTTCCACCTAGAGTTCGAACCTAGGGTGCGGCTCACACTTACTTTTCCCAAGCCGTCCCTTGGTGAGAGACCGGAATTTGGTAAATGACCATTGGCTATAGCGTGGAGGTCCCACCTCACACCCAAAAGACCTTTGAGATCTCCCCCTCCCTAGCCAAAGTCAAGCTAGGTGCCTTGGAGCATGAAGGAAGAGGATGAGGAGTGGTAGAAAACTGATCCCTCTCTAAGGCACCCCAAGGGTCTATTTTTATATTTTTGGGGATGCAATGTCTATAGCACAAACCCGCTGCTCTGAAATTACTGAAATACCCTGGGGTTGGTCTGCCAACAGCCAAACTATGCTGTTCTGAATAGCTATTTGTAGCCCACCAGTGGCAAAATAACAGACCCTCAAGTCGGGCGAGCTGCTCAAGTCGGGCGAGTTGCTCAAGTCGGGCGAGCTGCTCAAGCCGGGCAAGCACTAGGGCCGGGGCTGGTGCCGGCCTCGCACCGCACCCTCCCCCTTAAATAGGCTGGGGCAGGTGTCGGCCTCCCGCTGCACCCTCCCACCTGAAGGAGGGGTCAGGGCGAGTGTCGGCCTCCCGCCGCACTCGCCCCTTGAGGAGGAGCCGGGATGGGTGTCGGCCTCCCGCCACACCTGCCCCTAGAATAAGGTCGGGGCGAGTGTCGTCCTCCCGCCGCACTCGCCTTCTAGAGAAGGGGCCGGGTCGGGTGTCGGCCTCCCGCCGCACCCCCCCCCCCCCCCCCCCCCCCCCCCCCCCCCCCAAAACTGGTCGGGGCGAGTACCGGCCTTCAACCATACTCGCCCCCTAGAGAAGGGGGCGGAGCGGGTGTCGGCCTCCAGCCGCACCCGCCCCTTGAAACTGGTCGGGCGAGTACCGGCCTCCCGCCGTACTCGCCCCTTAGAGAAGGGGTCGGTGCGGGTGCAGGCCTCCCGCAGCACCCGCCACCTGAAATAGGCCGGGGCAGGTGCCGGCATCCCCCCGCAACCGCCCCCCTGAAGGAGGGGCCGGGGTGAGTGCCGGCCTCCCGGCACACTCGCCCCCTAAAGGAGTACACCAAGCACTACTAAGTTAGGCAAATTTTTCCTCCCCCTACTAGTATATCAAGCAGATCAACAATAAATTGGCCTCCAAGAGTGCAAAACTCATAAAAGCTTATAAATGTGTAGCAAGACTTATGCCTTGCTTGGGGACCCCGTTTTGCGAATATGGGGTTGTACACAATCCTAGCCCTTTTCGAGTGAGTTCCACGCTCTGAAATAAACATCCAACTCAAAGTATTTCATGAGCGTAGCACTCTTGGAGCCAAAAATACCTGGCCTCTCTGAGGGGTCAACCTGCCAAGCCAACTAACGAGAGCTTGGGTGGCGGGATCCCCTCTGGGGGTGGAACTTACTCTCCACTGAGGCGCATACGACCCATCCAGCTAGCAATAGCCTGGGTGAGGAGATCCTCTCGGGGTTGGGACTTACTCTCCACCGAGGTACATTCGACCCATCCAGCTAGTGAGTGCCTGGGTGAGGAGATCCTCTCGGGGTTGGGACTTACTCTCCACTGAGGCACATTCGACCCATCCTGCTAGTGAGAGCCTGGGTGAGGAGATCCTCTCGGGGTTGGAACTTACTCTCCACTGAGACACATTCGACCCATCCAGCTAGTGAGAGCCTGGGTGGGGAGATCCTCTCGAGGTTGGGACTTACTCTCCAACAAGGCACATTCGACCCATCCAGCTAGTGAGAGCCTGGGTGAGGAGATCCTTTTGGGGTTGGAACTTACTCTCCACCGAGGCACATTCAACCCATCCAGCTAGTGAGAGCCTGAGTGAGGAGATCCTCTAAGGGTTGAGACTTACACTCCACCGAGGCACATTCGACCCATCCAACTAGTGAGAACCTAGGTGAGGAGATCCTCTCGGGGTTGGTTCTTTCTCTCCACCAAGACACATTCGACCCATCCAGCTAGTGAGAGCCTAGGTGTGGAGATCCTCTCAGGGTTGGAACTTACTCTCCACCGAGGCACATTCGACCCATCCAGCTAGTGAGAGCATATGTGAGGAGATCCTCTCGGGGTGAGACTTACTCTCCACTGAGGCACATTCGACCCAACCAGCTAGTGGGAACTTGGGTGAGGAGATCCTCTCGGGGTTTGTTCCTTCTCTCCACCGAGGCACATTCGACCCATCCATCTAGTGAGAGCCTGGGTGAGGAGATCCTCTCGGGGTAAGGACTTACTCTCCACCGAGCCACATTCGACCCATCTAGCTAGTTAGAGCCTGGGTGGGGAGATCCTCTCGGGGTTGGGACTTACTCTCCACTGAGGCACATTCGACCCATCCAGATAGTGAGAGCCTGGGTGAGGAGATCCTCTCGAGCTTGGGACTTACTCTCCACCAAGACACATTCGACCCATCTAGCTAGTGAGAGCCTAGGTGAGGAGATCCTTCCGGGATTGGGACTTACTCTCCATCGAGGCACATTTGACCCATCTAGCTAGTGGGAGCCTAGGTGAGGAGATCCTCTCGGGGTTTGGATTTACTCTCCACCGAGGCATATTCGACTCATCCAGCTAATGGGAACCTGGGTGAGGAGATCCTCTCGGGATTGGGACTTACTCTCCACCGAGGCACATTCGACCCATCCAGCTAGTGAGAGCCTGGGTGAGGAGATCCTCACGGGGTTGAGACTTACTCTCCATCGAGACACATTCGACCCATTCAGCTAGTGAGATCCTGGGTGAGGAGATCATCTCAGGGTTGGGACTTACTCTCCACCGAGGCACATTTGACTCATCCAGCTAGTAGGAACCTGGGTGAGGAGATCCTCTCGGGGTTGGGACTTACTCTCCATCGAGGCACATTTAACCCATCCAGCTAGTGAGAGCCTGGGTGAGGAGATCCTCTCGGGTTGGGACTTACTCTCCACTGAGGCACATTCTACCCATCCAGCTAGTGAGAGCCTGTGTGAGGAGATCCTCACAGGGTTGGGACTTACTCTCCACCGAGGAACATTCGACCCATCCAGCTAGTGAGAGCCTGGGTGAGGAGATCCACTTAGGGTTGGGACTTACTCTCCACCAAGGCACATTCGACCCATCCATCTAGTGAGAGCCTGGGTGAGGAGATCCTCTCGTGGTTGGGACTTACTCTCCACCGAGGCAGATTCGAACCATCCATCTAGTAGGAGCCTAGGTAAGGATATCCTCTCAGGGTTGGTTCCTTCTCTCCACCGAGGCACATTCGACCCATCCAGCTAGTGAGAGCCTGCGTGAGGAGATCCTCTCGGGGTTGGGACTTACTCTCCACTGAGGCACATTCAACCCATCTAGCTAGTGAGAGCCTGTGTAAGGAGATCCTCTCGGGTTTGGTACTTACTCTCCACCGAGGTACATTCGACCCATCCAGCTAGTGTGAACCTGGGTGAGGAGATTCTCTCGCGGTTGGGACTTACTCTCCACTGAGGCATATTCGACCCATCCAGCTAGTGAGAGCCTGGGTGAGGAGATCCACTCGGGGTTGGGACTTACTCTTCGTCGAGGCACATTTGACCCATCCAGCTAGTGGTATCCTGGGTGAGGAGATACTCTCGGGGCTGTTCCTTCTCTCCACCGAGGCACATTCGACCCATCCAGCTAGTAAGAGCCTGAGTGAGGAGATCCTCACGGGGTTGGGACTTACTCTCCACCGAGGCACATTTGACCCATCCAGCTAGTGAGAGCCTGGGTGAGGAGATCCTCTCAGGGTTGGGACTTACTCTCCACCGAGGCACATTCGACCCATCCAGCTAGTGAGAGCCTGGGTGATTAGATCTTCTCGGGGTTGGGTTTAGGCACGTCATTCAAATCACACTAAATTCAACTTTCTCAAACGAGGAAAATTTTTAGGATACATGACCTCCTGACTCATCTGGTCAGGAGTAGAGCTCATTACAAAAACATAAAGGGAAAAAGACATTACTGAAGTAAGGTTTCTTCAGGCTGCTTGGGCATGATGACCGTCATTCTCCTTCTTCTCCCCTGATACCTCTATCCTGCCCAAGATCTTCATGATCTTCTCCATCTCCTCTGCACTGGATAGCCAGGAGATGGTGTTGATGGTCGTGATGTAGCACTGCCTTACCATCCTGGGGTCTCCCCTGATCCTGACTTGGATCCCTCCACTGTTAAACTTGAGGCACTAGTGAAATGACGATGGCACACAACGGAAGGCGCTGATGAGGTGTCTTCCGAAGATGGGGTTGTAACTACTCAGAGTATCAATAATGACGAACCGGCAGTTCCATGAGGTCCCCCCCCCACCCAACTTCACCTGGAGTCCGACACCACCTTCTACCTCCTTCCATTCCCCTGAAAATCCGAACAGGGGTCCGTCCGAGGCCAACACCCTCCTTGGTTTCACCTTCATCCCATCAAACGCCTTCTTGAAAATGAAGTTGAAGGAGTTCCCATTGTCAACCAAGATCCGGGAGACAGTGTAGCCTTCGATGACTGCCTGGATGACCAGCGCATCGCAGAACGGATCCTCATGATCCTTTATGTCCTTCATTGAGAAGGTGATCCTCTCCTCTTGGGGTGGGGTCTGGGATGTCGCAGCGACGCTCCAACGGTACATGATATGGAGGCTTTCCTTCCGAGTGGCCTCAATCCCCACTCCACCCTGGATCACTCCTATACCTTATTAGTTTCCTACGTCGACCTAGTCCTCACATACGTCATCTCCCCCCTCTCTTGGTAGAACTTCTTCAATCTGCACCGGAGGCTGCTGTTGGGTTGGGGCTAGAGCTGTCACGGTTCCGGTTCGGTTCCGGTTCTACTAAAACCATGAACCGAACCACTAAGGTAATGGTTCTTCAAATTAGAACCAAAACCTTATTTTATTTGACCGGTTTCGGTTCTGGTTTCGGTTCCAGCTTAATTTTTGGAACCATCGTGTCAACGGTTCCGGTTACGGTTCAACAAGAACCAAAACCAAACCGACCACTATCGGTTCGGTCCGGTTCCATGCGGTTCGGTTCGGTTCCAATCGGTTCCAACTAAAACCAAAATCAAACTTGGAGGAATGAAATAAAAGCAGACTGCAAATAGTAAAACTCAAAACTACATCGAAATAGAAATAATTATGTTGCACACTTCTCGACGGACCTTTCCACGATCGGTGAGATAATATCAATTGTCTTCCTACGCATGTAGACTTGCCACGAATTCTAGTTGTCTTGCGCACGTCTCGTTGGCATGCTCAACCGTAACAACCGTCTACAATTAGTTGTCTTTCATGATTACTAATAAATAGTAGTTATGTATATTCTATACTTTTTAAATAAAATATTTAAAAAAAAATATGTAAGTAAAATTGAAAATATATTATATAACTGTATAAAAAAAAATACATTGCAAAAATTGACTCCAAACCACAACAATGTCAAACCATATCATATGATTTTTATGCGGTGAAGTTTTGTTCGGTCCAAAATCGACTCCTTTTAGTGCGATTGCGGATTGGGTTCATACTGCACCAACTTTACACGTGATAGTAAGTATAAATATAATAGATAAATTATAAAATAATAACAATATAATAATAATAATAATAATAATAAACGGGTTGCGGTTCGGTTCTACTTCGGTCCGGTTCGGATCGGGTCTAAAAATCTTGAAACCACTTGAGCCTTGTATGTTGCGGATCCGGTTCCGGTTCCGGTCCGGATAATAATATGTAAGAACCACACCCGGACCAATGTTGTTCACGGTTCCAAAATTCAAACCTGAACCCAAATAATTTGAAAACGGTTCGGTCCGGTTCTTTGCGGTTTCGGTTCGGTTCCGGTTCGGTTTGCGGTTTTCGGTTTTAAGTGACAGCTCTAGTTGGGGCTCTCGCCTCTCTCACTTCCAGGAATTCGTGGCAGGTAGCTATGGCGTGACCCTCTACCTGGTGGAAGTCACAGTACGGCAACACTCTTCTTTCCATTCTTCGACGGGCTGGGTTATTTCTCTTGTTACCTCTTCCCCTTCTTCCTATATCCATGGCTTGCTGCGGTGGGGGTAGGAGATGCTGAAAGATATAGTACCTAAACACCTAGAGGGGGGGTGAATAGGTGACCAAATTCTTTTTAAAACTTTAATGGCAGCAATCAGTTATATCACAGAATCTATACTACTTTTGCATAGCAATCACACAAGCATTCACAATCACAGCACAATCACAGCAGACACAGAGTTTTATAGTGGTTCCCCAAGCATTGGGTACATCCACTTTCCCCCTTCGCCTATCTAGCAGTGTACTAGATTCGGCCAAACTCCACCACTGTCTCAGAACCCAAATTGGTTCCTACACCTCAGGCCCAAGGCCCTACAACTCAGCTTTTCCACAAAGCCTACACTCAGCCACTAAGGCCTACACTCAGCCACCCAGGCCTACACTCAGCCAACAAGGCCTACACTCAGCCAACAAGGCCTACACTCAGAGATTACAATCTCCTACACTCAGGCTCTCAAGCCCTACCCTCAGCCTTTATAATTACAGGCTTACAATTCACTCAGATCCAAAGGATCCTACAAGATAAAAATGTTTATAGAAATAATAACTCAACAACTCAGAAACAAGAGAGGGGAGTTGAGAGTTTCTTGATGAGTTCTTGGAAGAACTCAGCTGGATTCAATCTGACTTAGCTTTCTTCAAAGCTTCTTGAAAGTAGAACTCAATAAGATTGTCTCCTTCTGCAGTTGATCCTTGACCTCTGCCACTTAGAATTCAGAATAAATCTGAACCCTTCTTCTCAGCCTAGTTCCAGAGGCTGATTTCTTGGATGGAGCCCTCTCTCTCCAACTTCTTAGATCTTCACTTGGACAGCTAGATCTTCTTGATTTGATACTTGATTAATAACTCTGTGAACCACTTTAATAACTTGTTCAACAACATCAACCTTCTGTTTCTGTATAAGCCTATTTATAGGCCTTCTTCATGGTAACCGGCTGGTCCGGTCCATAACTGAATTCTGACATCTTTGACAGGTGCTGTAGACCGGCTGGAACAGCAGCTGTCAAGTCATCCAGTCAGTTCTTGAAAATTCTCTAACTGTCTGAAAGTGTCGAGACTTTCTGTCTTTAAGTGTCGACACTTATAGACCAAGTGTCGACACAAGTTGTGTAAGTGTCGACACAAGTCTACAAGGTGTCGACACAACTCCTTGTGTTGTAGATTCTATGTCTCGACACAGTTTCTTCTGTATGTGTCGACACTGAAATTGAGTGTCGACACAAGTACTTGATCTTCTATCTTTTGCTGAATTCTTCTAAGTGTCGACACATCTCCTTTGTGTCGACACAACTTCTTGTGTTGAATCTGTCAAGTGTCGACACTACTCTTGGTGTCGACACATAGTCTTCTATGTTGATACTTGCTGAGTGTCGACACAACTCCTTGTGTCGACACTTGATTCTTCTGTCGAGACTTCAGCTGAGTGTCGACACATTCCCTTAGTGTCGACACTTGTACTTAGAATATTTTGTTGATCTTTCTGTTCTTTGCTAAGTGTCGACACAGCTCCATGTGTCGACACTTTCTTCAAGTGTTGAGTCTTCAGCTGAGTGTCGACACATTGTTCTGGGTGTCGACACTTACTTCATGTGTTGACTCTTCTATTGAGTGTCGACACATTGTTCTGAGTGTCGACACTTACTTCAAGTGCTGACTCTTCTGTTGAGTGTCGACACATTGTTCTTGGTGTCGACACTTTAACTTAGTCTCTGTTGACTTTTGCTGAGTGTCGACACATCTCCAAGTGTCGACACTTTCTGGTGTAGACACAGCTTCACTGGGTGTCGACACAGCTCCTTGTGTCGACACTTTTTGTCTGCACTTTTATTCATTGAGTGTCGACACAGCTCCTTGTGTCGACACTTTCTGTCTGGTGTCGACTCTGCATCCCAGGTGTCGACACAATGACTCCAAGTGTCGACACTGCTTGTCTGGGTGTCGACACAAGTCTTCTTAAGTGTCGACACTTTCCCTCTGGGTGTCAACACATGGACTTAGAAATTTTTGCTTCAGTCCTGCAAATACTTAACCTGCACAAGTAACTCAAAAACACATCAAATACATTTTGATGTATATCATTGAGTTGGGTGAGGCTTCTTCAAATCAGGTACATTTAAACCAATGTACCCAACAATCTCCCCCTATTTGGAGAAGTCATAACCCTTAGTCAATGATATACACCATTCATAATAAAAATTACAAAATGATGTAAAGCAGGATAATGTACAGCAGGGTAAACATAAACTTGTATCATTTTCACATGTATACAAATTCATCATTTCAGAACAAATAAGAAATAGACATAGACACATTCACAGAACAAACATGAAATATATTAATCATATATTGTTCTAATATCTGTCTTATACATTTTCAGAAGTTCACTAAATGTGTTACATCCAAAAGATTACAGCATAAACTTCAAGAAAATTCTAAATCTATTTTTGTTCTGGCTCCTTAATCACTATGCCTTTGCCAGCTTGAACTTTAGCTTGGACTGGAGCAACAGCAGTTTCAGCATCAGCAGGCTTCTTGCCTTTCAGATCTTTCTTCTTAAGCTCTTCAGCTTTGATCTTCTGCCTCTCAAAATAATGGTATGGCTTTGGAAAGTACTTGCTAGGCTCCAGAGCAGTAGGAGGTAGCTTTCCCAACTTTGCCTTCCTTCTATGTTGAACTATGGCCTCCTGTCTAGTCTCATGTTTTCTCCATTCAGCCTCAGAGAACCATTTGTTCCTGTCTTGAATGTTGTCTTTGGCAGCTTTCCAGGCAGTTAATATAATGTTCCTAGAGGTAGGGCTTCATTGCTCAAAATCTGGTCTCAGTTCAGCTTGTTCCCTAAACCTCTTCTTTGACAATCTTGTCTCTTCTTCTTTCTGTAATGCCTCTTGCATGGCTTCAGATATAGGCTGAACAACCTTTTCAATAATTACATTGTCCTTGCCCCCAGGTGGGCTGTACATGGTCTGTACATCTGCATGAATCATGTTAAAATTTGGAGGAGGGTATATGACTTGAGCCACTTCAGCTTGCTCCCCTCCTAGATATGCAGGTTGAATTCCAGATTCTGCCACATTGTCATCATCACAAAGAGGATGATAACCCAGTGTAGCTCTGATAGAATTTGATATCCATTTGGCATGATCAGAGCTTGCCTTGACTAACACTCTCTCCCCCTTTATGACATCTCTTTCAATATGATCTCTCACATCATCCTTCTGAAATCTGACTTGATTATCCAAGTAATTTACTCCATCTTTAAAGAAAGGTTTTAGCCTTTGGAGTTTGTCAGTTATCAGCTTCTGTGAATCTTGGATGGCAGTCTTAAGAGCAGTGATTTCTTCTAGAAATACTTTATCAAAATCTGTCTTTGCTATAGCTGGAGTCTGCCCTGCAGCCAGATTCTTGAGTTCTGTAACTATTGCATTGTGAGAAGCAGTGAGGTTGTCATTCATTCTTATCTGATTTTCAAGAACATAACCTTGTTTCAAGGCTATGTCATCCACTTGTGTCTTTATCTTTTCCTGGTGAGTTGCAAGATAGACTACTGCATTCCCACCCTTGTGGAAGCAGTCAGTCATCTCCTTCTTGTTGAGATTCATCTCAAACCTGATTGATTTTAAATCCTGGGCCAGATCAAATTGGAGTGACTTCTGCCCTTCATCTACATATTTCTCTATGGCCTGTCTTTGCTCATCTAACTTGATTTGCATTGCCACCATCAGTGCACTATAATCAACTGATGGTGTTTGTTGAATTATAGGCTGTGGTGCAATAGATTGTAGGGCCTTCTTATAACTTTGACTTCTTCTTTTGAATACATAAAGTTTCTTCTTCTTTGCCCTAGCAATCTCCTCATCCTCGGAGGCAGAAGTGCTGGATATATCCACCCTCTCCTTAGGGCTTGGAGGCCTTTCAGTTTGCACATCTTGTGCCTTCTCAGTTTCTTGTCTTATAGGCTCTTCCATAATGTGCATTTGCTCCCCCCTCAGCAGCAGCATTCTCTTTCTCAGCAGCATCCTTGTCCATGTCACAATCTTGTTGGTATAGATTTAGGAATAAATCTTCCATGGTGTATTCTTATGGTGAAGGAGCTGGAGTAATTCTGGGCTCTTCAACCACTGGATCAGGAACCACTTCTAGTACAGCAGATGTGTCTTCTCTAACAGCATCTGGAACTTGACTATTCAGCTGAGTTTGCTGATGATCATCAGACAAATCAGCATCTTCTATAAGAAATTCTAAAGTATTTAGGTCAGTGAGTACCTCTAGTATGATGGTGGTGGCTTGTTCACTTTCTAGTGTAGAGGGTTCTTCTACAACTGGAAGCTCCCCCTGGCTTTGATCCTTGTGTATGGGGCTAGCTTGAGGTAGCTCCCCCTGGATCTCAGCAACCTCTTGAGGAGCAGGAGTCTTCACTGCAGGCTCTTCCTCATGGTTATTTGGAGTGAAAACAACCTGTTCTTCACTTGCAGAACTGCTAGTGGACTCTTATGCCACTGGAGCAGTCTTCCTTTTCTTCTTGGGAGGAATCTCTTTCTCAGAAACTGTCTTCTCAGAGGTTGGCATTTCCTTTGACAACACCCTGTCTCATCTAGAAAAGATCCTCAGATCCATCCTTCTCATATGATTTATCTTGCTTCCTGCAGCTTGTTGCATTACCTCTGGTATGGCACCAACTAGGTATAGACTTATAATTCTGCCTAGGTTGGGCTTCTTCAAGCTTTCCTTAATCTTCTCATAAACTACCATAGACCAGTCAGTTTTTAGAGAGAAGATAATCCTTGTCATTATTCAAAACATATAGGCAGACACTCTATCATGCCCTCTTGGCTTGCTGAGTAAGACCTTACCAACAATTTCTGAAAGAAATTTGCCTTGGCTGTTCATGCCTTTCCTGTTAAACACAGATCCCAGCTTCATTGTAGAATCAAGTCCACACCAGGTTAGAGCTTCACTGGTCCTTGAAGCAGTAACCTCATCTTCCTCCTTCGTTCTTGGCAATTGAAGCACCTTCCTCAAGCTCTTTGGTGAAATCTTAACCTTTGTTCCATGAACTCTGGATTTGATTCTGTATCCAGATTCATCCACTTCAGCTCCATTTAGGAATTCAAGAACCTCTTTCTTCCATATCTTAGTAGGTTCTGAAAGTAAATATTCTAATCCAAAATCTGCAACTAGGGTTACGACAGACGTGATTTCTTGATCAGCATCTTCGAAAGCGCCGCGCACCAGCTCATATCCTTCGTTGACGTTCTCCTCAAGCTTAGGCGCCATTAGGGTTTGTAGAATTTGTCTTGAGAGAAGAGAGGTGTCGACACAGAAGTTTGGTCTCGAAACTTTGAAAGCGTGTCGACAATCAAAGACAAAACCCTATTTATACCTTTCTGATTTTGAAGATGAACAGGCGGGACAGCTAACTTAAAATGTGTCGACACTGGAAATAAGTGTCGACACTGACTTATAATGTCTCGACACACATGTGTCGACACAAGTTTAGTCAACAGATATTATGTGTCGACACTTGGTTATGTGTCGACACAACATAACTCGACACATAGTCGAGACTTTACTTAGAAAATTCTGAGTATAACTTAAGTGTCGACACCACATTGGATGTGTCGACACCTACTTGGCATGTGTCGACACTAATATTCTGAAGTGTCGACACCAACTTCCTAGATATATCTACACCGATTTCCTGAAGTGTCGACACCACTATTCTGTGTCGACATAGACTTGTCTATGTGTCGACACCTTTTTACTTAGTCATTTTCAATACTGTAAACTTACTCTAAGTTTATCATTCCTATTTCAATTTTGAATCTATTGAACTTAGCTTCTTCTAGGGGCTTAGTATACATATCAGCTACTTGATTATCAGTTTTAACATATTCTAATAAAATATCTTTTCTTTCTACATGCTCCCTAAGAAAATGATATTTAATTTCAATATATTTTGTTCTACTATGAGATACAGGGTTATTAGCTATTGAAATAGCACTTGTAGAATCACAGAAGAGTGGAGTTCTACTTACCTGAAATCCATAGTCCTCTAGCTGATGTTGTATCCACAGAAGTTGAGCACAGCAACTTCCTGCAGCCACATACTCTGACTCTGCAGTGGAGATAGCCACACTGGTTTGCTTTTTGCTACTCCATGAAATTAGTCTCCTACCTAGGAATTGACAGGTTCCAGTAGTGCTTTTTCTATCTTCTTTGCATCCTGCAAAGTCTGCATCTGAATAACTTGTTAGATCAAAATCTTCATTCCTAGGGTACCAGAGGCCTAGATAGGGAGTGCCCTTTAGATATCTCAATATTCTTTTGACTGTTGTCAAATGAGACTCTTTAGGGCAGGTTTAATACCTTGCACAGACATATGTAGCATACATGATATCTGGTCTACTAGCATTCAAGTATAATAGGGAGTCAACTATCCCTCTATACAAGGTTTCATCTACAGGTTTCCCTGCATCATCCTTGCTGAGAGACATACTTGACCCCATAGGAGTCTTCATGGTACTGGATGAATCCATACCATACTTCCTTATGAGTTCTAGAGTGAACTTGGACTGACATATGGATAAACCACTCTCAGTCTGTTTAACTTGGAGACCCAAGAAAAACTTCAGCTCTCCCATACTACTCATCTCAAATTGACCTTCCATCAGTTTTGCAAACTTTTTGCAAAGGCTGCTTTCAGTAGACCCAAATATAATGTCATCTACATATATTTGGACAAGTATAACTTTGCCTCTAGATTCCCTAAGGAATAGAGTCTTATCTATTTTCCCCCTTGAGAACTTGTTCTCAATGAGGAAACTAGATAGGGTTTCATACCAAGCCCTAGGGGCTTGCTTTAACCCATATAAAGCTTTCCTAAGTCTATAGACATGATGAGGTAGAGTTGGATCAACAAAACCTGAAGGTTGTTCCACATAGACTTCTTCTTTAAGATTACCATTCAGGAATGCTGACTTGACATCCATTTGGTAAACTTTGAATCCTTGATAGGTTGCATAGGCCAAGAACATCCTTATGGCTTCCAGTCTGGCTACTAGAGCAAAGGTTTGATCAAAGTCAATACCTTCTTCTTGCCTATATCCTTTAGCAACCAATCTTGCTTTATTCTTAATGATGACCCCTTGTTCATCCATCTTATTCCTGTAAATCCACTTGGTTCCTATTATATTGTGGTCTTTAGGTTTAGGAACAAGTTCCCAGACCTTGCACCTCTTCAACTGATTAAGCTCTTCTTGCATTGCTTCAGTCCATTGTGGATCTTGTATTGCTTCTTCAAACTTCTTAGGTTCAACTTGAGATAGAAAACTGGAGTAGATTGCTGCATTTATGTTTCTGCTCCTGGTTTGTACTCCTTGTCTTGGATCTCCAATAATCTGCTCTACTGGATGATCTCTAAGATGCCTGTTGGCTGGAGGCATCCTAACTTCTGGTTGAACCTCTTCAGTATCTCCATCATGTTGTACTCCTTGTACTTCTTCTGCAATTAATACATGTAGTTCTCCCCCTGGATAACAGCTACTGTCTTCTACTTATTGTCTTGCAGCAGGTACTTCTTCTATAGTAAGCTTGTTCATCTTCTTTGTTAAGCCTGTGGGGCTGCATACAGTACTAGACAACTCATTGTTAATAAGTTTAGTCTCATCAAAAACTACATGCACAGATTCTTCTACAACTTGTGTAGTCAAGTTGTAGACTCTATAAGCCTTACTATTATTGTTGTACCCAACAAAAATTCCCTCTTGGGACTTGGCAGCAAACTTAGTTAAGTAAGACTTCCCATTGTTAAGTATGAAGCATTTACAACCAAATATCCTGAAGTAGGATAGGTTTGGTTTCCTGCCTTTCACAACTTCATAGGGGGTCTTGTTGAGGCCTTTAGTGATGGTAGCCCTATTTATAACATGGCATGCAGTGTTAACTGCTACAGCCCAGAAATACTCTGGCAGTGATGTATCACTTAGTAGGGTCCTACCAGCCTCTATCAAGGTCCTATTCTTCCTCTCAGCAATGTCATTTTGCTGAGGTGTTCTAGGTGAAGAAAACTCTTGAAATATCCCAAAGTCTTCACATAGTTTTGTCATGCTATCAGACTGAAATTCAGTACCATGGTCACTTCTAATCTTGACCACTGTACTGTCTAGTTCATTCTGAATTTGCTTGACAAAGCTATGGAAGACAATAGGTGTTTCAGATTTCTGTCTTAAGAAGAACACCCAGGAAAACCTTGAGTAGTCATCTACAACTATAAGGGTATAGACCTTCCTACCTAAGTTGTTAACTGGCATTGGACCAAAGAGATCCATATGCAAGAGGTATAAACACCTCACAGCATCCTTGTTTTCTATGCTTCTAAAGGTGGATTTAGTCTGCTTGCCCTTTTGACAAGCTGAGCAAATACCATCTTTAACACACTTAACTTGAGGACCATTCCTCACTAACTCTTTGCTAAAGAGTTTGCCAATAGTCTTGTAGTTAAGATGGGCTAGCCTCTTGTGCCATTTGACACAATGAGAGACTGTCTCATCAGCTACAAGACACACTGGAGAACCATTGTTCTCAATCATAATGTCTAAGCAGTAGACATTCCTTTTCCTATAACCTGTCAAAATGATCTCTTGATCACTTGATCTCTTGATATGACAACCATTTTTAACAAATGAGATGTCATACCCTACATCACTTAATTGACTTATACTTATTAGGTTGTGTTTCAACCCTTTAACATAAACCACTTGAGTAATGGTAACCAAGTTGCTAGAAATGTTACCAAATCCTTTGATGATTCCTTTTTCAGAACCACCAAAGGTGACTTTTGGACCATCTTTTATTGGAATGTAGTCCTTTAGTAATCCTCTTGTTCCAGTCATATGTCTGGAACATCCACTGTCCAAGTACCATGTTGGGGTATGGCCACTTGGACTCACCTGCAAAACAGATTAATGAACCTTAGAACCCAAAGAATTCTTGGGTCCTTGGTACTTGTTAGTTTGCAATCTGACAAAGCTACCTACTGGCTTTCCAACAGGTAGTTTGGTACTCACTTTGGCACTAACATTGTGCCAACAGTCCACTGCAAAGTGGCCAACTTTGCCACAGCACCAACATTCAAACTTATTGTACCTTTGCTTAGGTACTGTCTTTGCTGTCTTATCTACAGCTGACTTGTTGAATGTTGGGGCTTTGCCCTTGGACTTGGACTGCTCAGTCCTTGCAGGTTTAATAAAACCCAATCCAGCCTTGCCTTTATGATGAACAAATTCATCAATTAAAGGTAGCACTGACTTAGGTTTAGAAAACCTAGCAACAAGCTCTCTCTCTCTTTCTGAAGATTGATCTCCAGACTCTTGATTTGATCATTCTTAAAGGTGATAGTCCCCATCTGAATCACTGTTATGTGTTTCAGCCTGGCTGTCTCATTGAGCTTTTGATCAAATAGCTTCTCAGAATCTGTTACAGCAGCTTTTAGATCAGGAATTTCCTTTGCCTGACTTTTGGCTAGGGACTTGCTTTTCTTGTAAGCTTGCAACAGTACTTTATATTCATCTATAAGCTGATGAATATCATCCTCAGACTCAGATACATTCTCATCACTTGATGATGATGAATCTGATTCTGTACTGGAACAAGAAACTGAACTTAGAGTTGAACTTTGTACCTTACTGGGTCCTGGCTGCTCCAGGATTTTGTCACTCTCAGTCAATGCCATCAGTCCTTGGCACTGACAGTCTTCTTGTTCATAAATAGACTCCATTATCTGCATGAATTCTTCTTCTTCTTCTTCAGCAAACAGCCTTATGTATGCCTCAGCATCAGACTCAGTTTCTGAAGAGATATCTGATAGAGTCTTCTCTTTCTTGGATACAAAAGACTTCTCTTTCTTGCCTTTAAAATGAGTCTTTTTCCTATCACTAGACTCTTTTCTCTTTTCAGGACAATCTGCAATAACATGGCCCTGTCTATTGCAGCAATATCACACTATCTTAGAACCAGTTGGCTTGCTAGATTTTGTCCTCTTCCTGTCCTTCTTTGAAGCCTTTTTATCCTGATAAAAATCTTCTTTTCCTTTTGAAGTAGAGGGCCTTGTCCTACACTGTTTCTTCTTCAAGAATTTCTGAAAGTGTCTAGTGAAGGCAGCAAAGTCTTCATCACTTTCACTGCTTTCAGATTTTGTACTGACTGACTCATCTGACTCTGATTCAACAACCTTTGGAGGTGGTGTTGGTGACTTATTCCTGCACTTTCTGGAGGATTCTGTCTTGAAGGCTACAGTTCTTTCCTTGTGTTCAGTTCTTGTTGATTTCTCCTCCTCTTTTCTCACTGTCAACTGCATTTCATAAGACAATAACTTGCCAAACAGTGTAGGTGGAGGAATTTCTCCCAACTTAGCCATTTCTCTAATGGCACAAATCTTTGTGTCCCAATCTTTAGTTAGGGACCTTAGGAACTTGTCATTTAGTTCATAATTGCTGAACTCTCTTCCATAAGACATGAGTTCATTCACTATTCTGTAGAACTTCTTATAGCACTCAGTTATGCTATCACCCTTTCCTTGTCTAAAACTTTCATACTCCTGATTTAGCAAGGATTTTCTATCTTGTCTAACTTCTTCAGAACCCTCCATATACACAATAAGAGTGTCCCACATCTCTTTGGCTGTCTTACAGTGTATAAGATTCTGAAAAGTTGCATCATCTATGGCACTCACTATAATGTTTTGTGCCCTTTTGTCCATGGTGGCTAGGACAATCTCATCCTTAGTCATCTCAGAGAAATCTTTTGGGGTTCTCTGATTTGCATCTAGAACTGATATCTTCATGGGCACATATGGCCCCTCTTTGACTGTGATGTAAATCCTAGGGTCTGAGGCCTCCATAAACAGCCTTACCCTTTCCTTCCAGATCCCAAATATCTCTTTCCTGCATAGAGGTAATTTCATGGAACCCAATTCCTTGTGATTCTCAGAGGAACCCATGGTTCTTGATTTTCTTGAATCTGTAATTTGTCTTAGACTGAATCTGCCAATCAGGATCTCCTCAGACTGTTAGTCCTTTTTGAGGAACCTGGCTCTGATACCACTTGAAAGATATAGTACCTAAACACCTAGAGGGGGGGTGAATAGGTGACCAAATTCTTTTTAAAACTTTAATGGCAACAATCAGTTATATCACAGAATCTATACTACTTTTGCATAGCAATCACACAAGCATTCACAATCACAGCACAATCACAGCAGACACAGAGTTTTATAGTGGTTCCCCAAGCATTGGGTACATCCACTTTCCCCCTTCGCCTATCTAGCAGTATACTAGATTCGGCCAAACTCCACCACTGTCTCAGAACCCAAATTGGTTCCTACACCTCAGGCCCAAGGCCCTACAACTCAGCTTTTCCACAAAGCCTACACTCAGCCACTAAGGCCTACACTCAGCCACCCAGGCCTACACTCAGCCAACAAGGCCTACACTCAGCCAACAAGGCCTACACTCAGAGATTACAATCTCCTACACTCAGGCTCTCAAGCCCTACCCTCAGCCTTTATAATTACAGGCTTACAATTCACTCAGATCCAAAGGATCCTATAAGATAAAAATGTTTATAGAAATAATAACTCAATAACTCAGAAACAAGAGAGGGGAGTTGAGAGTTTCTTGATGAGTTCTTGGAAGAACTCAGCTGGATTCAATCTGACTTAGCTTTCTTCAAAGCTTCTTGAAAGTAGAACTCAATAAGATTGTCTCCTTCTGCAGTTGATCATTGACCTCTGCCACTTAGAATTCAGAATAAATCTGAACTCTTCTTCTCAGCCTAGTTCCAGAGGCTGATTTTTTGGATGGAGCCCTCTCTCTCCAACTTCTTAGATCTTCACTTGGACTGCTAGATCTTCTTGATTTTATACTTGATCAATAACTCCATGAACCACTTTAATAACTTGTTCAACAACATCAACCTTTTGTTTCTGTATAAGCCTATTTATAGGCCTTCTTCATGGTAACCGGCTGGTCCGGTCCATAACTGAATTCTGACATCTTTGACAGGTGCTGTAGACCGGCTGGAACGGCAGCTGTCAAGTCATCCAGTCAGTTCTTGAAAATTCTCTAACTGTCTGAAAGTGTCGAGACTTTCTGTCTTTAAGTGTCGACACTTATAGACCAAGTGTCGACACAAGTTGTGTAAGTGTCGACACAAGTCTACAAGGTGTCGACACAACTCCTTGTGTTGTAGATTCTATGTCTCGACACAGTTTCTTCTGTATGTGTCGACACTGAAATTGAGTGTCGACACAAGTACTTGATCTTCTATCTTTTGCTGAATTCTTCTAAGTGTCGACACATCTCCTTTGTGCCGACACAACTTTTTGTGTTGAATCTGTCAAGTGTCGACACTGCTTCTTGGTGTCGACACATAGTCTTCTATGTTGATACTTGTTGAGTGTCGACACAGCTCCTTGTGTCGACACTTGATTCTTCTGTCGAGACTTAAGCTGAGTGTCGACACATTCCCTTAGTGTCGACACAGCTCCATGTGTCGACACTTTCTTCAAGTGTTGAGTCTTCAGCTGAGTGTCGACACATTGTTCTGGGTGTCGACACTTACTTCATGTGTTGACTCTTCTGTTGAGTGTCGACACATTGTTATGAGTGTCGACACTTACTTCAAGTGCTGACTCTTCTGTTGAGTGTCGACACATTGTTCTTGGTATCGACACTTTAACTTAGTCTCTGCTGACTTTTGCTGAGTGTCGACACATCTATAAGTGTCGACACTTTCTGGTGTAGACACAGCTTCACTGGGTGTAGACACAGCTCCTTGTGTCGACACTTTCTGTCTGCACTTTTCTTCATTGAGTGTCGACACAGCTCCTTGTGTCGACACAGCTCCTTGTGTCGACACTTTCTGTCTGGTGTCGACTCTGCATCCCAGGTGTCGACACAATGACTCCAAGTGTCGACACTGCTTGTCTGGGTGTCGACACAAGTCTTCTTAAGTGTCGACACTTTCCCTCTGGGTGTCGACACATGGACTTAGAAATTTTTGCTTCAGTCCTGCAAATACTTAACCTGCACAAGTAACTCAAAAACACATCAAATACATTTTGATGCATATCATTGAGTTGGGTGAGGCTTATTCAAATCAGGTACATTTAAACCAATGTACCCAACAGATGCCCAGGGGCTTGCCTCTAGAAGTTGAACCTCCGTTGGACTCCGTGAAAGTTCCCCCACCTTTGATGAGACCTCTTCCTGGACCCTGAACGGGCCCTCCCTGTTGCCTCCAACCTGGCTCCGGACCTTCCAAAGTTCCCTGGAACCCCTAAGCTCTTTGCTCTTCTCTCCTTCTTCCCTCCTGATGCCTCGAGCCACTTTGCTCCTGTGACTCTACCTCTGTTAACCTTGACAACTTCTTAACAAATGTCGGGTTGGCCGCCTCAGTTGTTATCTCCTCTGCCGCTCTTTCCATTAGCTCCTCGAAGGATAGGGGGCCTTTTGGGTCAGACTCATCTTGAAGAACCCTTCACGCAAACCCACTGTAAACGCCCTGGAGGGCATAACCCGGCATCTCTTGGATGTCCAGGATCTCTTCATGGAACCTTTCCACATATTGGGCCAATGACTCCTCCGCCCTCTAACTTATCAGGAAGATGGACTCGGGACTCTTCTTCCACTTTTTTTAAGTGGAGAAGTGAAGCTAAAAACTCCGGCTAAAGTCTTTGAACCCGTAGATCGATCTCGCTAGGAGCTGATGGAACCAATCCCTTGCTGTACAACTCCGTGTCCGGCGAGTAAGGCTGACAGGAGCCAGGCAGATCGGGCTAAGGGGAGTGGGCGAGCTCGGCAGTGGGGAAGCCGAGCCCTAGCTCGGCATTCGTCGACCAAAGATCAGCCATTGTCGACCCCGAGCTTCGCATCTGCCAAGCTGGCCCAGGAAAACTGATGGCGACCAAGGGATGGGTGAGCTCGCCGTCCTGCCTCGCGCTCTCGCAACAGAACTCGGCAACAGTAGGCGAGCAGGACCTTCTGAGGTGATCAAGCCCCCCAGCTCGGCTGGATGAACGAGGTACTTTTTACTGTTTTTCCCCTGCTGGCCTGCCCATAGCCTTTCAAAACAGCGGAGTTTGGCCGTTGGCAGACCCAACCAAGGGTTTTCGGGTAATTTTAGGTCAGTTCTTTTGGTTATTGGCAGTTCAGATTTCAAAAACTATAAATAGGACCCAAGGGGTACCCCAGAATGCATGCTTCCTGTACTTTCCTGCTCCAGTTATCAAGTGTTTATAGGGTACCTTAGCCCAGCCTCTGGCTAAGGAGGGGAAGCGCTCTGAGATCTTCCGGGTGTGTGGTGGGACCTCCCTGCGGAGCACTTGGGTCGGTCTTTCCTTGTTTTCTTTGTTGTTTTGCTTGCAGGAGTAAAGTAGGCGCGAGACCACCCCCTTCCCCAAGGGCAAACTCCACAGGAGACCGAGAAATCAGTTTCAACATTTTGGTGCGGTGAGCGTGGAGCATGGTCAGTGCAGAAAAGCTTCAGCGAGCTCGATGATAGGAGGACAGGGATCTGACAGGCCGAACTCACCGCCCCCCCCCCCCCCCCCCCCCCCCCCGCCTCTCGCCACGGTGGGGATGTTTGAAGATTTCAGGAATGAGGTGCTGAGCCTTGTCAAGTTCGCACTCGGTACGCGGGCCGAGTGCTCGCCTCCAGCAGTCCAGATCACGGCCGCCCCCTCTTTGGGCGAGGACGCCCCGGCAGGCGAGCTGGGAAGGAAGTGGCCGAGGAAGGCCGAGGGTGCGAGCTCCCCAAGCACAAGCTCTTCCCTGGCTCGGCAGGCCGAGGCCGGTTCGGCGAGCTAGGCTCGTGAGATTCGCCAGCTCGCCCAGCAGTGGGAGGCAATCCCTTCAGTGAGTTGGTCTCTTCAGCTCCAGTTCCAAACGGTTCAGGGAACCCGAGATGTCCTACTACACCGGGAAGGGAGACCCGGTCCAACATGTTCAGTGGTTCGAAGATGTAATCTCCATCCGTCAGATGTCGGACGGGTTCAAATGCCGACTCTTTGCTATCACCCTCAGGGAGAAAGCAAGGGAGTGGTTCCATCAGCTACCGGCCAGCTCCATCTACTGCTTTGAGGACCTGCACCAGGGATTAATGCTGAGGTTCACTACCTCGAAGAAGAGGAAGAAGGAGTCGTAGTCCCTGTTCCACATCAAGCAGGGGGTAAATGAGACCCAGGGGAGCTACGTGGACTAGTTCCAGGAGGAGGTTACTCAGGTCCAGGAGATGCCGGGCCATAGTCCGATGATGGCCTTTACCCTGGGCCTACAGCAGGGGTTCTTCAGGATGGAGCTGAAGAGAGTTCCCCCCCCCCCCTCTCCTACGAGGAGCTGATGGAGAGGGCGGCAAGGGAAGTTGACAGGGAGGCGTAGAACCCGGAGCTTGCGCGAAAGCTGGCCAGGTGGGCCACAGAGGAGGAGAAGGAGTCGAAGGGAGGAAGAGGAGAGGAGTGTAACACCCCCTATCCGTCGCATAGTATATAGCAGTAGGTCCGGCCGGGGCCCGACGCCATATACCACAGACAGACCGGGTGGTTACGTATGGAAACCATCCAACCAATCTCAACGTCCTACACAGAGCATTCTAGCGGAAGCAGTTTATAAGAGTTGTAAACAAGAACCCAGCATTAGAGCACGAATGTCCACTATTACACAATTAGGAATGTATACAAAATACCCAAAAATCGGCCTTAAGGCCTTACAGAATGTTTCACTTGACTGTTACATGATTTACAAACCTCGGCACGCAGGCCGGTCATACATGAATAAAACAGAAAACATTTCCACTTGGGCCTTCGAGGGCCAGCTTCGCAAAAAGGGCTTTAGCCCGCTATTGACCGCTTGGTCCAGCTGCACCTGCAAGCAACAAACCACCGCACGGTGGCAAACAAGGCAACGGTCAGCAATGCTGACCAAATTATAACGATCCCGCCCCCAACTCGGGGCGGCGATGCTCCTTCCCTGCATTTCATTAGCACAAGCGAGCAATGCATAAACCATAGCCATTTCATCATAGACGTTGGCTCGTACGGCCACACGTCCCGTGCACTCAGGGCACATTCTCGGTGAACCGGTTGATGTCACGTCAATTAAAGCCATTAACATTCCGGACTCACCACCGCCACTAAGACGGCCATACCTATGAGCAATTTGTCTTCCTGGCCTGGGTCACGTCAATTTAAGTCATTGACCGCCGAAGACTCACATCTATTCCAACGGCGAGTGCCACGTAACCTTAGGTCTCTCTAACCGAACGACATAAAGCGGGTACGGTTCCATCTAACCCGTGCTCACATCGCAACGACAATTTAAGCCATTTGCGCGGGTCAAACTTCCACCGAGTCCCATTCTACCGCAAGACACATAACCCGGTTATGTTCGAGTTGGCTCTCAGGTCACCAAGTTGGCAAGATCTCGTATCCGCCCAGTTTTTCGGGTGCACCTTTGGGTTAGTCCCCAAGGCTCCCTGCTGCAATCTACCGCGTAGAAAACCCGAAAAACACCCATTAGCACGGAGTCTTCTCCGGCCTTATGCAATGCAACATCACCGATCCGGACTAACATGTCCGGGTAGGCTTCAACCAAAATGCCTACGTCCGTTCTCGCATACGGACTCTAAACAACGGGGACTTTACATATCTACCCGAAGGAACGCCTCCAACTCTCCGCAAACTCGCGAGAGCGGGCTTCCTATGCTAAGAAAAGGAGCGATTCATGCTCAAGATGAGGATCGTTACCCTTGAGTTCCTCTTTGGCGCCATCGAAAAGTAATCGGATAGAAATCACCGCACTTGCGTTGCCTCCGTGGATCCGGAGTCGGCTTGCGATTCGGAGCTCCGAAGCTCCTCCAATGGCGGATCTAGCTCTTCTTCCTCTTGCCTTAGCTCTTCTTTCTCCAAGGGTTTAGAAAGAGGATAAGTGAAGAAAAGTGATGGATTTTCTAAGTCAAACCCGGGTATATCCTCTCAGGAATCATCCCCAGCCGTCGGATCTCAACCTAAGAAAACGAACGGCTTTGATTCGGGACTGAAATGCCCAATCTGGACCGAACACGGCCTGGCACACGCCCGTGTCCAGGGCCGTGTGCCGCATTCGCCGTCAAAATCGAATCTCCTAGACCCTCACACGGGTATCGAACACGCCCGTGTTCTAGCTGACACGCCCGTGTTCCAGCTGACACGGCCGTGTAGCCGGCTGTGTACACCATGATTTTTCCCCCGTTTTCAACCCGAGCACTGCACGGGTCCTAGGACACGCCCGTGTCCTTGCCCGTGTCACATTGACACGCCTGGACCCCAGGCCATGTACATGGGACATTTTCGTCGAGGGAGAATGACGACTTGATGACACGGCCTTGGACACGCCCGTGTCCTAGGCCGTGTTCCTTGTCTCGACGATCGTCGAGTGAATCTCGACGACTCCCCGGGACGATCGTCGACACGGGTCGACACGCCCTGCGACACGCCCGTGTCGCAGGCCGTGTGCCCATTCTCGACGGATCGTCGAGAATAACTCGACGATTTCACGGCTAAGTGTCGACACGGGTCGACACGCCCTGCGACACGCCCGTGTCGCAGGCCGTGTGCCCACTCTCGACGAATCGTCCAGTATAACTCGACGACTTCACGGCTAAGTGCTGACACGCGCTTGACACGCCCTGGGACACGCCCGTGTCCCAGGCCGTGTGCCTTCAGCCAGAAACCAAAACTGGCCCAAAACATCCCCCTTTGCTCCTTTGAGTTTCGAGGCGTTACAAGGAGAGCCCCGACAGAGGGAGCAGAGGCAGCTCCAGTGGCAGCAGCAGCCGAGGTGGGGGCGTCAGGAGCCCGACCGTCGACTGGGCTGGAGGCCTGAGTGGCAAGGGCAGTGCCCACAAAGGGGATACCATGGAAGGGATCGCTATCAAGGGGGGCAAGATCAGTTCCACCCCCGGGCTGGAGGCAGGCCCAGAGGCCCCGGCTCCCCGATCAATAGGAGGCTATGGCCATAGCCTTGGGGGCGAGGAGGAGGATAATAAGGAGGAGGAGGAGAGAAGTTAGGGTGGAGTTTCCCTATTGCAACTTCCATCCGGAGGAGGGGCACGCACCGGCCACGTGCCCGGAATTCCTTGAGATGAGGGGAAATAGGGAGCAGCAGCAGCAGCAGGGGCGACAAGAAGTGAGGATTGAGGAGGTCCTGCCTTGGGCGGAGGAGGACCGTTGCGAAGACCGGGTGGATGTTGGAACCCGAGGAGGGATCGGAGTGATCCACGGGGGGGTGGGGGGGGGGGGTCGAGGCTTCCCGCAAGGCGAGCCTCTACACCATGTACCGTCGGAGCGCCTTCCGTTGCGTCCCCTCATCATTCAACCAATGCTTAAATTTCAACGCTGAGGGGATTCAGGTCCGGGTCAGGGGGGACCCAAAGGTGGCGCGGGAGTGCTATGTCACTGCGGTGAACACCATCTCTTGGCAGGAGGGAGCCGAGGAGATGGGGCGGAGGATGGAGGAAGCTGAGCAAGAAGAAAGAAGGGAGGAGTAGGAGATGAAGAACTGCGCAGAGGAGGAGGCAGCAGGAGGAGATCAGGAGGAGATGGCCAAAGTAATGGCCGTAGAAGAAGAGGCGGAGGCGGGGATCCCGGTCTCGGAGGAGAGGGATGCTGAAGGATGGGGAGAGTGGTCCAGGTTAGAGGCTGCGGAGGAAGTGGAGTTGGAGGTGCTCACCCGTGGAGGCAGGGTGGAGAAGATCCGCGTCAGCGGAGGGCTGACCCCGGAGGACCAAGGCAGGATGCTGGAGTGCATCCAGAAGAATGTAGACATCTTCGCTTGGAACGCTGCGGAGATGCCGGGGGTTGACGCGAATGTGGCTTGCCACCGCCTCAACTTGGACCCGGGAACACGCCTCGTTCAACAGAAGAAGAGGTCCACTGTGGACAAGCTGGCGGAGCCTATCAGGGAGGAGGTGGCGAAACTCCTCAAGGTCGGCTTTGTGTCTGAGATCCAATACCCCGGCTGGGTCTCCAACATGGTCATGGTCAAAAAAGGAGACGGCCGGTGGAGGATGTGTATCGATTTTTCTTTACTTAATAAAGCTTGTCCTAAGGACTGTTATCCTTTGTCTCGAATCGACGCACTATTTGACTCAGCCGTTGGTTTTTCTGTAATGAGTTTTTTAGATGCTTTTTCAGGTTATCAACAAATCAGGATGCACCCCCCGGACATCAAGGATGTCTCGTTCATCACAGGGGATGGATGCTACTGTTACAAGATGATGCCCTTCGGGCTGAAGAATGCAGGGGCGACCTACCAGAAGATGATGGATAGGGTCTTCAAGGAGCAAAAGGGGAGGAATTTGGAGGTATACGTGGATGACCTCATGATCAAAAGTCGGGATGTGGACTCCCACCTCCAGGACCTAGAGGAGACCTTTGCCACCCTGCGCAAGTACAAGATGCGATTGAACCCCCTAAAATGTGTCTTCAGGGCTAGCAGGGGAAAGTTCTTGGGGCCCCTCCTCACCCCTGCGGAGGTCGAGCCGAATCCAGATAAGGTCAAGGCTATTTTAGAGCTGGGGTCGCCGCGGAATGCTAAGGAGGTCCAACGACTGACCGGGAAGCTGGTAGGGTTGAGTAGGTTCCTCTCCCGGGCTGGGGAGAAGTGCTCCCCATTCTTCAAAACATTGAGGGGCGGTCGAAAGTTCGAATGGACCAAGGAGTGCGAGGAGGCATTCCGGGCACTCAAGATGCAGTTGACTCAGGCTCCGCTGCTCCAAGGGCCGAAGGAGGGGGAGGACCTGTTTTTATATCTCGGGCTAGGGGCAGAGGCCTTGAGCTCCGTCCTAGTTTGTGAAGAGGGGAAGAAGCAGCTCCCCATTTATTACGTGAGCCGGGTCCTGAGGAAGGCCGAGCTCCGGTACCCGATTTTAGAGAAGTTGGCCTTCGCCCTGATCATCTCAGCCCAGAGGCTGTGACCTTACTTCCAGGCACACTCAATCCGAGTGGTGACTGACCATCCTCTCCGCAACATCTTTGAGGGGGTGGAGCATTCAGGCAGGCTGGCCAAGTGGTCGGTGGAGTTGAGTGAGTTCGACGTCTCTTTCATTCCGCGGCTCTCGATCAAAGCTCAAGCAATGGTCGACTTCTTGGTTGACTATGTGATTGAAGTGGCAGAGGAAGAGCTCACCCGTCCGACTCCTTGGAAGGTGAAGGTAGACGGCGCCTCGAGGAGGCATTCCCTAGGAGTGGGGGTGATCTTGGAAAGCCCTCAGGGAACTAGAATTGAGCAGACGGTGGTGGTGCACTTTCCCATCACCAACAATCAAGCCGAATATGAAGCTGTGATAGCAGGGCTGCGCCTGGCCAGGGAGCTGGGGGTGTTGGACGTAGAGGTCCTCACCGACTCCATGGTGGTAGCTTCCCAGATCAACGGGGAGTTTGAGTCAAGGGAACCTACCTTGCGATTGTACTTAGCCAAAGTGAAGGGGGTCATAGGCACTTTTCAAACCTTCTCCATCTGACACGTGCCCAGGGAAGAAAACAAACGGGTCGACCAACTAGCAAAGCATGGTCCCCAGGTAGGGGGTACCATCACCGACCTATTCCGCCCCTCCATCGAAGAGGGGGAGCTCATGGAGATTGATCAATAGACTTCATGGATGGACCCAGTTGTAACTTTCCTTTCCACGGGAGAGTATCTGGAGGGGCAGATAAGAAGAAGCTAAGGAACAAGTCAGCATACTACCTCCTCCAGGACGGGCAGCTGTACCGGAAGACACTCTCGGGGATGCTGGCTCGTTGCGTGGCCGAGGGGGTGTACAAAGAATCTTGGAGGAAGTCCACTCTGGAGAGTGCGGGAGCCACTCCGGGAGTCAGACCCTGGAAGGAAGAATCATCAGGCAGGGGTACTTCTGGGCCACCCTGGGCCATGATGTAACCGAGTTCGCAAGAAGGTGCCATAAGTGCCAGCTGTTTGCCCCCCTCCAGCTACAGCCGGCCCAACGACTCAAAAGTATCACGGCCCCCTGGCCCTTCGCCATTTGGGGAATGGATTTGGTTGGGCTGTTCCCCCAGGCCAGTGGGCAGAGGAGGTTTCTCCTAGTAATGATCGATTACTTCTCCAAATGGTTGGAAGTGAAGGAACTGGCCAAGGTGACCTCCCAGGTAATCAGGAATTTTTTTGGGGGCGGGGAGATCATCTGCCGTCATGGGCTGCCCCAAGCCATTGTCACGGACAATGGGCCCCAGTTCGCCAGCGCCAAGTTCACTAGCTTCTGCGAGCAGCTGGGAATCGACCTCAGGTTCGCCTCGGTCCATCACCCCAGGAGCAACGGGCAGGTGGAGGCCGCAAACAAGATCATCGTCAACCTCCTCAAGAAGAAAGTGGAGAATTTGAAGGGGAGCTGGGTGGAGCAGCTCCTCGCGGTCCTATGGGCGCTAAGAACCACCCCTAACACAACTACCGGAGAGACTCCCTTCAAACTCTCTCATGGGTGTGAAGCAGTGCTCCCCGTGGAATTTGAAGTCCAAACACCTCGAGTTGTTGCGGCCAAGGAAGGTAGGGAAGAATGGCGGGCCGAGAATGAGGAAGAGCTGAGGCTCTCCCTTGACATGGTGGAGGAGCTGAGGGACCTCTCCACCATCCGACAGGAAGAGGTGAAAAGGAGAATGGCCAAGTACTTTGACAAGCATGTCAGAGTCAAACAGTTCGTGGAAGGGGACTTGGTGCTAAAGAAGGTGGATGAAGCAGGGAGGTCGGCATCCGTAGGGAAGCTCAACCCCAGCTGGTAGGGACCATTTATTGTAAAAGAGGCCTTAAAATCGGGAGGTTATCGACTCCAAAATGTAGAGGGCGAGACCCTGAGTCTCACATGGAGTGGTGACAACTTAAAACATTTTTCCCCTGAAACATGTAAGTAATACTTTGATTATAATAAAATTCTTCGACACTTCAAGTACTGTCACAGCTAGATTGGATGGAGAAATGGAATGTGTTTGGACCCCGAGCAGATCCCGCTATCAGGCTCTCACCTAGCTGACAGGGCAGAAAGTCACTCGGTGTCATCCTTCTCCTCGAGCAGATCCCGCTGTCAGGCTCTCACCTAGCTGGCAGGGCTGGAAGTCACTCGATGGTATTGATAGTGGACCCCGAGCAGATCCCGTTGTCAGGCTCTCACCTAGCTAGCAGGGCAGGAAGTCACTCGGTGTCATCCGTGGCCTCGAGCAGATCCCGCTGTCAAGTTCTCACCTAGCTGGCAGGGCTGGAAGTCACTCGATGGTATTGATAGTGGACCCCGAGCAGATCCCGATGTCAGGCTCTGACCTAGCTTCCAGGGCAGGAAGTCACTCGGTGTCATCCTTGGCCTCAAGCAGATCCCGCTTTCAGGCTCTCACCTAGCCGGCAGGGCTATAAGTCACTCGATGGTATTGATAGTAGACCCCGAGCAGATCCCGCTGTCAGGCTCTCACCTAGCTGGCAGGGCAGGAAGTCACTCGGTGTCATCCTTAGCCTCGAGCAGATCCCGCTGTCAAGCTCTCACCTAGCTGGCAGGGCTGGAAGTCACTCGATGGTATTGATAGTGGACCCCGAGCAGATCCCGCTGTCAGGCTCTCACCTAGCTGGCAGGGCAAGAAGTCACTCAGTGTCATCCGAGGCCTCGAGCAGATCCCTATGTCAGGCTCTCACCTAGCTGGCAGGGCTGGAAGTCACTCGATGGTGTTGATAGTGGACCCCGAGCAGATCCCACTGTCAGGCTCTCACCTAGCTGGCAGGGCAGGAAGTCACTCGGTGTCATCCGAGGCCTCGATCAGATCCCGCTGTCAGGCTCTCACCTAGCTGGCAGGGCTGGAAGTCACTCAATGGTATTGATAGTAGACCCCGAGCAAATCCCGCTATCAAGCTCTCACCTAGCTGGCAGGGCAGGAAGTCACTCGGTGTCATCCTTGGCCTCGAGCAGATCCCACTGTTAAGCTCTCACCTAGCTGGCAGGGCTGGAAGTCACTCGATGGTATTGATAGTGGACCCCGAGCAGATCCCGCTGTCAGGCTCTCACCTAGCTGGCAGGGCAGGAAGTCACTCGGTGTCATCCGTGGCCTCGAGCAGATCCTGCTGTCAGGCCTCATTTAGATGGCAGGGTTGGAAGTCACTCGATGGCATTAGTAGTGGACCCCGAGCAGATCCTGCTGTCAGGCTCTCACCTAGCTGGCAGGGCTGGAAGTCACTCGGTGGTATCAGCCTTGGAATCGCCAGGTATAGACCGAGAAGTTTTGAAGACAGAGGAATAAGGGGGAAGAGGTTCTGCATAGGCGAGCTTGGAACTCGCCCAACCCAGCTCGGCATCGGCAAAGAGATTCTGCATAGGCGAGCTTGGACTCGCCCAACCCAGCTCGACACTGGCAAAGGAGTGGCAAGCCAGATCTCAGGACCTCGTTGAAGGAAGGCGAGCCAGGCCAGGGTACTTCACCCCTTCGTCTATTTTACTTAGAATTTTTCTGAGTTCAACCTGGATGGCTTGCGGGCGAGATAAGGTGGCGTGATAGGGGCGAAGAGCAGCCCGCTCGCGAATCGTCTGAAGCTCGGCAGGCGCTCAAGACGTACCCACTCGCGGGCACGTATTCATGACTATCCTACTCGCAGTACCTATCTGCGCGAGGTCGCCTTGTGAAGTACTCGTAGATGTACAAAACACAGCAAATAGCACGAAAGTTATGTGGCACGGGTACGAACAAAAACTTTCTTTTATTAAATAAGAGGTGTTTACAAAATGTTTACAGTGGCTCGCTTCGGCGAGTAAACCAAAAAAAGAAGAGTACACACATTCAGGCCTCGCCCCCCCCCCCCCCCCCCCCCCCCCCGCCGGACTGGTCCTCGCCTCCACCCGACTGGTCCGGGAAGCCCTTCCCGAACATCGCGTCCATGCTGTCCTCTTTCTCGCTGGGCGGCGACGCGGGGAACAGGCTCGGCATCAGATCCCGGGCCGACATCTCCTCGCATCCCTCCACCAGCACCCCCGTGTCCTTCATCATTTGGAGGGTGCACTCGGTAGCTTGGATGGAGTTGATCCGCAGTCTCTCGGTAAGGTCGGCCTCGCTAAAGATCCGCGGGCTCTTGTAGGGTAGGGTAGGGTCAATGTCGTGAGGCGGGAAGAAGATCTCCGCCTGGCGGCAGACCTCGCGGAGGAGGTGCTGATTCTCCTCCTTCAGCTTCGTGTTCGCGCCCTCCAGATCGGCAAGGCGGGCGCGCAGCTGGCTGATCTCCTCCCCTTGCTCGGCATTACGAGCCTGAAGCTCCCTTGCGGCCTTGGCGTCCTGGTAAAGAGAATTCGGTTTAGTATCAGCGCAGAATGTTCTAAGTAAAAGAGAAGAGTAGGTCTTAACACTTACCAGCCCGCCGGCGGCTTAGGCGAGTAGACCCTCCACGATGCCGAGCCGCCTCGCTTGATCAGTGACCTTATCCTTGGCGACGTCGCGAGCTTGATCAGCTTTTTGGAGTTGCTTACTGAGCGCGAAGCTGCGGCGAGCCAGCATGTGGTGGAGCTCCATGGTCCACAGGTGGGCCTGCAGACCCTTATGGCCGAGCTGCCGGAGGGTCATGTTCTTATAGGCCGAGCTGCCGGAGGGTCATGTTCTTGTAGGCTTCGGCATCCTCACGGCCATAGAGGCCGAAGCCGAGGATGTAGGCGTGACCGGTGGCGGGCTCGCGGTCATGCCAGGATGGGTGCATAGTGGATATGGAGACCCGGTGGGCCAGCTCATCCCACTAAAGCATGGGCTCGCCCGCAGAGTCCTTCCACCGTCCGCCGAAGTTGAAGAGGGGATGTTGCTTCGGGGGCGCGTGCTCGCGGGCCGCCCTCTTCGCCGATGGAGGAGGGGAGATCGCCGCCGTGTAAGAGGGGCCCTCGCTACCTTTCCGTCCCTTGCTGGTAATGTCCTTCAGCGGGCTCTCCGGCGACGCGTTGGGAGGGGTCTCAGACGAACTGATGTATTTGGGGTTGGGTTGCTGATGTTGTTGTTGTTGTTGCCCCCCCCCCCCCCTCCCCCCCCCCCCCCCCCCCCCCCGTGAAGCCAGCAGGGCTCTCCTCATCTTCTTCGGTGGCCGCTGGCGGTGTGGCGGGGTCGGCCCTGCATCCTCAGGTCACCTCTTACTGGAAGAGGGTTGGGAGAGGGCCGCCTCGTCTCGGCAGGCCGCCGCCGCCATCTCGCGGGCGAGGGATCCGGGCGCGACCCCGGATCCGCAAACGGCGGGTTCGCAGGAATTATCCGCTCCCCTGCAAGAAAATACTTGGAAAAAATTAGGATAAACTCAGCAGCAATGAGGAGAGCTCGGCCGTCGGGTGAGCTCGGCAAGAAAAGAAGAAAATGATACCTTCGCCAGGGGGAATGGGGGGGAGCGAGTCGAGGCCCCTTCGCAGGAAGGCGACCTCGAAGTCCTTGTGGAGGAAGTACTTGTAGAGCTCGGCATCGTTGCCGGACACGGCCGGCGGGCGGTATACCTCTTCGCCCTTCTGCTGGGGCAAGTAGGGGATGTTGCCGAGATCGCCCTTGATGAAGGCGATCTTGGTCATCCAGGTGTGGTGCTTGTTCGCGATCTCGCGAACCTTGATCAGCGAGCCGCCAAAGTAGGCGACCCCATCCGGCATCGCCTTGTAGGAGAACAGTATCCTGAACACTGTCAGGTTGAACTCGATCCTCTCCCGCCGGAGGTAGCTCGCGAACGCCACCATCATCGCGACGAAGTTGGAGTTAAACTGGGCGGGTACCGCGCCGTAGTATTTCAGGATTTGCCGAATCTCTAGCCAGAGGGGGAGGCGCAACCCCACATCGAAATGCGAGATGGGGAAGGCGAGCTCGTCCCCGTAGAAAGTGTTGATAGCCTCCCCCTCCCTCGGCCTGCGCGCCTCGAAACCCGGCGGCACATACCCAGCCTTGAACTCTGCGTGCTCCTCCTCGCTGGTGTGCCCCTCAAAGAAGCAATAATCAGTAAAGTGATGCGCGCACTTGGAGCAGCCGTCGGCATCAGGATTGGTCTTGCCCATGTTCGCAGAAGAGGAAGCAGGGCGCGAGCAGAGAGAGAAAAAAGCGCAGGAAGAGAGGGAAAGAAAGCAATAAAGGCACAGTACGGGGTTGGTGGGGGGGCTATTTATAGGAAAAGAAATCTGGGGCAGGCCGTCCCATCGGCTCAGCTCGCCACCCCAGCTCATCACCCCAGCTCGCCTACTTTCGGCGCGTCCCAACCAAGGCTAAGTCAAACATTGCAGTATATTATTTAAACAGCACATGTCCAGGAATATTCTAAAAACTACTTATTACAGCTTATTACAGATCAAGTTCAGGAATAAAAGGGCAGCCCGCACACCAGCTTCTTGAGGAGCTTGACCTCCCTCCTCGTCAGCTTGCCTTGATCCACCTCAGGACCTAGGTAAGAGTCCAGCAAGCTTGGGGAAGGGAGGGGAGAGTAGTGGGCTGCCCGCGAAGATTCCTCGGCAGCGGATTGGCTGGGGAGAGCTGTGAAGACAAACATCAGCAAGAAGAGAAACGCAGGAAAAACTCATGGGGCAAGAATCCAGGCAAGACTGACCTGACGAGCTCGGCGGCTCGAAGGACATGCGGGGAGGGATGAATCTCAAATCCTTCCCGCGACCTGGGCCGCGAGCCCCCGGCGAGAGGAGCTCGAATCCCGGGGTGGGGATGGTTCCCAGACCTTCCCCCGCAGCCGCGTCAGTTTGCCGAGGAGAGGGGCACGCATCGGCAAGCTCGGCCTCTGCAAACTCACTGGCAGGATCCCAAAGAGAAGAGGCGGGTCCTGTGGATGGTCATCCGGTGCCATGAACCGCGAGCCCACGGGAGTCGTCTCGCCTCGCGGTATGGGCTCTCGCGGCATGACACCCCCCGTGTTGTTAGGTTGGTCGTCCGGGTCGTCGCCGACTATGACAACCTCTCTATCCTTCTCAAGAATTGTCCGGGTGGAAGAACCGGTCTCGCGCTCCAGGGTGGCCCTCAGGTCGTGGTAAATGGGCTCGGCCGCCTGAGGGAATGACTTCGACCTCTTGGAGCCGGGCTCGGCAGAATCAATTTGAGGAACTTTGGCGGGAACCGCCGTCAGGGCAGCTACGCGAGCTGCGGAAGCCTGGCGAGCTCGGTCTAAGCGCTCTTGGATCTCCTTGGGAAGCGGCATCTTGGCAGGGTTAGAGCGAAAGGAATGGCAAAAGTCAGGCAGGAGAGCAGGTGCATATATATAGCCGCAGGTGGACCCCACCCAAAGATTCCCTCTGACTCGCCAACCCGCGCTCGCCGCACACTTGTGGTTGGATGTTTCTTTGCGAGCTTTGTCAAGCTCAAAAAGAGCGGGGATTGTGTACAACCCCGTGTCCGGCGAGCAAGGCCGCCAGGAGCCAGGCAGATAGGGCTAAGGGGAGTGAGCGAGCTCGGCAGTGGAGAAGTCGAGCCTGAGCTCGGCATTCGTCGACCAAAGATCATCCATCGTCGACCCCGAGCTCGGCATCCGCCGAGCTGGCCCAGGACAACTGATGGCGACCAAGGGATGGGCGAGCTCGTCGTCCTGCCTCGCGCTCTCGCAACAAAACTCGGCAACAGTAGGCGAGCAGGACCTGCCGAGGTGATCAAGCCCCCCAGCTCGCCTGGATGATGAGGTACTTTTTACTGTTTTGCCCCCACTGGCCTGCCCATAGCCTTTCAAAACAGCGGAGTTTGGCTGTTGGCAGACCAAACCAAGGGTTTTCGGGTAATTTCAGGTCAGTTCTTTTGGTTATTGGCAGTTCAGATTTCAAAAACTATAAATAGGACTCAAGGGGTACCCCAGAATGCATGCTTCCTGTACTTTCCTGCTCCAGTTCTCAAGTGTTTTTTGAGGGTACCTTAGCTCGGCCTCTGGCTAAGGAGGGGAAGCACTCTGAGATCTTCTGGGTGTGTGGTGGGACCTCCCTGCCGAGCCCTTGGGTCGGTCTTTCCTTGTTTTCTTTGTTGTTTTGCTTGCAGGAGTAAAGTAGGTGCGAGACCACCCCTTCCCTAAGGGCGAACTCCACAAGAGACTGAGAAATCGGTTTCAACACTTGCCTTGTCTTTCAACGTGATCGCGAAGAGGCGACACTTGAATGCATCCATCATCGGCCTGATAGTGACCACATATTCAAACCACTGCAAGTGCTGGACGGGGTCATCCTTCCCGGTATAGTAAGTCATGTCAGGTTCTCTGAACCCCTCGGGAACGGGAGCTGAGACAATCAGCTCGCTGAAGGGTGACCCGCTACTTGGTGGTCTCGCATGTTCCACTCGCGCGACCTGCTCGCCTGGGAGGCTAGCACTTGTCGGGCTAGGGAATAACTCCCGGCCGGTGAGGTCTCGCTCGACCCCATCTCCCATACTTTCCTTCCCGGGCCGTCTTCCCGGTGCACTTTCTTCTACCCCTCCTGGAGTCATCTCGCTCAGACCCCTGGAAGTTGGCTCGCCGAGACCCCTGGAGGCTGTCTCGCCGAGACCCCTGGGAACTAGATCGTGGGGGGTGAGATTTAATCAGTCATTCCGAGGAGCAATACTTCGCAGCATCTCCATGATGCCTTGGATGGATGTCATGAACTCTTCCCTCCCTATATATAGTGTTGGGTTGGGGGCTGGTTGGGGTCATCACCACCTCCAAGATCTCCCGCCATAGAACCTGCTCAGGAACTTCTGTATGAGCCACGGTCCACGCTCACCGCACCAAAATATTGGAACCGAGATTCAGTTCCACCTAGAGTTCGGACCTAGGGTGCAACTTACACCTACTTCTCCCAAACTGTCCCTTGGTGAGAGGCCTGGATTTAGGAAATGACCCTTGGCTCTAGCGTGGAGGTCTCATCTCACACCCGGAATACCTTTGGGATCTCCCCCTCCCTAGCTAATGCCAAGCTAGGTGCCTTGGAGGATGAAGGAAGAGGATGAGGAGTGGTGAAAAAATGATCCCTCTCCAAGGCACCCCAATGGTCTATTTATAGATTTTTGGGGATGGCCTGCTAATAGCTCAATTCCGCTGCTCTGAAATTACTGAAATACCCCGGGGTTGGTCTGCCAATAGCCAAACTCTGTTGTTCTGAATAACTTTTCGCAGCCCACCAGGGGAAAAATAGCAGACCCTCAAGCCGGACGAGCTGCTCAAGCCAGGCGAGCTGCTCAAGCCGGGCGAGCTGCTCAAGCCGGGCGAGCTGCTCAAGCCGGGCGAGTTGCTCAAGCCGGGCGAGCTGCTCAAGTCGGGCGAGCTGCTCAAGCCGGGCGAGCTGCTCAAGCCGGGCGAGCTGCTCAAGTAGGGTGAGCAGTATGGCTGGGGCGGGTGCCGCGACCTCACGTCGCACCCCCCCCCCCCCCCACTAAAGGAGGGGTCGGGTGAGTGTCGGCCTGCCGTCGCACTCGCCCACTAAGGAGGGGCCGGGGAGGGTGCCGACCTCCCGCCCCCTAGAATAAGGTCGGGGTGAGTGTCGGCCTCCCGCAACACTCACCCCCTAGAGAAAAGGCCGGGGCAGGTGCCGGCCTCCCGCCGCACCCGCCCCATGAAACTGGCCGGGGCGAGTACCGGCCTCCTGCCGTACTCGCCCCCTAGAGAAGGGGTCGGGGCGGGAGCCGGCCTCCCGCCGCACATGTCCCCTGAAACTGGTCGGGCGAGTACCGTCCTCCCGCCATACTCGCCCCCTAGAGAAGGGTTTGGGGCGGGTGTTGGCCTCTCGCTGCACCCGCCCCCTGAAACAGTCCAGGGCGGGTGTCGGCCTCCCGCCGCACCCACCCCCTGAAGGAGGGGCCGGGGCAAGTGCCGGCCTCCCGCCGCACTCCCCCCCCTAAAGGAGTACACCAAACACTAGCAAGCTAGGCATATTTTCCTCCCCCTACTAGTATATCAAGCAGATCAACAATAAATTGGCCTCCAAGAGTGCAAAAACCCCCTGAAAAGCTTACAAATGTGTAGCAAGTCTTACGCCTTGCTTGGGGACCTCGTTCCGCGAATACGGGGTTGTACATTGAGCACTCGGCTCGTGCGCCGAGTGCGAACTTGACGAGGCCGAGCACCTCCTACCTGAAGTCTTCAAACATTCCCACCGTGGTGAGATGGGGAGGGGTGGCGAGTCGGACCTGTCCGAGCCTTGCCCTGATCCTCTAGTCATCGAGCTTTCCGAAGATTTTCTGTGCTGACCACTGTCCACGCTCACCACACCAAAAATATTCAAACCGAAAATTCGGTCTCTTGTGGAGTTCACCCTTGGGGAAGGGGTCATCGCACACTTACTTCTCTCCTGCGAGCCAAACAACAAAAGAAGAAGAGAACACGGAAAGGACACATGGGCTCGGCGTGGAGGTCCCACCACAAACCCGGAAGATCTTAGAGCGCTTCCCCTCCTTAGCTAAATGTCGAGCTAATGATATCTCAAAAAGCGCTAGAAGACAGGGCACAAGAAAAAACTTGCCTTCTGAGATACCCCCTTGGGTCTATTTATAGTTTTCTGAAAACGGCTTGCAAATGACCAACCTCCGTTATTTTGAACCGCTATGTGCAGCCAAAAGTGGTCTGCCAACAACATGACTCTGATGTTCTGGTAAGCTATTTGCACCCCCAGCAAGGGCATCCAGGTAATTTCGCCTATGGACCCCGCGGGGCATGTTTTCCAGACACGGGGTCGGCTCGCCTCAACTTGCCATCCTCCTGGGGTGGACGCGGCTTGGCTCCCCCAGCTCGCCTTCCCTCCTTAGGCGAGCGCGAGCCAGGCCGCCGCAGCCCGCCAACCCTTGTCCTGTGGCGGGCTAGCGACCAGCTCGCCTATGGGGGAGCGGGCTGGATGGATGGACTCGCGTAGCTCTCCTGCCTAGCTTTGGCGAGAGCGAGCCGGCCATCCGGATTCATCAGCCTGCTCTTCTGACACGGGCCGATTGCCCCGACTCGCTCGCCTGGCCTGGTGGGCCCATTCGGCGAACACGGGATTGTACACAAATGTCAATCAGAAGTGAAGTCTCTGTCGGAGAAATTGGGGTAGATCTTCATGAAAAACTTTCACTAAACTCATGTATCCCGTATATGGTAAACTCTTATATTTGTGAATTTACCAAAGATCATATCATATACATTGATTCCCATTATACTTATATGTTGAAATCTTTATGGCATCCACTCACAAGCCGGAACATATATTACCACAAGAAAAATAATTTATTTAGGATTGGAAGTTATAATATTTATTTAGGATTGGAAGTTGCAGGCATTGTTGTAAAATAAATTATTTTTCTCAAGTAAAATAATTTATTTTACAACAATGGCTGCAACTTCCAATCCTAAATAAATATTATAACTTCAATAATATTATCAATGCCTTTTGTAACTTTCAATTGTTTGTTAAATGATTCATTCTTATCTCACTATTACCAATGACATGCAATTTTGTTGTATTTCATCATATTTTCTCTATTGCTACATATGAACTCAAAGCAAAATTTAATATTTCACATCTCATGCTCTAAAGGAACATATATCTGATCCCTCTTCAGATTTTGGGAAGGCTCTTGGCAGGTTTTCTTTCCCTAAAGTCAAATTTCATCTTTTGGCATGTTCATTACATTTCACATACATATTGGTATATTTGCAAAGCTGTGATTGGAGCTGTGCACTTAAAGAATGCGAGAATCAATATTAAAAGTCTTCTGGACAAATATAAGGGCATTAATTTATTGCCAAAGATATTTTGTATTTTTGGAAAAGGAATTGTAAAAATTTGTAATGAATCATGTTTCAATTACAAAAATAATTATCTTTATGAACTCGGATTAGTATGATGCAGTTTGGGCTCATATTAATTTCTCCACGGGATAAATTCACAAAGGTGTAGTTAGTTCTCCAGATAATATATACGAAATCAGTAGATAGTTCTCCTGAATTACAAATTTATTAGTAGAAAATCATTGCAAAACAACCCCTTCATTAAATTTCAAGTTGCAATTCCACTCAGAATGCTGAATTCAACAACAATAAAACCATCAACACATGCCTAATCCAATCAATTGTTAAAATAACCCAACCAGAGCTCTCAAAAAACTCACCATTAGTATAAAAGGGATAATTCTAAGCACACTTACTGATCCAAAATGTTGGTCAAAATCAATGGAAGAAGAGCGTTGTCAAACTCATAGCCATAAATTGAAGAAGATCGAGGGGTTACCACAGATCAGAATGGCAGCGCCTGGTGGGTCTCCTGGTGTAACACCCCCCATTCCGTCACGAATAATATAGCAGAAGGTCCGGTCGGGGCCCCACGTCATATGAAATGGACAGACGAAAGAGTTACTAAATGAAACCAAATTCCCTTAAAGATTTTGAAAACGCAATCCTAACACAGAGTTGCATTCTAACGGAAGAATAAAAAGAGTTTCATTAAAAACCGCACCCAAAGACGAATGTCCACTAACCAATATAGAAATGAAATACAACGTCCACAACTGGCCTTAAGGCCTTCCAACAAAAGTGTTTAACTCAAATAAAACTGGTTTGCAGACATCGGCACGCAGGCCGGCAACACATGAAAAGCAACTAAACAAACAGTTGGGCCTTTGAGGGCCAGCACAGCAAGAAGGGCTTCAGCCCGCTATTTCCCGCTCGGCTCTGCAGCACCTGCAAGCAAACATTCCACCAAGCGGCGGCAAACAAAACAACGGTCAGCAAGGGCTGACCAAATTATAACGACCCCACCCCTTTCTCGGGGTGGCGGTGCTTCTTCCCTGCAAGCGGATTAGCATAAATACATAAACCTAGATTGTGCTATTTAAGCACCATTCAACACAAACGTTGGCGCGATCGGCCCAACGTCTCGTGCACACATGGAACCTTAACGGTGTACCGGACTTCCCCGGGTCCCACGACCATTCTCAGTCCTAGACAGAATGGCAACACGTTGAGCATTCGCTAGCCGTGACTCAAGGTCCTCGGCTCTCTCCTATGCCTGTAGCAACACACTAATTCCTTAGGTAGTCGAACTACACCACATAGTGCAGGTACATTTCAGTCAAGCCCGTTGCTCAAATCGTCGTACCCAACACGCACGACGCGGGTCAACCTTCCCTTGCCTGTTATCGCATACATAACCGATTGTTATGTAACAAGGGTGGCACTCGCGGCCACCAGAGTTGCGCGCCCAAGGCACACAACTCCACACACTAGCCCTACAGTCTCCGAGAGATGGGCTTTGCACAAACACGACAAAACTCCCCGGGAGTTAATGCCGACGATCCAACAACTTTGTGCAAACATTAGGGTGTTTCCTGGAGCACACCTCCAGTACTAACTGCCGCCCCGGGCAGACCCCCAATCTGAAATATTCAACTTCCACGGAGTCTTCTCCGGGAATCCCAGAACATCACCAATCCAGACCAACATATCCGGATGGGCTTCACACATCATGTCTAAACCGTACTCGCGCTTCCGGGTGCTAATGCAAATAATAGCGGAGATGTAAACATCGACCCATCGGAGAGCACCCTTCCCCCACCCGTCGGTGGAGAGGGCTTCCATGCAAATATGCTAATTAAGGGTTTCACCTGCCCAAGAAGAAAAGTCGTTACCCTTGACGCCCGTTTCTGAGGCATGGCTCGGTCACGAACGGCCTTCGCAGCGGCTGTCCACGCACAGATCCGAGCTCCGAAGGGGATGTTCTTCTTCTGACACCACCGGTTGGCCTCTCTCGAAGTGTCCAAGCCCAAACCCTACCCTTCTTGGTCGGCCAAGAGGAGAGGAGGAAGGTGCTCCCAGAAATCGGAGGGAGACGCTCGGGTTTTTCCACCTTACGGGAAGCGGCCGGGACAGAGGAAAGAGGAGTCGGCTTCCTCTTCGTTGGCGACGGCCTCTACTATGAGTGAGGGAGAAAGAGAGGAAGAGGGATAGGGCTTCTTCCTCCGAGCCGACGACGGGAAGGAGGGAGGCGGGGCTCGGGCTCGGGCCCGGGCTCGGCTTGCGCGTGAGAGAGAAGGACGGGAGAGATGGAGGCGGGGCTCCAGCTGTTCCTTCAGGCGGCGCTCGGGTTGCGATTGAGAGAGAAACCAAGAGAGGGAGAGAGATAGATCGGGAGGGAGAGGGAGAGAATGGGATCGTGAGAGATGGAGGCGGGGCGGCTGAGAGGGGGAGGGGAAAGTTAGGTTTAGGATTTTTATATTTATATTAAACATTATCCCAAACCCCCTATCCGCTGACCACATCCCCCTAAACGCACCTCAAAGTCAAATAACCGCGTGACACGACTTTTGGGGCGTTACACCTAGAATGTGAAGAAGAAGCGACTAGGATCGACTTGCCTGGAGGTTGCCATGAAAATAGCTGGCTGGCCGTGGAAGATTTGTTGGGAGCGGGTAAAGGTTCAGGCGGCAGTGGTGAGCCCAGGACCAGGGGTGGCACCGGCTGGAAGCAAGGAAAATGCGGGGGGGCTCTAAATCCTCTGTAGTGTCACTGAAACAACCAGAAGACGAGGCAGGAGGGGGTCACCGGAGTCCTAGGATAGCTCTGAAAGCAAAAACGGCGGACGGCGGAGCTTCCCAGGAGGTTTCCGTCGAAGAGGCTGAAAGATGGCAGGCTGTCGGGGCTTCAGGAGGCGTTGTAGTAAGGAAACATCGACGGAGAGAGGTGGCGGCGACGTGAGGCTTCCGCCGGGAAAACGATCTGGATGGTAGAAGGAGCATGCGTCGGAAGTCATCGCGCCAGAAGTCGCGTGTCTCCTCCTCTCCGTGGCAGTATTAGGGCTGGAAATGCAAATCCTCCTCTCCGTCGCGTGCCTCCTCCTCATCGTCGCAATAATTTAGGGCTGGAAAATGTGAATCGTGTAAAAGCCCGGGGTAAAATGGCATAAGAGGCGAAGGTGAATTAACGCAGTTTTTAGTAAACTGTCAGGATAAAATGGGAAACACGCAAAATCAGTCCAATTCAGTCATACCAAAGTGAGGCCCGACCGGGGGGGATTGATTCTTAGGCAATTTAATAAAAGAAATCTTTCTTTATTTATTTTTGTTGCACCTATTTTGGATTGGCCCCTCCCCCCAGATGAAAACTTTTTCTGTACGGGTAGCGTTCCTAGCTTTGGGAGCAGTGGCCGTTCCAGGGGGCAAGGGGGGCCCGGGCCTCCCTTGAATTTTAAAGTTAATGTATTATGTATTATGTATATAATATAATATAAATCCAAAAAAACAAACCCTATCTCCCGATCAGATTTCTCCCTCCCGGGTCTCGACGTACGTCGTTGCCCCTGTTCTCGTCAGTCGCCAGGACTGCTTATCGCCCGACGCCCGTTCATCTCTCTCTCTCACTCTCGATCATCTCACTCTCTCTCTCTCTCTCATTTAGTTCTTACTTGTTCCTACCCATCGGTCGTCATCCGTCGCCCGTCAGCCTGCTCTAATAGACTCCCTGCTGACTTGCCCCGACCACCAGCAAGCAGCAGCCCGATATGGCGACCTCCAGTTGGCCCTGACAGCCCTCCGCTTGAAGATCCGAAGAAAAAGGAGGGTGTGTCGCGTGCGCTCTCTGCCTCTCTCCCTCCGGTAGTCCGGAGCGACTCCGGTCTCCGGTGGATACCGTGGTTTGTGACTCACCTCCAACGACGTCAACATCGGGTTGTGTAATGAATTCCTCTACCTCCTTTTATGTGATTTTCTTCTATACGTAATAGCTTGGTGGAGAGATTTATGTGTGGCTTTGCCGCTTTGGAAATGTTTGGGTGAATCACCTCGCATTTCGTACGGACCGTGTGGGTCCTTTTTTCTTGGGCGGACATTGGCCTATAGTCCCTATTCAACCTCTAGAGGCATAGATAAACTTTGTTTTATTTGTTTTTTTTTTTGAACTACAGGGTCGATTGTGTCCATCACCGGCATGATACTTGCATTAGAAGCCCGAGCGCATTTCCGGGTTACGCATGTTGTGTGAAGCTTATTCGTGTCATTGACACGGATCAGTGATGTTATTTGCATTTAGACTATTGTATGCAGGTGTTATGACGGTCATAGTGTCGTTATAATGCCAAAATTTTCTGCGATTTTGTGTCTGAATATTTGTTTTCCAAGGGTGTTAATACACTTTAATTTTAGGTCTCATGAAGAAGATGAAAAATATTAACTCATTTTTCAATAAAAAGTTATCAACTGAAGAGGAGACATCTACATCAACAGAACTAATTATTGTGGATTGTTCTTTAGTGAATGTTGATTCGTGCTTAGTTTTTAATACACCTCTCATATTCGACCGTGATCCTGGATTACGTCCTCAAATTTGAAAATATCCAGTAAATAAACAAGATGAAAAGCGTTGATCGTATCTCAAAGTTGGGCCTTATCAGCACAAACTTCAAGAGTATCCTTGTTCTGGTGAACATAAATGTAGATTCCAGTATTCTTAGTTTGAAAAGTTCACATGGTTGGAATATTCGTCTGCAAAAGATGCTGCATATTGTTTACTATGTTATATTTTCAATAAACCAAGTATTTCTCGCTTTGGATCAATCTCATTTACAATTGAAGGATTTAGAAATTGGAAGAAAGTCTGTGGAAAGTGTTGCACTTTTTTAACTCATGTAGGGAAGGATCATGGTTCTCCACATAGTATTGTTGTCAAAAGTTATGCAAATTTAATGTCTCAATCTGAACACATAGATAACGTGATGGAAACACAGACTTGTCAACAAGTATTAATGAACCGGTTGTGTGTTGGAACTTTCATTGATGCATTACGGTATTATGTTTTTCAAGGAATTGCTTTTCGAGACCATGATGAAACTTCGGAATCTATTAATCGTGCTAATTTCATCCAGATGATTAAGTTGCTAAGAAATTATAACAAATAAGTCGATGCATTTGTATTAGAAAATGCCCTAGAAAATGTTATGTACATAACACCTAATATTCAGAAGGATCTTCTATCCACTATGTCAATATTAGTGCAATATGTTATTCGTAAAGAAATTGGTAAATCCAAATAGTGTATTATAGTTGATGAAGCTTGAGATGAGTCTAAAAGAGAACAATTGTCTATAGTTATTCGATTTGTAGATGATCGTTGTTTTGTGCAGGAAAGATTTTTAGATCTTATTCATGTCAAAGATACAAGTGCGTTAACTCATAAAAATAAAATTTCTGCAGTTCTATCTCATCATAATTTGAGTATTCAAGATATGCGAGGGCAAGGTTATGATGGTGCAAGTAACATGTGTGGTGAATGGAAAAAGCTAAAAACTATGTTCCTTAACGAATGTTCACAAGCTTATTATGTTCATTGTTTTGCACATAAACTACAGCTAGTTCTGGTTGCAACATCAAGGGAAGTGAAAGCAGTGCATAATTTTTTCAATGAATTATTGTATGTTATTAACACGGTTGGTGCTTCCACCAAACACAATGATCAATTGTGCGCTGCTCAAAAGGAATATATCGATTACATGATTGCACTTGGTGAAATTGAAACTGGTACGGGAGCCAATCAGATAGGTTCACTACAAAGACATGGCGACACCAGATGGTCATCTCATCTAAATTCGGTCTGTAGTGTTATTAATATGTATAGTGCAACTTGTCATGTATTGCTTGATATTAATGATAATGGAGAGACATATGCACAACGAGGGGATGCTGAAGAGGCTTTTAAAAAGATGGGTGCATTTGAATTTATATTTATCTTGTATTTGATGAGAGAAATATTGAGAATCTGTGACGTTCTATGCAAAACACTGCAATATCAAAATCAAGATATATTAAATGTCATAAGTTTAGTTTCAACAACGAAGACTCTCATTCAAAAATTACGTGCATCTGGCTGAGAAAAGGACTTACAGGTTGTAAAAGTATTTTGTGAAAAAAATGAAGTCGAAATTCCGAAAATGAATGCTAGATATAGTGATCGTTGGATTCGAACTCCTCGTGGTATCATTACAGTGGAACATCATTTTAGAGTTGACATATTTAACGTCACAATAGATTGTGTGTTGCAGGAGCTGAACTCTAGATTCAAAGAAAATTCTATGGATTTGCTTCGTCTAAGTATGGTTTTAGATCCAAGTGCTGAATATAAATATTTTAATATTTAAAATATATGCGTTATTGCAAGAATTTTTTACCCTCAAAATTTCAGTTAGCAAGATATTTATGTGTTGAATACTCATATGCAGCATTATCAGTTAGACGTTCTTTCTCATTCAGATTTAGCCTTCATTTATTTTAGCGGTGGCGGGTCGATCCAGCGGGTGGAAACGGAGAGTTCGAACCGGAGGGAGGAGGTGGCTGCTCCAAACGGAGCTTTTTCGGGCGTTTCTCAAGGCGAGCGGGTGGAAACAAAGCAAACGTCGCCGGAGGTTCATTTGTTTATCCTCCTTTCCCCAAAACGGAGTTGTGAAACGCCCAAACAAATAGAGTATTAAAGAACTAGCCAACAATTTCTGAACTTTGTGAGAAATTGGTCGAAACGAAGAAATCAAATACTATTATCTTGTTGACAAGCTAATTCGGCTAATTTTGACACTTCCGGTCTCAACAACGACTACAGAACGGTCATTTTTTGCTATAAAGCTTATTAAAACAAGACTGCGCAACAAAATGGAGGATGAATTTCGGGCAAATTGTATGACTCTATACATAGAACTGAAAATATCAAAGAAGATCGAGAAAGATGTGATCATTGATGAATTCTATAAGTTGAAAAACGGTGTGCACAACTAAAATAAGGTAACATTCATATTGTAATTTTTCTTTTATTGTTAATGCTAAAATTTCAAATTAGAAAATTTTTTGCTTATTATATTTTGATTCATAATTTTTTTGATCCCCCTCTTACCTTGAATCCTGAATCCGCCCCTGTTTGGAAGCGAGTAAAAAAATGGTCATTGGATGACCGATCTAACAATCAGCAATAAAGGCGAGAAAAACATTTTAAAAAGGCGAGTAAACAATTTGATCGGACGGCGAGCAGGATTGATCCAACGGCGAGCAGGCTTCACGCGTTTCTTCCTCTGAGAACGCTACCCTTAGCCAAAAATTATTTCTCCCCTTGTGACAATTTCAGCTTCTTCTCCCCATTATAAAAAACCTTCCAAATCCCTAGGATGGCATTCTCATAAAAAAAAATCAATGGGAAGCAATGGTGGAATTTTGCAGCCCCGGCTCAAAGTGGTCATGCTTCCCTGGGTAGCTTTTGGCCACATTTCCCCCTTCCTTGAACTCGCCGTCGCTCTCTCCCGTCACAACGTCGCCGTCCACCTCTGCTCCTCGCCGGCGAACCTCCGCTCCATCACCTCATCCCAATCCCTCATAAACCTCGTCGAACTCCATCTCCCCGGCGACCTACTCCCGCCGCACCTTCACACCACTAAAAACCTGCCGCCGCACCTCATGCCCGCACTCAAAACCGTCGTCGACGCCGGCAGCGCCGCCTTCGGCCGCCTCCTCGACGAAATCTCCCCTGACCTCATCATCTACGACTTTGTGGTGCCGTGGGCGGCGACTGTCGCCGGAGAACGCAATATCCCGGCTGTCCTGTTTTTCGCCAACGCCGCCGCGACCACCACCCTGTTTTGCCATCACTTGAAAAGGCCGGCGGTGGAGGCGCCTTTTCCGGCGCTGAGGTTTGAAGGGCAGAATGAGAAGGATGTTTCGGTGAAGATGTTGTGGAGGCGGGGCAACGGGAAATCGGACGGTGAGCGGTACTTGGAAGCAATTGAGGGGTCTTCGGGATTTGTTGCTTTCAGGAGCTTTAGAGAGATTGAAGGGAAGTATTTTGATTACTTGCCTTCTCTTTTGGGGAAGGAGGCTCTCCCCGTGGGTGCCCTAATTTCTTCTGTTGGTGGGGACAGAGATAGTTGGCAGGTATATCTATATATATACTATATTAAAAATAATTATTGATAAGGTAAATAAGGCATTCATAATAAGGTAAATAAGATATTGGATGAATCTTCGCCGTTGGATCAAGATAATCACATTTGTGAATATATTAATTTTTAATATTTTAAAATAATAATAATAATAATAAAAATATGTACGTTTAATTAAAAAAATAACTAACAAAAATTATATATATAATATTTAAAATTAAAGTAATTTAAAAAATGCATGATTAAAAAATGTCGGGGGCGGGCGAAGCCCGCCGCCATTGGCCGGATACTGTCGCGCGGGGCACGAGGGCCGGAGGCTCGTGCCTGTCACTCGTTATATATACAAAAATATATGAGAAGCCAATAATCAAAATAAATGGTATAATGTTCAGGCCAATCCTGTTTTGGTAGGTCGGCCTTTGAAAAAAAAACTGTCACATGGTTGAGGCTCCGGCTGCCACCGGCCTGCCCGGAGCCTACCGACAGGATCGGCGTACCCCGGCGATGCGGTGGGGGGGGGGGGGGGGGTATTCCGGCGGTGCTCTGACAGGACAACCCCCGACGAATTTCGGGCAGCCTGTCGGATGCCGGCCTAGACCGTCGAGGCGGTTTTATTATATATATATACTATTTTATAAATAAAAAATCATGTTTGGTGCAACATTCAATGTGCCCCTTCTACCTCATTCCCCTCTCCCTAATATTTTTCGGATTTCAAAATAATTTGAAAATTCATGTACATTACGGTCATTTCTGGACCCGAACCAGGTCTCACAGGCAAGGCCATCGTCGGCGCTGGACCTGCCCGCTCGCCGTCGGACAACCTCCGTCGGGGTCCGACAAACCTACCTATGGGCGTCGAGCAAGCCGCCGACCGCGAAGCCTAGCCCTCCACTAGGTTTATTTATTTATCTTTAAATGAAGTGGTTAAAAAATATAAATAAATATATTTTCTAAAAAATAAATAAAACAAATTAAAATTTTAAAACTTTTTTTAAAAAATTTCTTATAAATAGAAAAATATTTAAAAATAAAAGAAAAATAATTATAAAAAAACAAATAATTTTAAATAAGCTCAACCCTCCGCGGGTCAAGTATTGTCATACCGGTCACGGGGGCCTACACTCTCACTAGTAAAGACATAATGATATCCCCTTATTGTGTACCAGTGTGGATCATCTAAGCAATTCTAGTAATATCTTTAATCTAACTCCTCTTCAATTTATTTTTTATTTAATTTAATAAAAAAACTCTCTCATGATGCCTTGGGACTGCAATCGTGTCCTCGGGAGACTGAGAGTGAAGAATTGTCGTAACGGCGAGGCATTTTCATGGTAGGAATCCTATTTTCAGCCACAGGGGGCCTGGGCTTTTTATTAGTCGGGCCTAGGTCGGACCCATGCCAAAGAGGGTCTAGGAGGGCTTGTATGCCGGGTAGGGCCCAGGCTTCCTCCCTGCTTGTATTTATATTAAATTCGGACATCAAGCCAGGCTTTTGGTCAAAATGAATCTGGAGGAAGCCTACCCGGGCTCGAACCTAATGATGCCAATTTCAGGCCGGGCCGGGCCGGGCCGGCTTTCCAAGCCTAGTACAAACTGAAAAAGTATATGAATATTTTTTGTCACCCTAAGGACTAAAGTTATATATTTAAATTTCGGTAAGGCTTCGTTTGGCGGATTTATTTTCACCGGTCAAATGGTTATGACCGCATGAACCAGATCTTAATTAAGCTCCGGTTCATTCGATCGTAACTGCTTGACCGGAAAAATAAGTCTCCCCAAACAAAGCCTAACTATATATACTCGTTATATTTAAAATGACGTGAATCTATTTTAGATCAAAATAAGAAGATAAATATGTAAAATAAATGTTCTAACAAATTAATTGGAAAAGTATCTCAGGACCAGGACAAACTGGTGGAGTGGTTGAACAAGAAGCCGGCGGCCTTGGTTGTCTTTGTATCTCTTGGTAGCGAGTACTTCATTACAAATGAGGAGATGATGGAGATCGCGAGAGGCCTCGAGCTCAGCAAGTTCAGCTTCATATGGGTAGTTAGATTTCCAATCAACGCACGTGTCAGGGAAGACGGACAAGAAGTGATGGACTCCCAACCAATGTCGGCCACGTCATTACCGGCCGGTCTCATGGAAAGGTTACATTTTGATAGAAAAGGTATAGTAGTCGAAGGTTGGGCCCCTCAAAAGAGGATATTGTCGCATCCAAGCATCGGCGGCTTTCTCACTCACTGTGGGTGGAGTTCGATTAATGAAGGGATGAGACTCGGTGTACCAATGATCGCCCTGCCGTTGCAGATCGACCAACCGGTGAACGCTAGCATTGTCGTCAATCTAGGTGTCGCTCTAAGGGTTATGACTACGTCTATCTTCGACGAAGGACTGAAGGAATGTGTTAATAAGTTTAAAGGGGAAGACATGGCAAGGTGCATTGAGGAGGTGATGGTGGGCAAGGGAGGGGAGAGTGTAAGGAAGAGGGCGAAGGAGATGGCGGAGCTCATGGCAAACAAAGGTGATGAAGAAATTGAGATGTTTGTGGCAAAGATCGAGGGTCTTGTTAGAGAGATTGGGTTGGCTACTGGATCAAAATGACTGGCTAAATTGACCCACGAGGTCAATATTTATCCCAAACTTTATATGTAACAAAAGATATTAATGAATAAAGATATAATATGATGTCTATCTTTTACTCATTATCTTCGTATAGTACTATATAGTCGTGCACAAAAAAAATGATCCTAATCGGTCCGGTAAGGACCGGTCCCAGTTAGGACCGGACCGGTCTCAGGGGCCCTCCTTTTTGCATCAACGACCGGTCCCGCACCGAGACCGGTAAAAGATCGGTCTTTGATAAAAGACCGGTTTTTCTCCTTATATTTTAATTAAATATGGTCTAGATAATTTATTTTTTTTAATTAAAAAAATAAAATAAGACAGGTTTGGGACGGGTTAGGACCGGTCCTTCGGTCACAGCTGGTCATCCTCAAGAGGAGGAAAACCGTTCCCGGACAGGGACAAGTTTGAGCGGGATCGGTTCGAGACTGGTAGTGCAAAAGACCGGTCTTTTAAAACATCGTTCCCAGACTAGACCTGCAGTCATACTGTGCACGACTGGTACTATATGAACGAATTAGCGGAGAAACAGTGCTCCGTCGGTAACCGTGTAATCCATATACCTGATTTTTTCCTTCATGAACAATGACTATAAATGGCTCTTCTTCCTCTATTTTGTGATGGATATATGCATTCTTTAGATGTGTATCTTTTGTTTTGAAACTACCCACTGTCATTTCTTTAGGCTCCGTATGGCACGGTGGTGGCGGTCGAAAATGCATGGATTAAAACGTCATTTGTTAAAGATCATCTAACAAATATTATTCCTTTGAACATAAAAGTGGATGAAATTTGTTAGGACATTAACAAATTACAATTTAACCCCATTTTCATAATCGCCACCACTGAGCCAAACTGAGCCCTAATTTCTAAGGGCATACTTATGTCGGGCGTAAGCGTGGCTTTGGCTAAGTCGGTGTTCACTTCGATGCAGTGTCTAAGTGGTATGATGAGGAATAAAATGGACTCAAATTCTATGAAGGTATATAACTTTGAGGGAAAAGATCGAAAAAGATAATAACAGTAAGAAGAAGGAAGATCTAGAGAGAAGAGACGACGAGAAGCTATGAAAAATCACAAGTGATTGTGGCACAAAACCATCACTTTGATCAAAATAAAAGGTGAAAATAAATCAGTGAAAGGGAAGAGGTGGGAAGGGAGCCACTGTTGAAATTATTGAAGTAAAAGTAGGGGTTTATTGGGCAGACCGAGCGCCCTGGGCGGTCAGTCTGGCAGACTGGTGGTGCGGCCTGAGCGGTCTATATTTGCGGCCTGGTGGTTTATCCTTGGAGGTAGCCGTGCAGATAGGATGATTATTCGCGGTTTGGGCGGACCGGTTTGGAGTCCGCGGAGTTCGCTCTATGCGGACTGTTCTTAGAGCTCGCGAGATCGGCATTGGTTTGTGCCCTTGATCTCTGGTGGTGCGGTTAGGAGGTAACCGCGGAGTTCGCGGTTAGGTGAACTAGATTAGATCTGGCGAACTATGCGGACTTCTGTTCGTGTCCGCAGAGCTCGCGCTAGAGGTTCACTGGTTGGAGACTTGGTCACGATCTGTGACAGGTTCCGGTTGATCGTGGAGTCCGCAATGTCCGTTGGTTGACCGGACGGTTTGTGCCTCTTTGGTCATGGACATTGTCGTTGCGGACTGGTGCGGTATCCGCAGGGATGCAGATTGGCTTCTATCTAACCTTCTTTGATGACAAGCGGATAGGCTGGTGTCCGGCATTGTCCATGCGGACTGAGCGGACTGTTCTATGCTAGCTACGGGCTGGGGTGGTGTTTCTATCTACTAGAGTAGTGACCACACTCCTCTTCGTGCCTATAAATAGGACCCCCCTGGTGACAACATAAATAACTGAATGAACAGTAAGTTGGAATTGGGTTAATTGTTGCGGCCTCAGATTTCTGTCCGCGCGGTTTGAGAATGATAACTGGTTTGTTGTTTGCCAGTTCTGCGGCTAGCACTGAGAAGCCAGGACTTTGTTGCTGACTGCGGTCAGGGATCAGTGAATCTTGCGGTTTACAATCAGCGATTAGCAGCAGGTCGCAGTTGCGATCAGCCAGTCTTCTCTCCTTTAGCATTTCCAGTTCAATAACCTGTCCGCCGGTCTGGGCGGTCTGTGTAACGCCCCAAAACCCGAATATGAATTGGTCAATATGTTTATAATACCTTTAGTGAAGTCCTATGAAAATTGGGGATGAATTGGTAGTGTTTTGAAGGACTTTTGGAGCCCTTATAGTTTCACACGGGTTGTGACACGGGTGTGTCCAGAGCCATGTCGAGGAACAAGGCCTGTGACACGGGTGTGTCTAGGGTCGTGTCGTGCTCTGTATTTGACTGTTTTATTGTGATTGAAACACATGGTCTATGACACGGGTCGGTCCAGAGCCATGTCGAGGAACACAGTCTGTGATACGGGTGTGTTCAGGGTCGTGTCGTGCTGTGTATTTGGTCGTTTAATTGTGATTGCGGGACACGAACTGTGACACGGCCATGTCACAAGCCGTGTAAGGACCCAAGGAGACCATTCTAAGCTCAAATGATGGCCTTTCATTTTATTTAGGTGGGATCGAATGGTCCAGAGTCTTTCCTGATGAGATAAGGTCGGGAAATGAGAGTTTAAACCTCATTTCCTTTGGTCCATTCTCTTTCTAAGAGGTAGAGAGAGGGGAGAGCAAAGGGAGAAGAAGAGGGAGGAATCCCGCCATTGTTGGAGCTTCAGAGCTCCAAATTGCGAGCCAAGTGTAGATCCGCGGAGGCGAGTCCCTTGCGGTGGTTTTCATCCGGCTAGTTTCTCCTCCATGGGGCCGAAGCGAACCTCTAGGGTAACGATTCTCTACTTGGACATGTGAAGTCCTCTTCTTTTTTCATAGGAAACCCTCTCCCGCAAGTATGCGGTGTGCGTGAGGTATTCCTTCTGATAGATATGGATTATCTGCATAGTTTTGCAGATAGAGTTCAGAATCAAAGTACGGACATATGCATGGTGTGTGAAGGTCATCCGGACGTGTTGGTTTGGATTGGTGATGTTTTCATTATGCATGAATTGTCGGAGAAGACTTCATGATGTATGTTTTCGGGTTTCTACGCGGTAGATTGAAGCAGTGAACTTTGGGGACTAACCCCAAGGAGCACCCAGAAAACTGGGCAGAAACGCATTTCTTCCAGGTACCGCGTTGCGGTAGTGTTACCGCCGGCAGTAGCTCTGTGAGAGAGCTGTTGTGAGGCCTGTCTAGCGGAGACCTGTGGGCCGGGTTGTGGGGCTGAGAGCTCTGGAAGCCCAGCTTGGTGGCCTGAGTGCCGACTTGTACATAACTGGGTTATGTATTATTATATGATCGATTCTTCTGGAATCGGGGAGGCTGACTGAAAGAAACTGTACCTAATCACCTACAGGGGGGGTGAATAGGTGACTAAATCTTTTTTAAACTTTTAGGCAGATTGTAGATAATATCACAGATTTATAATTACTTCTTCACAGCAAACAATCAGCAATCACAGAATAAAGCATGCATACAGTGAACACACAGATTTATAGTGGTTCCCCAAGGTTTGGGTACATCCACTTTCCCCCTTCGCCTATCTAGTAGTGTACTAGATTCGGCCAAACTCCTCCACTATACCTCAGATCCTCAGATCTTACACTCAGGACCCCAAATGGTTCCTACAGCTCAGGCCCAAGGCCCTACAACTCAGTCTTCTCCAAAGACCTACACTCAGCCACAAAGCCTACACTCAGCCACAAGGCCTACACTCAGAGATATGGATCTCCTACACTCAGGCACACAGGCCCTACCACTCAGCCTTTATAATTGCAGGCTTACAACTCAGATCCCTAAGGATCCTACAAGTAATTAAGAATACAATGTATATACCTACAACTCAGAATAAGAGAGAATAGTTGACAGGTTCTTGATGAGTTCTTGGAAGAACTCTGCTGAGATCAACCTCACTTGGCTTTCTTCAAAGCTTCTTGAATGTAGAACACAATAGGATTGATTCTCTGCAGTTGATCTTCAATCACTGATAACTTAAGTTTCAGATCTCAATTTGAAACCTTCTTCACAGCCTGGTTCCAACGGCTGTCTTCTTGGAAGGAGCTATCTCTCTCCAACTACTTAGATCTTCACTTGGATTGATTCTTCAATGAATAGCTAGATCTTCTTCTCTTTCTCTTGTTGTTCAATTGTCTATTATCAATCTCTTTTGTTGACAGAATAAGCCTATATATAGGCCTTCTTCATGGTGACCGGCTGATCCGGTTTCTAACGGCTTTCTGACATCTTTGACAGTTGCAGTAGACCGGCTGGATTGGCAGCTGTCATGTCATCCAGTCACTTCTTGAAATATCTGTAACTGTCTGAAAGTGTCGAGACAGTCTGTCTTTAAGTGTCGACACTTATAGACTAAGTGTCGACACAAGTAGACTATGTGTCGACACTAGCCTTCAAGGTGTCGACACAACTCCTTGTGTTGTAGAATTTACTTCTCGACACTACTTCTTCAATATGTGTCGACACTGATATTGTGTGTCGACACAACTCCTTGTTCTTCAGTACTTAGTTGATTTCTTGTAAGTGTCGACACAACTCCTTTGTGTCGACACATCTTCTTGTGTTGAACTTGTTCAGTGTCGACACATCTTCTTGGTGTCGACACATGTCTTCTGTGTTGATACTTTTGCTGAGTGTCGACACAGCTCCTTGTGTCGACATATTCTTCTTCTGTTGAGACTTTGGCTTAGTGTCGACACATCTCCTTTGTGTCGACACTTGTACTTAGAATTTTGTTGAACTTTGCTGAGTGTCGACACAGCCTCCTAGTGTCGACACTTTCTTCATGTGTTGAGTCTTCTGCTGTGTGTCGACACATTCTTCATTATGTCGACACTTTCTTCATGTGTTGAATCTTCTACTGTGTGTCGACACATTCTTTATTATGTCGACACTTATACTTAGACTCTGTTGAAATTTGCTGAGTGTCGACACAGCCTCCAAGTGTCGACACTTTCTGATGTTGACAAAGTTCCTCTGGGTGTCGACACTGCTTCTAAGTGTCGACACTGCTTTACTGTACTTCTCTTCATTGAGTGTCGACACAACCTGTATGTGTCGACACTTTCTGTCTGGTGTCGACTCTGTATCCCTGGGGTCGACACAATTACTCCAAGTGTCGACACTGCTTCTCTAGGTGTCGACACAAGTCTTCTTAAGTGTCGACACTTTCCTTCTAGGTGTCGACGCATGAACTTAGTAACTTTTCAGCTTTCCCTACAAATACTTGACCTGCACAACTAAACTCAAAACACATCAAATATAATTTGATGTATATCATTGAGTAGGGTGAGGCTTCTTCAAATCAGGTACATTTAAACTAATGTACCCAACAATCTCCCCCTATTTGGAGAAGTCATAACCCTTAGTCAATGATATACACCATACATAACAAAATTACAGTATGATGTGAAAACAGGATTATATAACAGGGTAAGTACATAAATATGTATTAATAAAAACATGTATACACAGATATCTCAGAACAATTATGTAATAGATTTATCACACATCATATTGTTCTAACAACTTAGTCATATTCATTATACAAAAGTTTACAGAGTGTTTAAAATCAAAAGATTACAACTGTAAACTAAAGATAATTCTATTCTATTTCTGCTCAGCCTCCTTGATAACTATGCCCTTTTCAGATTGTATCTTTGCTTGGACTGGGGCTTCAGCATCTTCAGCAGCAGTAGGCTTCTTGCCTTTCAGATCCTTATTTTTCAATTCTTCTGCCTTGATCTTTTGCCTTTCAAAATAATGATAAGGCTTGAGAAAGTACTTGCTAGGCTCCTGGGCAGTAGGAGGTAGCTTTCCCATCTTTGTCTTTCTTCTATACTGCACAATGGCTTCTTGCATGTTCTCATGCTTCCTCCATTCCAGTTCAGAATACCACTTGTTTCTATCTTGAATATTATCCTTGGCAGCCTTCCATGCAGTTAAGATAATATTCCTTGAAGTGGGGATCCATTGTTCAAAATCAGGCCTTTGTTCAGCTTGCTCTCTGAACCTTTTCTTAGACAATTTGGCTTCTTGTTCTTTCTACAAAGCTTCTTGTATAGCCTCAGATACTAGCTGAACCACTTTTTCTATGATGACATTGTGCTTTCCCTCAGGAGGGTTATACATTGATTGTATGTCTGCATGTATCATATCAAAGTCTGGTGGAGGGTAAATTACCTGAGCCACTTCAGCTTGCTCCCCTCCAAGATAAGCAGGATTAATCTCAGACTCTGCCACATTATCATCATCACATAATGGAGGATATCCAAGGGTGGCTCTGATGGAATTTGAAATCCATTTTACATGATCAGAGCCTGCTTTGACTAACACCCTCTCCCCCTTTATGACTTCTCTTTCAACATGATCCCTCAGATCATCTTTCTGAAATCTTATTTGTGCATCCAAATAGTTCACTCCATCCTTAAAGAAAGGTTTCAACCTTTGGAGTCTGTCATTTATAGCCTTTTGAGAGTCTACTATAGCAGTTGTAACAACTGTTATTCCCTCTTGTAATGCTTTATCAAATTCTGCCTTAGCTGTAGCATTAGTTGTAGTCTGACCAGTAGCTATATTCTTCATTTTTGTGACTATTGCATTGTGTGAAGCAGTTAAATTATCATTCATCCTTAGCTGGTTCTCCAGAACATAGCTTTGCTTCACTGCAATATCATCCACTTGAGCTTTGATCTTCTCTTGATGTGTAGCCAAGTAGACCACTGCATTCCCTCCCTTGTGGAAGCAGTCAGTCATCTCTTTCTTATTCAGATTCATCTCAAATCTGATGGACTTAATATCCTGGGTCAGATCAAACTGTAGAGATTTGTGCCCTTCATCTACATACTTTTCCAGAGCTTGCCTTTGCTCATCAAGCTTTATCTGTAATGCAACCATCAGAAAACTTAAATCTGCAGATGGTGTTGGCTGTGGTGCAGGCTGTGGTGCTATAGTTTGCAGAGCTTTCTTATAATTTTGGCTCCTTCTTTTAAATACTTGAAATTTCCTCTTCTTGGCTCTTGCAGTCTCTTCATCTTCAGAAGCAGATATGCTATCAATAGTCACTCTGTCCTTTGGGCTTGAAGGTAACTCCTTCTCAGTCCTTTGTACATGCTCAGCATCTTGTGGCACCTCAGTCTCTTTGCCTGCAGTATCTTCTACATTCTTTACTTGCTCCCCCTCAACATGAGCCTTCTCCCCCTCAGCATCAGCACTTTTTTTTGCAACTTCAATGTCAGTTTGAAGAAGGTCTGGGAATAGTTCTTCCAAAGTAAATTCTTGTTGAGGATGGGGTGGAGAATTCCTGATCTCATCAACTACTTGATCAGATATCACTTGATCAGCAACAGATGTGTCCTCCATGACAACATCTTGGGGTTGGCTAGGTGTTTGAGGTTGCTGATTAACATGAGGTATTGAATCAGACAAAACATCATCCTCAATAGGGAAATTTAATTTATTAATGTCAGTGATTACCTCAAGTATGGTATGAGTAGCTTGTTCACTTTCTAGTGGAGTTGGCTCTTCCACTAGTAGAGGCTCCCCCTGGATGGAATCCTGGTGAAGTGGGATAGCCTGTGGCAGCTCCCCCTGCCTCTCTGCATCATCTTGTCTTGTTGGAGATTGTCCAGCATTTCCAACTTCTTCATCTGGAGTGAACACTACTTGTTCCTCAGAACTGCTAGATGATTCTTGAGCCACTGGGGCTGTCTTCTTCTTCTTATTTTGTAATGTTATCTTCTCAGGAGTAGGCATTTCCTTAGTCAAGACTCTATCCATCTAGAGAAGATTCTCATGTCCATCTTCCTCATGTGATTTATTTTGGATCCTGCAGCTTGGGTCATTACCTCTGGTATACTACCAGCTAGGTATAGACTAAGAATCCTACCCAAATTGAGCTTCTTCAGGCTCTCCTTAATCTTCTCAAACACTACTGTAGACCAATCAGTATTTAGATGGAAGATTAACCTTGTCATTAGATTGAACATATAAGCTGAAATCCTGTCATGTCCTCCAGATTTGCACAGGATAACTTTTCCAACTATTTCAGACAAGAATTTTCCTTGGCTGTTCATTCCCTTTCTGTTGAATACTGATCCAATTTTCATCTTGGAGTCCAGTCCACACCATATCAGTGCTTCTCTAGTCTTAGAAGCAGAAACCTCATCTTCTTCCTTAGTTTTTGGTAGGTTTAGTACCTTCCTCAAACTCTTAGATGAGATCTTCACCTTTGCCCCATGAACCCTAGACTTAATCTTTAGTCCTGATTCATTTATGGATGCTCCATTCAGAAATTCCAGAACTTCTTTCTTTCATATCTTGGTCGGCTCTGAAAAAAGAAAATCTAACCCGGAGTTTGCAACTAGGGTTACCACATCCTTGATCTCTGGTTCTCCGTCATCAAATACATGTCGCACCAGTTCATATCCTTCATTCACGTTCTCTTCGAGCTTGGGCGCCATTAGAGTTTGAAGAATTTGAATTGAGAGAAGAGAGCTGTCGACATACAAGTTTGGTCTCGAAACTTTGGTGAGCGTGTCGACAGACAATGGTGAAATCCTATTTATACCTTTCTAGGATTGAAGATGAAAGGGCGCGTCAAAATACTCAAATTGTGTCGACACTGTTGATAAGTGTCGACACAGACTTATAATGTCTCGACACCTATGTGTCGACACAAGTATAGTCGACAGAATATATGTGTCGACACTTGTTTATGTGTCGACACCGCTTAGCTCGACACTTGGTCGAAACTTTACTTCACTAATTCTGCATAAAGTCTAAGTGTTGACACCACCTTGGATGTGTCAACACCTATCCTGAATGTGTTGACACTAATTTTCTTAAGTGTCGACACCAACTTCCTAGATGTGTCGACACCTTTTCTCTGAAGTGTCGACACCAATTCTCTGTCTCGACACAGACAACTCTGTGTGTCGACACTATTTTACTTAGCCATTTATGTAAACTTATTCTAAGTTTATCATACCTAATTCAATTTTAAACCTATTGAATTTGGTTTCTTCTAAAGGCTTAGTATACATGTCAGCTAGTTGATTATCTGTATTAACATACTCTAGTGAAATATCTTCTTTTTCCACATGTTCCCTTAGAAAATGATATTTTATTTCAATGTGTTTAGTTCTACTATGGGAAACAGGATTGTTTGCAATAGATATAGCACTAGTAGAATCACAAAATAGTGGTGTTCTACTTACTTGAATACCATAGTCTTCTAGCTGATGTTGTATCCATAGAAGTTGAGCACAGCAACTTCCTGCAGCCACATACTCTGATTCTGCTATGGAGATAGCCACACTTATTTGTTTCTTACTACTCCATGATATTAGTCTTCCACCTAGGAATTGACAGGTACCAGTTGTACTTTTCCTATCTTCCTTGCATCCTGCAAAATCTGATGGCTGTTCCACATAGACCTCTTCATTCAGATTGCCATTCAGAAAGGCTGACTTAACATCCATTTGGTATACTTTAAACCCTTGATAGGTTGCATAGGCCAAGAACATTCTTATTACCTCCAGTCTGGCTACTGGAGCAAAGGTTTGATCAAAGTCAATACCTTCTTCCTGCCTATATCCCTTAGCAACCAGTCTTGCTTTGTTCTTAATAATCACTCCATGTTCATCCATCTTATTCCTGAAGATCCACTTGGTCCCAATTATGTTGTGGTCTTTTGGTTTAGGAACAAGCTCCCAGACTTTGCATCTCTTGAACTGATTCAGCTCTTCTTGCATTGCCTCAATCCAATGAGGGTCTAGGATGGCTTCTTCAAATTTCTTTGGCTCTACTTGAGATAGAAAACTGGAGTAGAGTACTGCACTCAGATTTCTGCTCCTTGTTTGTACCCCTTGTCTTAGATCAGCAATAATTTGATTGGCTGGATGATCTTTCAAATGTCTACTAGCTGGAGGCAGCCTGGCTTCATGTTGAACTCCTTCAGCTTCTTCAACTTGCTGCACTCCTTGGTCTTCTTCTACATCAGGTGCATGTAGTACTCCCCCTGGACAGCAACCAATATCATCTACATGCTGACTTGCAGTAGATCCTTCTTCAATAGTGAGGTTGTCCATCTTCTTAGTCACACCTGTGGAGCTGCAAATACTTCTAGACAACTCATTGTTAATAAGTCTAGCTTCATCAAATACTACATGTACTGACTCTTCTACAACTTGAGTAAACAAGTTGTAGACTCTATAAGTCTTACTATTGTTGTTGTACCCAACAAAGATCCCCTCTTGGGATTTGGCAGCAAACTTGGTCAAGTAAGACTTACCATTGTTAAGTATATAGCATTTACAACCAAAGATCCTGAAATAGGATAGGTTTGGTTTTCTGTCTTTCACAATCTCATGGGGGGTCTTATTGTGGCTTTTAGTAATGGTAGCCCTATTAATTACATGGCATGTAGTATTGACTGCCTCAGCCCAGAAATATTCTGGTAGAGATGTGTCACTTAATAGGGTTCTACCAGCCTCAATCATGGTTCTATTTTTCCTCTCAGTAATGTCATTTTGCTGAGGTGTTTTAGGTGAAGAAAATTCCTGAAATATCCCAAACTCTTCACATAGCTTTGTCATACTATCAGACTGGAATTCAGTACCATGGTCACTTCTTATTTTGACCACTGGACTGTCTAACTGATTCTGAATTTGTTTGACAAAACTATAGAAGATACTATGTGTTTCAGATTTCTGTCTAAGGAAGAACACCCAGGAAAACCTTGAGTAGTCATCTACAACCACAAATGTGTAGACCTTCCTACCTAGGCTGTGAACTGGCATAGGACCAAAGAGATCCATATGCAAGAGGTATAAGCACCTCACAGCATCTTTGTTCTCAATGCTATTAAAGGTGGATCTAGTCTGCTTGCCCTTTTGACAAGCTGAGCATATTCCATCTTTAATACACTTAACTTGAGGACCATTCCTCACTAACTCTTTGCTAGAGTTGGCCAATTGTCTTGTAGTTAAGATGGGCTAGCCTCTTGTGTCATTTGACACAATGAGAGACATTCTCATCAGCTACAAGACACACTGGAGAACCATTGGTCTCACACATAATGTCTAGGCAATAGACATTTCTCTTTCTATAACCTGTCAAAATGATCTCTTGATCATTTGACCTCCTGATATGACAACCATCTTTGACAAATGAGATGTCATATCCTAAATCACTCAGTTGACCTATACTAATAAGGTTATGTTTCAAACCTTTAACATAGGCCACTTGAGTAATTGTTATAAGATTGCTAGAAATGTTACCAAAACCCTTGATAATTCCTTTTTCAGAACCACCAAAGGTGACTTTAGGACCATCCTTAATTGGTGTGTAGTCCTTTAACAATCCCCTAGTTCCAGTCATGTGTCTGGAACATCCACTATCCAAGTACCATATTGGGGCATGGCCACTTGGACTCACCTGCAAAACAGATTAGTTAACCTTAGAACCCAAAGAATTCTTGGGTCCTTGGTGCTGGTTAGTTTGCCTCTTAACAAAGCTACCTTCAGATCTTCCAAAAGGCAGTTTGCTGCTCATCTTGGCACTAGAATTGTGCCAACAGTCTATGGCAAAATGGCCTACCTTGCCACAGCACTAGCACTCAAATCTATTGTACCTTTGCTTAGGTACAACCCTAGCTGTTCTATCTACAGCAGGCTTGTTGAGTACTGGGGCTTTGCCCTTAGACTTGGACTGAACAGTCATAGCAGGTTTTGTAAACCCTAATCCAGTTTTACCTTTTTGATGTACAAATTCATCAATCAAAGGTAGAACAGACTTTGGTTTTGAAAACCTTGCAACTATATCTCTCTCCTTCTGAAGACTAATCTCCAGATTTCTGATTTGATCATTCTTAAATGTTATAGTCCCCATCTGAATAACAGTTATGTTTTTCAGTCTGGCTATTTCATTTAATTTTTGATCAAACAACTTCTCAAAATCAGTTGCAGCCTCTTTGAGACTAGCAATCTCCTTTGCCTGACTCTTGGCCAAGGATTTGCTTTTCTTAAAAGCATGTAATAGTACTCTATATTCATCAATCAACTGATGAATATCCTCTTCAGATTCAGATCCACTGGCATCACTTGATGTTGATGTAGCTGCATCTGAACTAGCACTAGAAATTGAACTTAAAGAATAATTTTGTACCTGACTAGGTCCAGGCTGATCCTGGATTTTGTCACCTTCTGACAAGGCCATCAGTCCTTTGCACTGGATGTCCTCTTGCTCATATATAGAGTTCATTATCTGGATGAACTCCTCTTCCTCTTCTTCAGCAAACAGTCCTATGTATGCTTCAGCTTCTGACTCAGTTTCTGAAGAAGATATGTCTGACAGGCTTTTGTCCTTCTTGGCAACAAAAGACCTTTCCTTCTTGCCCTTGATTTGAGTCTTCTTCTTATCAGTAGACTCTTTCATTTTCTCTGGACAATCAGCAATAACATGTCCTTGTCTGTTACAACAATAGCATACAATTTTTGATAAAGTTGCTTTGCTTGACTTGGGCTTTCTCCTGTCTTTCTTTGATGACTTCTTGTTCTGATAATAGTCATCTTTTTCCTGAGAAGTGGATGGCTTTGACCTCCACTGTTTCTTCTTTAGAAACTTCTGAAAGTGTCTTGTGAAAGCTGCAAAGTCCTCATCACTCTCACTGCTTTCAGAATTCCTGCCTTCTGATTCATCTGACTCAGTCTCAGCCACTTTAGGAGGTGGAGATGGAGACTTACTTTTGTATTTCCTGGTGGCTTCTGTCTTGAATGCCACTGTCCTTTCTTTATGCTCACTTCTTGTAGTCTTCTCTTCTTCTTTCCTCACCATCAACTGCATCTCATAGGATAGCAGTTTTCCAAACAATGTTGGAGGAGGGATATCTGCTAACTTGGCCATTTCCCTTATGGCACAGATCTTGGTGTCCCAGTCCTTTGTTAGGGATCTCAAGAACTTATCATTCAGCTCATAGTTGCTGAATTCTCTTCCATAAGACATCAACTCATTGACAATCCTATAGAATTTCTTATAGCATTCTGTTATGCTATCAGACCCGGCTTGCCTGAAACTTTCATATTCCTGGTTTAACAAAGACTTTCTGTCCTACCTAACTTCTTCTAAACCATCCATGTACACTATCAAAGTATCTCACATCTCCTTAGATGTCTTACTGTGTATCAAGTTCTGAAGTATAGCATCATTTATGACACTTACAATGATATTCTGAGCCCTCTTGTCCATGGTGGCCAGAATAATCTCATCTTTTGTCATTTCAGAAAAGTCCTTAGGTGTTCTCTGATTTGCATCCAGGACTGAAACCTTCATAGGCACATATGACCCTTCTTTAACTGTGATATATATTCTAGGGTCTGAAGCTTCCATAAATAGTCTCACCCTTTCTTTCCAGATGCCAAAAATCTCTTTTCTGCAAATGGGCAACTTCATGGATCCAAGTTCCTTATGATTCTCTGTTGAACCCATTTTCTTGATTTTCTTGATTCTGCACTTTACTTATACTGAATCTGCCAACAGGATCTACTCAGACAGTTAAGTCCTTTTTGAGTAACCTGGCTCTGATACCACTTGAAAGAAATTGTACATAATCACCTAGAGGTGGGGGTGAATAGGTGACTAAATCTTTTTTAAACTTTTAGGCAGATTGTAGATAATATCACAGATTTATAATTACTTCTTCACAGCAAACAATCAGCAATCACAGAATAAAGCATGCACACAGTGAACACACAGATTTATAGTGGTTCCCCAAGGTTTGGGTACATCCACTTTCCCCCTTCGCCTATCTAGTAGTGTACTAGATTCGGCCAAACTCCTCCACTATACCTCAGATCCTCAGATCTTACACTCAGAACCCCAAATGGTTCCTACAGCTCAGGCCCAAGGCCCTATAACTCAGTCTTCTCCAAAGACCTACACTCAGCCATACGGCCTACACTCAGCCACAAGGCCTACACTCAGAGATATGGATCTCCTACACTCAGGCACACAAGCCCTACCACTCAGCCTTTATAATTGCAGGCTTACAACTCAGATCCCTAAGGATCCTACAAGTAATTAAGAATACAATGTATATACCTACAACTCAGAATAAGAGAGAAGAGTTGACAGGTTCTTGATGAGTTCTTGGAAAAACTCTGCTGAGATCAACCTCACTTAGTTTTCTTCAAAACTTCTTGAATGTAGAACACAATAGGATTGATTCTCTGCAGCTGATCATCAATCACTGCTAACTTAAGTTTCAGATCTCAATCAGAAACCTTCTTCACAGCCTGGTTCCAACGGCTGTCTTCTTGGAAGGAGCTCTCTCTCTCCAACTACTTATATTTTCACTTGGATTGATTCTTCAATGAATAGCTAGATCTTCTTCTCTTTCTCTTGTTGTTCAATTGTCTATTATCAATCTCTTTTGTTGACAGAATAAGCCTATATATAGGCCTTCTTCATGGTGACCGGCTGATCCGGTTTCTAATGGCTGTCTGACATCTCTGACAGTTGCAGTAGACCGGCTGGATTGGCAGCTGTCATGTCATCCAGTCACTTCTTGAAATATCTGTAACTGTCTGAAAGTGTCGAGACAGTCTGTCTTTAAGTGTCGACACTTATAGACTAAGTGTCGACACAAGTAGACTGTGTCGACACGAGCCTTCAAGGTGTCGACACAACTCCTTGTGTTGTAGAATTTACTTCTCGACACTGCTTCTTCAATATGTGTCGACACTGATATTGTGTGTCGACACAACTCCTTGTTCTTCAGTACTTAGTTGATTTCTTGTAAGTGTCGACACAACTCCTTTGTGTCGACACATCTTCTTGTGTTGAACTTGTTCAGTGTCGACACATCTTCTTGGTGTCGACACATGTCTTCTGTGTTGATACTTTTGCTGAGTGTCGATACAGCTCCTTGTGTCGACATATTCTTCTTCTGTTGAGACTTTGGCTTAGTGTCGACACATCTCCTTTGTGTCGACACTTGTACTTAGAATTTTGTTGAACTTTGCTGATTGTCGACACAGCCTCCTAGTGTCGACACTTTCTTCATGTGTTGAGTCTTCTGCTGTGTGTCGACACATTCTTCATTATGTCGACACTTTCTTCATGTGTTGAATCTTTTGCTGTGTGTCGACACATTCTTCATTATGTCGACACTTATACTTAGACTCTGTTGAAATTTGCTGAGTGTCGACACAACCTCCAAGTGTCGACACTTTCTGATGTTGACGAAGTTCCTCTGGGTGTCGACACTGCTTCTAAGTGTCGACACTGATTTACTGGACTTCTCTTCATTTAGTGTCGACACAACCTGTATGTGTCGACACTTTCTGTCTGGTGTCGACTATGTTTCCCTAGTGTCGACACAATTACTCCAAGTGTCGACACTGCTTCTCTGGGTGTCGACACAAGTCTTCTTAAGTGTCGACACTTTCCTTCTGGGTGTCGACACATGGACTTAGAAACTTTTCAGCTTTCCCTGCAAATACTTGACCTGCACAACTAAACTCAAAAAACATCAAATACAATTTGATGTATATCATTGAGTAGGGTGAGGCTTCTTCAAATCATGTACATTTAAACCAATGCACCCAACACTGACCCGCGCTGATGACTTAAATTGACATGGCGATGTGAGCAACTGGTTGAGCTGAACAGTACCCGCTCTATGTTGTTCGTTTAAAGATACCTAATGTACGTGGCACTTACCGGGGGCATGGAGGGCGAGTCTTAGGCTTTGGCTAGAAAGACTTAAATGCTCACGATGGTTCCTATCCTGGGGGCGGTGGTGAAGCCTCAGAATGGACCAGGTTCACCGATAATGTGCCCTGAGAGCACGGGGTGTGTGCCCGTGCGTGCCTACGTCTGTGGTGAAGTGTACTTTAATTATACTTTTTATACTATGGTTTGATATACTAAAGAAATGCAGGGAAGAGCACCGCCGCCCTGAGTAAGGGGTGGGGTCGTTATAATTTGGTCAGCTTTAGCTGACCGTTGACTTGTTTTACCACCGTTCGCTGGATTATTGTGCAGGAACAGATGAGTTAAGTGATAAGTAGCGGGTTGAATCCCTTGATGTTGTGCTGGCCCTTGAAGGCCAAAGCGAAGTGTGTGTGGCCGGCCTGCGTGCCGAAGTATGTAAAACACTTACTGTTTAAGCAAACTGTTGTAAGGCCTTAAAGCCAAGTATTTTGTGAATGTTCTTTCATTCCTATTGTGGCTGTAGTGGACATTCATATGTTGTTTATGGGTTCATATAACTATTTTAAAAAACTTATGCTAGAATGCTTTGTGTTAGGATTCGAATTCCTGCGGTGGTATTTTGATATTAATACTTAACTCCAATAACTGTCCGTGGTATATGGCGTGGGGCACCGGCTAGACATTCTGTTATTTTCATATGACGGATGGAGGTGTTACAATTTGGTATCAGACTACGATTTCCGTCTTGCTTATTTGAATTCGTGGACGAATGTTTTTAAGGGGTGGTGAGCACATGCATGTGCGTCATCGTTATAACATGAAAAGAACTCATGAATGTCCACTTAGAAATGAAAATACACATGTTTGAGGAACCTGCGTGTTCCTATGATTGCTTTTTGCATTTTTGTTTGGTCACTTAATTGTGTGTTGTACGACTATAGGTGAGCAGGAGTGGCGCAGGGCAGTCAGAACGCCCGCCTTCTGAGGAAAGTAGTGCACCCAATGACGTGACTGAAACCCCTCCTTCGGCGGAAATAATAAGACTTGTTTCTAAGGCGGTGTTTGTGATGCTAAATGCCCAGCCAGGAAGGCAAGTGCAACATCCTGCCCCTACAGGGGAGCGGGTACCGCTTCGAGCAGCAGAACCTAGAATGGTGGAACAAGTGGTGTTAGAGCCTTTAGTACCAAGAAGAGTAACAGAGAAGCAGCTCAAGCATGTTGTACAACCCGTATTCGTCGAGGATGGGTCCTACCACAACCAGGTCAGCAGAAGTCAAGGTCAACAAGTCAAGGCAGAAGTCAGCATCATCTCGCAAGACCTTAGAAGGCATGGGCGAGTATGGCGAGATCCCCTCGCATACTCGTCAGGTAGGCGACTAGGCCAGATACTCGCCCAGCCCATGCGAGTTTCCCTGGAAGTCGCCTAGTCACCAGGGGGTGGGGTATAAATATGACCCCCCCCCTCCTTGGATTTGCCTATAAATAGGGCCCCAGGGGTATGAGGCAAGGCACTTGAAATCCTCTGCAGGATACTCGCGAGCTTCATTTTTGAGATACTAGCCGAGTCTTTGGATTCCATTTCCTTAGAGATCAAGTCGCGATCTTGCGACTTCGTCATCAGCTAGTCTCCCTTGTACCCAGTTTGACCATCTTTGGTTGAGAAGTGGCTGCTCCTTTTGAGCATCCAGGTACGTGGTAGGACCTTCCTGCCGCAACATCTGGGGTCCTGTTTGACTTGGTTCTTCATCCTAGTCATCCTAGCCATCTGATCTAACCTATGAGTTGGTAACCTTAGGCTTCTTTGGTCCGAATTCGAGGTTGGGAACTATCCTGGCTTCAACACTTCGTGCGGTGAGCGTGGATCGCAGCCAAGGAGGAAAGTTTAGTGGTTGAGTAAGATGGTCAATGGAGGCAAGCATGGAGAGTTGATCGGCAACTCGGCAGGAGGAGGAAATGTCATGTGAGGTGGCGAGTATGTGACGGTCGCCGCGTTTGAAGAGTTTGTGAAGAGGATCGAGCAGACTATCCTCGCTGGATTTGCTCATCGCCCCGATGTCACGGCGACTTCTCCCCGTCGCGTGACACCGCTGGAGGAGGAAGCGCCGCCGAGGTGAGCTGGAAAGGAGCCAGTTTGGCCAAGAGAAGAGCGACCGATGCAGTCTCGATATCATCCGGCAAGTAGTCACGGGGTCCGCTTTCGAGATCCGATGTCGCCGGCGAGATATCGAGATACTCGGCACTACAACGAGTATGACATCTCCAACGAGGATGAAACTCGGCACCGCCAGGGAGGGAGGAGCCCCTTCTGTGACGAGAACCTCGCCGCCCCCGTTTCCGAAGGGTTTAGAGAGCTCATCCTCACTTACTACTCTGGCAGGGACGACCCTGTCAGACATCTTCAATGGTTTGAAGACGTCGTCTCCATCTGCAACATGTCTGACGCCTTCAAGTGTCGGTTCTTGTCCATCACCCTCAAGGGGAATGCCAGAGATTGGTTCCACCAACTGCCAGCAGGGTCCGTGTACTGTTTCTCCGACCTGCATCGAGGCCTCATGACGAGGTTCGAGACATCAAAGAAGAGGAAGAAGGAGGCGACGAATCTCGTCAAAGTTACCCAAGGGCAGCATGAGAGCTTGGGTCATTACGTCGATCGTTTCCAGGAGGAGATCTTGGAGGTAGAGGAGGTGGACAGCTTCACTCTGATGGTGGCCCTGAAGTTCGGGTTGAAGCAGGGACTGTACAGTATGGAGATGAGGTCTAATCCCTCGGGATCTTTAGAAGGAATGATAGAGAGGGCGAACACCTTCGTTCACGGAGAGGAGAAAAACAAGGACTTCTTGGCGAGGCTGGACGGAGAGGATTTGAGGGAGGAGGGGAGAGCATGACCTTCAGGAGCAAAGGTAAGGAGGATGTCAGAGAGGCAGGATGGGAGGAGGAAGGAAGAGTCGAGAAGAGAGGAGAGGAGGACGAGAGGAGAGCTCAAGAGGGTTGAGGAGAGGAGGCAGGAGAGGCCTCGAAGACAAGAAGAGAGGAGGCCAGCGGAGGCCCGGGCAGGAAGAGGGGGGATAGACGATTCCAATATCCCGAGAATCACCCCCAGTGGAGACCACCAATGAGACAACACTTCCAGGAGGAGAGGAGGAACGGTAACTAGCAGGAGGGAGGCCGAGGAGGAGGAAGAAGGGAGACAATGGTCATCGCCCACCAAGACAAGAAACGGAGCCGGAGGGAGAAGCTGGCGATGCGTCAGGAGGTGGAGATTCCCCTCTACTGCGACATCCATCGAGTAGAGTGTAACGCCCCGAAACTCAAAAGAGCGACGGGGGACGTTTTGGTCCAGTTTTGGGTTCTGGCTGCAGGCACACGGCCTGGGACACGGGCGTGTCCCAGGGCGTGTCAAGCCTGTGTCGACACTTTGGTCTCGACATTGCGTCGAGACTGGGCACACGGCCTGCGACACGGGCGTGTCGCAGGGCGTGTCGAACCGTGTCGACACTTAGCCGTGAAGTCGACACTCTGCGTTCGACGAGGTGTCGAGATATGGCACACGGCCTGTGACACGGGCGTGTCGCAGGGCGTGTCGACCTGTGTCGACACTCGTCCCGGGAAGACGACACTTTGGTCTCGACATTGTGTCGAGACAAGGCACACGGCCTAGGACACGGGCGTGTCCAAGGCCGTGTCATCAGGTCGACGATCTTCGCTCGACGAAGTGTCGAGTGTCGAGACCATGTACACGGCCTGGGGTCCAGGCGTGTTGAGGTGACACGGGTAAGGACACAGGCATGTCCTAGAACCCGTGCAGTGCTCGGGTTGTTTTCGGGGAAAAATGATGGGGGTACACGGTCGGCCACACGGCCGTGTCAGGTGGAACACGGGCGTGTCAGGTCGACCACGGGCGTGTTCGATACCCATGTGTCGTTCCAGGTGATTCGATTTTGACGGCGAATGAGGCACACGGCCCTGGACACGGGCGTGTGCCAGGCCGTGTTCGGTCCAGATTGGGCATTTCAGTCCCGAATCAAAGCCGTTCGTTTCTTTATTTTGAGATCCAACGGCTGGGGGTTGTTCCTGAAGGGATATACCCGGGATTGGACTTAGAAACCCTCACTTTTCTTAAGTGTTATCTTTCTAAAACCTTAGAGAGAGAGGAGAGCCAAGGAAGGAAGAAGGAGCTAGATCCCGCCATTGGAGGAGCTTCGAAGCTCCAAATCGCGAGCCGACTCCGGATCCACGGAGGCAAAGCTAGTGCGGTGCTTTTCATCCGATTACTTTTCAATGGCGCCAAAGAGGAACGCTAGGGTAACGATCCTCATCTTGAGCATGAGTAGCTCTCTTTCTTTGCATGGGAATCCCGCTCTCGCGAGTTTGCGGAGAGTTGGAGGCATTCCTTCGGGTAGATATGTGAAGTCCCCGTTGTTTAGAGTCCGTAAGCGAGAACGGGCATAGGCATGATGTGTGAAGCCTACCCGGACGTGTTGGTCTGGATCGGTGATGTTGCATTGCATAATGCCGGAGAAGACTCCGTGCTATTGGTTGTTTTTCGGGTTTTCTACACGGTAGATTGCAGCAGGGAGCCTTGGGGACTAACCCAAAGGTGCACCCGGAAACCTGGGTGGATACGAGATCTCGCCAACTTGGTGGCCTGAGAGCCAACTTGAACATAACCGGGTTATGTGACTTGTGATTGAAATGGGACTCGGTGGAAGTTTGACCCGCGCATATGGCTTAAATTGTCGTTGCGATGTGAGCATGGGTTAGATGGAACCGTACTCGTTCTATGTCGTTCGGTTAAAGAGACCTAAAGGCACGTGGCACTTGCCGTTGGCATAGATTAGGGTCTTTGGCGGTCGATGGCTTAAATTGTCGTGACCCAGGCCAAGAAGACAAATTGCTCATAGGTTTGGCCGTCAAAGTGGCGGCGGTGAGTCCGGAATGTCTATTGCTTTAATTGACGTGACATCGACCGGTTCATCGAGAATGTGCCCTGAGAGCACGGGGAGTGTGGCCGTGTGAGCCAACGTCTGTGATGAAATGACTATATATATATATTGCTCGCTTATGCTAATGAAATGCAGGGAAGGAGCATCGTCGCCCCGAGTTGGGGGCGAGATCGTTATAATTTGGTCAGCATTGCTGACCGTTGCCTTGTTTTGCCACCGTGCGGTGGTTTGTTGCTTGCAGGTGCTGCTGGACCAAGCGGTCAATAGTGGGCTAAAGCCCTTTTTGCGAAGCCGGCCCTCGAAGGCCCAAATGGAAGTGTTTACTGTTTTATTCATGTATGACCGGCCTGCGTGCCGTGGTTTGTAAATCATGTAATATCAAGTGAAACATTTTGTAAGGCCTTAAGGCTTATGTTGGTATTTGTATACATTCCTATTCTGGAGTAGTGGACATTCATGATTTAATGTTGGGTTCTTTATTGCAACCTTTTTAAACTGCTTCCGCTAGAATGCTCTGTGTAGGACGTTGATTGGTTGGATGGTTTCCATGAGTGACCACCCGATCTGTCTGTGGCATACGGCGTCGGGCCCCGGCCGGACCTACTGTTGTATGCTATGTGACGGATAGGGGGTGTTACAATTTGGTATCAGACTACTGGTTTTGGTCGGGCTTAAAGTGAATTCGTGGGCGAATTCTTTTTAAGGGGTGGTGAGCACATTGTGTGCGTCATCGTTATAATGGTAAAAGAACCCATGAATGTCCACTTAGGAATGAAAATACTCGTGTTTGAGGAACCTGTGTGTTCCTATAATTGCTGTTTGCAATTTTATTTGGTCGCTTAACGGTGTTTTGTACCACTATAGGTGACCAGAAGTGGTGTTGGGCCGTCAGAACGCCGAGTTTCTGAGGCTAGTAGTGCACCAGATGTTGCTCCTGCAACACCTCTGTCGGCTGAGAACATACGATTGGTGGCTGAAGCGGTGTTGTCCGTGATAAATGCGCAGCCTGTAAGTCAAACGCAGCAGCCCGCTCCTGTGATGGAGCAGGAACCTCTTCAAGAGGCTGAGCCGAGGAGAGTGGAGCAAGTGGTTGTGGAACCAGTGGTGCCAAGGAGGGCAACTGAGAGGCAGCTTAAGCATGTAATGAGCTTTAACCCTCCGTTATTCTCGGGGTTGGGAACCCCATCTCAGGCTGAAGACTGTCTCTCCAGGGTGAAGAGAGTCATGACAGCAACGGAGACGGAGGAGTGGCAAATGACCACCATCGCTACGTTCCTTCTGGACGGTGAAGCGAGGATGTGGTGGGAAGGATTGGAGCTGCACTTACTGAGAGGTAGGCAACTTGGTGATGTCTCGATGGAGGAGTTCTCGAGATTGTTCTTGGCTAGATACCTCCCTTCGACGTAGAAGATAGCGTTGGAGAATGAGTTTCTGAAGTTGGTTCAGGGTGAGAAGAGCGTGGATGAATATCTCCACGAGTTTACTCGTTTGAGTCGATATGCTAGCTCCACCATCGTGGATGAGGAACGCAAGACTAATCGATTCTACGAAGGCTTGAGAGATGAGTTGAGATTACTACTCTCGGGGCTGATGACGCAGGGTTTCTTAACCTTGGTCAATACTGCCCGGTCCTTGGAGAAGGACATGAAGAATGTGCAAGCAAAGAAAGGCTTGGGTGATAGGAAATCTGAATTTAAAGTGCCGACTACTTCAAAGACCGGCTATCGGAGGTCTTTCAAGAAGCATAGGACTTCGGGTCCAGCTCCTTCTGGTGCTTCTGGGGCGACTACGAGTCGGACCCCGGGTGCGTGTTTTACTTGTGGAAAGACGGGGCACTTTGCCCGTGACTGTTGGAGCGGACGTCCTAAGTCCGAGAGGAAGCCGGGAGCTACTTATGAAGAGAAGGGAAAGGCAGTGGAGTCGACCGCATCCCATTATGCTCCGGCCCAACCAAGGGTCTACAATCTTGGCCAACAGGAGGCCATCAAACAGGCTGATGTGGTGACAGGTACGGTTTAATTTATAGCAAGTCGATTTCTTTAAATACTTATTATGCACATGTTACCTTACCACTACTTGTTTAGGATTTGTATTAATTTGTGAAAATCTGGCACGAGCACTCTTCGATACGGGAGCTTCACACTCCTTCTTGTCCGAAGGATTTATATCACGCATCGGAGTCCCTTCTTCGATGGCGAAGGATAAGTTGGATGTGTTGTTGCCCAATGGGTGTTCGATGCGAGCGGATAGGATCTGCGATGTTAAGATTCGTATTGGGGAGCAGGAGTTCGACCTGCGGGCGTCTTTACTTCCGTTGGTGGAGTTCGACGTCATATTTGGCATGGACTGGCTCTCGGAGCAGCAGGCCCATATAGATTGCGGTAGCAAGGAAGTCAAGCTGGGAGCAAGTCGTGAAACGACTTTTACGGGCTTAAAGGGGTCGAGCAAGACGTTGATGTCTGCTCTTCAGGTGGTGAAGGCGGTTCGTGCCGGTGCAGAACTGTTCTTTACACTAGTGGAAGTTGCGAAGCTGAAGCCCGCGTTGGATAGTATTTCAGTGGTATCGGAATACCCTGATGTGTTCCCCGCAGATCTTCCTGGAGCCACGCCTCAGCGGGAGATAGATTTTACGATTGAGCTAGTGCCAGGTGCAAAGCCTGTGTCACGATCTCCTTATCGGCTAGCGCCTAAGGAAATGGCAGAGCTGAAAGTTCAACTGCAAGAGTTGTTGGAGCAAGGGTACGTGCGCCCGAGTTCTTCGTCTTGGAGCGCACCGGTCCTCTTTGTTAAGAAGAAGGACGGAAGCTTGAGGTTATGTATTGATTATCGGGAGCTCAATAAGCGGACGGAGAAGAACAAGTACCCGATCCCCCGGATTGATGATCTTTTTGATCAGTTAGTCGGATCGACGGTGTACTCGAAGTTAGATCTCAAGGCTGGGTACTATCAGCTGTGAATAAGGGAGAGTGATATCCCGAAGACAGCGTTTAGTACGAGATACGAGCATTATGAGTTTACGGTCATGCCGTTTGGGCTGACTAATGCGCCGTCAGTGTTCATGGATTTGATGAACAGGACGTTCAGGGAGTACTTGGACCATTTCGTGATCGTCTTCATCGACGATATTTTGGTGTACTCGCAAAGTGAGGAAGATCACTTCAAGCACCTTCATTTGGTGTTGGAGACGCTAAGAAGAAATCAGTTGTATGCCAAGTTCTTGAAGTGTGAGTTTTGGCTATCCTCAGTGGCGTTCCTCGGTCATATAGTAAGTGGAGATGGTATTGCTGTGGATCCGGCGAAGATTGTTGCGATACGGGAGTGGCTTGAGCTTGCTACTGTAGCGGAAGTCCGGAGTTTTCTAGGGATTGCCGGCTATTATAGGCGCTTCGTAGAGAACTTCTCGCGGATAGCGTTACCTCTCACTACTTTGACGAGGAAGGAGCATAAGTTCATTTGGACGCCGGAGTGCGCGCGAGCTTTTGAGGAGCTGAAGTGTCGGTTGACCACGGCGCCTGTACTGAGTTCGTCATGTGGGACCGAAGGCTATGAGATTTATAGTGATTCTTCGGGCAGCGGTTTGGGTTGCGTGCTACTGCAACACGGAAGTGTAATAGCTTATGGCTCGAGACAGCTAAAAGTGCATGAAAGGAACTATCCGGTCCATGACTTGGAGTTAGCGGCCGTGATTTTTGCCTTGAAGCTGTGGAGACACTACTTGTACGGTGTGAAGATTGATATCTACACTGATCACAAGAGTCTGAAGTATCTTATTGATCAGAAGGATCTGAATATGCGGCAGCGTAGATGGATGGAGTTCCTGGGGGACTATACATTCAAGATCCACTACGTGCCTGGTAAAGGGAATGCGGTTGCGAACGCGTTGAGTCGCCGAGCCCCAGCTCAAGCCAATTGGCTATCGGTGCATGATGAGCGGTTGGTGCGGGAGTTGGAGCCGTTGGAGATTATTTGTGTGGACAAGCAATCAAGTGTAGAAGCAGTTCTGAATTGGACTGAAGTCCAATATGACCTGGCTGATCGTATTCGGCAGGCTTTGGATATGGATGATCATATGAAACAGTTCATAGTAGAGGCTCTGGATGGGTCAAATTCCCAATTCGTCGTGGAGGACGGATTACTTTGGAGGGATGGTCGTCTGTGCGTCCCAAATGTGGGTAATTTGCGGGTGGAGTTGTTGTACGAGGTACACCATACCAAGTACTCGATTCACCCGGGGAGCACGAAGATGTACCGTGATGTGAAGAAACTGTTTTGGTGGCCGGGTTTGAAGAAGGATGTGTCACTATACGTAGCGAAGTGCCAAACTTGCGCCTTGGTGAAGGCGGAGTGCCAAAAGCCGGGAGGATTTCTTAAGTCCTTGTCTATCCCGGAGTGGAAATTTGACGACATCTCTATGGACTTTGTGCACGGTTTGCCAAGGTCGCAAAAGGGGAATGACGCCATTTGGGTAGTTGTTGATCGATTAACGAAGGTGTCGCATTTTATTCCGCATAGGAAGGATGATCTGGTGGAGAAGTTGGCAAAACTTTATGTGGATAACATAGTACGGCTTCATGGTGTGCCCCGCAGCATCGTGAGTGACCGAGATGGGCGGTTCACGTCCAATGATTGGAGGCTTGTGTAGCAAATGTTAGGAACAAAGCTGAAATTTAGCACAGCCTTCCATCCGCAAACGGATGGGCAGACCGAGAGGGTCAATAGAACCATGGAAGACATGCTTCGCATGTGTGTCATGGATTTCGGAAAGCAATGGGAAGACCATCTTTATTTGGTGGAGTTCGCATACAACAATAGCTACCAAGCGAGTATTCAGATGGCGCCTTTCGAGGCCCTATATGGTAGAAAATGTCGCACGCCGTTGTCTTGGTTAGAAACGGGTGATTCAAAGTTGTATAAGCGATCAGAAGTGGAGGATGCTACTTCTTTGGTGAGAACCATTCGGGAGAGGTTGCTTATCGCTCAGGACCGGCAAGCAAAGTACTATAATGTCAAGCACAGGAACGTGGAGTTCGCTGTGGGCGATTATGTATACTTAAAGATCAAGCCGTTCAAGGGTGTCTCGCGGGTGCGGCGATTGAAAAAGCTAAGCCCGAGGTACCTTGGACCGTTTGAGGTTTTGGACCGAGTTGGTGAAGCGGCCTATCGGTTGAAGCTTTCAGTGGAGCTTGGTGGTTTACACGATGTATTCCACATTTCGGTGCTTCGGAAGGCGGTGCAAGAGCCTACGCAAGTGATCGCGGTTGATCAAGTGCCGGTGGATAGTGGGCTAACGACAAAGGTCAAGCTCGTGCGGATTGAGGACTCAGAGGTCAAGGGGCTACGCAATAAAGAGATCAGGATGGTCAAGGTCCGGTGGGACAATTGCGGTCGTGAGGAGCTCTCTTGGGAGCGAGAGCAGACTATGCTTGACGAGTATCCGGAGTTGTTCCGCTCAGGTACAAATTTTGGTTTTGTACATGTCTTTCCTTTATGTAATTTCGAGGACGGAATTCTTTTAAGAGGGGGAGAGTTGTAACGCCCCGAAACTCAAAAGAGCGACGGGGGACGTTTTGGTCCAGTTTTGGGTTCTGGCTGCAGGCACACGGCCTGGGACACGGGCGTGTCCCAGGGCGTGTCAAGCCTGTGTCGACACTTTGGTCTCGACATTGCGTCGAGACTGGGCACACGGCCTGCGACACGGGCGTGTCGCAGGGCGTGTCGACCCGTGTCGACACTTAGCCGTGAAGTCAACACTCTGTGTTCGACGAGGTGTCGAGACATGGCACACGGCCTGCGACACGGGCGTGTCGCAGGGCGTGTCGACCCGTGTCGACACTCGTCCCGGGAAGTCGACACTTTGGTCTCGACATTGTGTCGAGACAAGGCACACGGCCTAGGACACGGGCGTGTCCAAGGCCGTGTCATCAGGTCGACGATCTTCGCTCGACGAAGTGTCGAGTGTCGAGACCGTGTACACGGCCTGGGGTCCAGGCGTGTTGAGGTGACACGGGTAAGGACACAGGCGTGTCCTAGAACCCGTGCAGTGCTCGGGTTGTTTTCGAGGAAAAATGATGGGGGTACACGGCCGGCCACACGGCCGTGTCAGGTGGAACATGGGTGTGTCAGGTCGACCACGGGCGTGTTCGATACTCGTGTGTCGTTCCAGGTGATTCGATTTTGACGGCGAATGAGGCACACGGCCCTGGACACGGGCATGTGCCAGGCCGTGTTCGGTCCAGATTGGGCATTTCAGTCCCGAATCAAAGCCGTTCGTTTCTTTATTTTGAGATCCAACGGCTGGGGGTTGTTCCTGAAGGGATATACCCGGGATTGGACTTAGAAACCCTCACTTTTCTTAAGTGTTATCTTTCTAAAACCTTAGAGAGAGAGGAGAGCCAAGGAAGGAAGAAGGAGCTAGATCCCGCCATTGGAGGAGCTTCGAAGCTCCAAATCGCGAGCCGACTCCGGATCCACGGAGGCAAAGCTAGTGCGGTGCTTTTCATCCGATTACTTTTCAATGGCGCCAAAGAGGAATGCTAGGGTAACGATCCTCATCTTGAGCATGATTAGCTCTCTTTCTTTGCATAGGAAGCCCGCTCTCGCGAGTTTGCGGAGAGTTGGAGGCGTTCCTTCGGGTAGATATGTGAAGTCCCCGTTGTTTAGAGTTCGTAAGCGAGAACGGACATAGGCATGATGTGTGAAGCCTACCCGGACGTGTTGGTCTGGATCGGTGATGTTGCATTGCATAATGCCAGAGAAGACTCCGTGTTATTGGTTGTTTTTCGGGTTTTCTACACGGTAGATTGCAGCAGGGAGCCTTGGGGACTAACCCAAAGGTACACCCGGAAAACTGGGCGGATACGAGATCTCGCCAACTTGGTGGCCTGAGAGCCAACTTGAACATAACCGGGTTATGTGACTTGTGATTGAAATGGGACTCGGTGGAAGTTTGACCCGCGCATATGGCTTAAATTGTCGTTGCGATGTGAGCGCGGGTTAGATGGAACCGTACACGTTCTATGTCGTTCGGTTAAAGAGACCTAAAGGCACATGGCACTTGCTGTTGGCATAGATTAGGGTCTTTGGTGGTCGATGGCTTAAATTGTCGTGACCCAGGCCAAGAAGACAAATTGCTCATAAGTTTGGTCGTCAAAGTGGCGGTGGTGAGTCCGGAATGTCTATGGATTTAATTGACGTGACATCGACTGGTTCACCGAGAATGTGCCCTGAGAGCACGGGGCGTGTGGCCGTGCGAGCCAACGTCTGTGATGAAATGGCTATATATATATATATATATATATATATATATATATATATATATATATATATATATATATATATATATATATATATATATATATATATATATATATATATATATATATATATATATATATATATATATTGCTCGCTTATGCTAATGAAATGCAGGGAAGGAGCATCGCCGCCCCGAGTTGGGGGCGGGATCGTTATAATTTGGTCAGCATTGCTGACCGTTGCCTTGTTTTGCCACCGTACGGTGGTTTGTTGCTTGCAGGTGCTGCTGGACCATGTAACACCCCCACCCGTCACATGACATATAACAGTGGGTCCGGCCGGGGCCCCACGCCATATAGCACAGACAAGCGAAGGAATTACGTGTGGAAATCAAAATCTATGCGTATCCTTAACTCATTCCATTCTAGCGCAGCATTTTTCTTGTTAGCATGAACTCAAACCAGAATGTCCACCAATATATAAATACCATATTTATATATAACAATACCAGGAATGTATACAACTCACACACCCTGGCCTTATGGCCTTACAGGTTCCTCTTTACACAACAACAATTTCGTACATCGGCACGCAGGCCGGCCACACATGAAATCCAACCATGATTCTTCACATAGCCTTCAAGGACTAAGAACACCAGGCTAGCCAATCCACTTATTCTTTCCAAACCGCAGCACCTGCAATTCATCATCCAAACCAACACAGAAAACAAAGTAACGGTCAGCATTTGGCTGACCCATTATAACGACCCTACCCCCTACCCGGGGTAGTGGTTCCTTCCCTGTACACAATGCTTCCTTTCTCATCAAGCATCAGCAAACATCACCAAATCATATCATAGATAGATCATTCTCTTTATTCCACTAACAAACACATCACATCACAAACGCTGGAGTCCACCAACGCTCCGTGCACTCAGGGCACCTTCTTGGCGTACCGGAATCCACCGTCGTACACCGCTGTCTCTCGAGGTGTTAACTTGTTGGTTGACCGGCCCTAGTCCACCAGCTCGCAGGCTGGCGACATCCCGTCCAAGCCACTCAGAGGTCCATCCTCACAGCATGACAAACAGAGTAGACCGACCCACACTATGTGGTGTATCAAGCCGGGTTTATCTAAGCTCCCCAGGCATTGTCTACCCATCGATCCCCCTCCTAGTTCGATCGACCCACCCATGTGGTGCAGCAAGCCGGGTTTAACTCGGCTCCCCAAGCATTGCCACCCATCGATCCTACCTTAACTGGATCAACCCACCCTAGCGGTGTAACAAACCGGGTGTATCTCGCACTAACCAGGCGTGCTACCAATTGATCATCTCATATCCAGGAGCTTCACCAAAGCCTCCTCACAATCATCACATCCATACATTCATCACAACAGAAACCCGTTTTGCACATCATCAAAGCCACGGAGTCTTCTCTGGTTTACCCATGAACATCACCAATCCGGACTACCGGTCCAGATGGGCTTCACACAGCATGCCTACGCCGTACTCTATATTTTCGGCTCTAAATGCAGACACAACAAAGGAATCACTTCCGCGATTATCCACCTCTTGGTGGAGGATTCCAAGCACATGAATAAAGGAAGGACTTCGATGTCCAAGAAGGAGATCGTTACCCTTGAAGATCGCTTCGGTGCCATGAAGTAGCCGGATGGAAATCACCGCCTCGGCTTTGCCTTCACGAATCCGCTCTCGGATCTTCGCTCCGCACTCTGCAGCTCCTACAGCAGCTGGTAGACTCCTCCCTTCTCTCTCCCTTAGGCCTCTCTTCTCTCTCTCTCTTGGAATGAAGATGAAGAAGAAGAAGAGAAAAGAGGGGTTTTATCCTCTTTATCTCGGCCTTCACAACACCTGGACAGAGCCCAGCCATTGGATTCAGGAAGAGGGAAACAAATGGCTCAGATCTGGCCAGAAAAGCTAAAACACGGCCTGACACGCCCTATGACACGCCCGTGTCACAGGCCGTGTCCCCCTAAGCGGCAGACAACTGACTCAATCCAGCCAGAACACGCCCGTGTGACACGCCCGTGTCACGGTCGTGTCCTCGACACGCCCTCAGACACGCCCGTGTCTGAGGCCGTGTACCTCAACAGAAATAATCCCAAACCAACCCGAGACTTCACACGGCCTGGCACACGGCCTGGCACATGCCCGTGTTCCTGGCCATGTGCACCAGGACACACCCGTGTCCCGCAAACACGCCCCAGCCCGAGACGTCGAGCTGAGTTCGACGACCACTGACACGCCCTGTGACACGCCCGTGTCACAGGCCGTGTCCTCACGGGAAACTCGATACTCGACGATCGTCGCGTAACAGTCATCGAGCAAACGACACGGCATCCGACACGGCCGTGTCCTAGGCCATGTGCCCCTCTCGACGATGTCGAGCGAAAATCATCGACACCAAGCCCGATCGTCGACACAACCTCGACACGCCCTGCGACACGCCCGTGTCGCAGGCCGTGTCAGCTGACACGCCCTGGGACACGCCCGTGTCCCAGGCCGTGTCACCCGAAAACACTTGGCCTGTTACAATCCTCCCCTCCTTCAAATAATTTCGTCCTCGAAATTTGACTCCAAACAGCCAATTAGTCACAACATCACAAAATCATACACCCCAAGCCTCCGCACACACTAACAAACAGACAACACAACAAACATCCCTAACTTCCACTTGTGCACATTCAACCACATAAGACCTCAAAACAAAACAACATGATTTCATATCGCCTTACCATCACACGTGCACCACATTTTCAGCAAGCTTGTCAACATCACGATTGTATTCATCATCTAGCCATATAGTTGACATACAACTATATATATAAACATCATTTACATACACCAAGATGGATGATTCATCAAGTTCTGATTCAGTCAAAAGTAATTCACAACACACTCACTTCCGCTCAGCCTCCCGATTTTGAAATTCGCGATTCAAAGATAAATGAAACGCTCGAGGCTGAATTTCACCAACTGAGCTTTGTGGCTCTTGCAGTTCCATAGCATGCAAGCGAGGTTGCGTCCGGGGTGCAGATGATTCGGCCACTACTTTCCCTTTTTCTTCAGATGACGCACCTGTCTTTTTCTCACTTCCTGGAGGGACATTCCAACAAATTTTGCGATGTGTCCTTGCTGCCCACATTTATAGCAGATACGTGTATCCACACGTCCTGGCCCATACGTCGCCCCCGAAGAAACAGTCGACGGAGCTAATTCCACCGGTCTAAATCTTTTCTTCTCTTGTCGTCGAAACTCCGATTGATCCGATGGTGACATTTTAAATTCTGACTTTTCCCTTGCCAGTCTCTTATTCTCTCGTACTCGCTTCATATCCTTCTCTAAGGCACGAGCTGTATCGACTAACGCTTGGAAGCCTTGGCTCACCGAACTCGGAAGTGCCAACCTCAATTCATCCCGTAATCCTTCATAAAAATGATTTGTCTTTCGCGCTTCCTCCGCAAAGGTCGATCCCGCATATCTCCCCAATCTTGTAAACTCATGCAGGTAGTTATCAATATCTCGCTCACCCTGCACCAAACGGAGAAACTCATTTTCCATCGCAATCCTCTGCGACACTGGCACATACTTGGCTAAAAATAGTTGGGAGAATTCCTCCATCGAAATCTCCATTAAACCTCGATCTGCCAAGTGGTGCACTTCAATCTCATCCCACCACAATCTCGCATCTCCTTCCAACAGAAAAGTGGCCAACATCACTTTCTGCTCCTCGACCGTCCTGATTGCGGTTAGGATCCTTTTTACTCTTGCCAACCAATCTTCTGCCTGCGTTGGTGAAAGCGCTCCACCAAACGTCGGTGGATGAAAGTGCATAAAACGTGACAAGGAGTCGTCACTTGCTTGCGCTTCCACCACCTCGGCAGCATGCTCTTGCCTTCCACCAGGTCTTACCTGTCCAGCAGGTTGTGCTTGTAACACTGCAAGCACTGTCTCCGCCACCACCCGTATGGCCTCTGCCGAGGGAGGCATCGGCTCTTCCACGGGTGCTGCACTTTCATCAGACCGCTGAGGCTCAGACGGCCCAGCTCCATCCCTCGCCACCTATCTACACACTCATGCACATCATGTGCATGACATATATTCCTAGTGGACATTCATGAGTTCATTTATGTTCTCTCCTCCCAAACAATCTCAACCTGGCTCCGATACCACTTTGTAACACCCCCACCCGTCACATGACATATAACAGTGGGTCCGGCCGGGGCCCCACGCCATATAGCACAGACAAGCGAAGGAATTACGTGTGGAAATTAAAATCTATGCGTATCCTTAACTCATTCCATTCTAGCGCAGCATTTTTCTTGTTAGCATGAACTCAAACCAGAATGTCCACCAATATATAAATACCATATTTATATATAACAACACCAGGAATGTATACAACTCACACACCCTGGCCTTATGGCCTTACAGGTTCCTCTTTACACAACAACAATTTCGTACATCGGCACGCAGGCCGGCCACACATGAAATCCAACCATGATTCTTCACATAACCTTCAAGGACTAAGAACACCAGGCTAGCCAATCCACTTATTCTTTCCAAACCACAGCACATGCAATTCATCATCCAAACCAACACAGAAAACAAAGTAACGGTCAGCATTTGGCTGACCCATTATAACGACCCTACCCCCTACCCGGGGTAGTGGTTCCTTCCCTGTACACAATGCTTCCTTTCTCATCAAGCATCAGCAAACATCACCAAATCATATCATAGATAGATCATTCTCTTTATTCCAGTAACAAACACATCACATCACAAACGCTGGAGTCCACCAACGCTCCGTGCACTCAGGGCACCTTCTTGGCGTACCGGAATCCACCGTCGTACACCGCTGTCTCTCGAGGTGTTAACTTGTTGGTTGACCGGCCCTAGTCCACCAGCTCGCAGGCTGGCGACATCCCGTCCAAGCCACTCAGAGGTCCATCCTCACAGCATCACAAACAGAGTAGACCGACCCACACTATGTGGTGTAGCAAGCCGGGTTTATCTAAGCTCCCCAGGCATTGTCTACCCATCGATCCCCCTCCTAGTCCGATCGACCCACCCATGTGGTGCAGCAAGCCGGGTTTAACTCGGCTCCCCAAGCATTGCCACCCATCGATCCTACCTTAACTGGATCAACCCACCCTAGTGGTGTAACAAACCGGGCGTATCTCGCACTAACCAGGCGTGCTACCAATTGATCATCTCATATCCAGGAGCTTCACCAAAGCCTCCTCACAATCATCACATCCATACATTCATCACAACAGAAACCCGTTTTGCACATCATCAAAGCCACGGAGTCTTCTCCGGTTTACCCATGAACATCACCAATCCGGACTACCGGTCCAGATGGGCTTCACACAGCATGCCTACGCCGTACTCTATATTTCCGGCTCTAAATGCAGATACAACAAAGGAATCACTTCCGCGATTATCCACCTCTTGGTGGAGGATTCCAAGCACATGAATAAAGGAAGGACTTCGATGTCCAAGAAGGAGATCGTTACCCTTGAAGATCGCTTTGGTGCCATGAAGTAGCCGGATGGAAATCACCGCCTCGGCTTTGCCTTCACGAATCCGCTCTCGGATCTTCGCTCCGCACTCTGCAGCTCCTACAGCAGCTGGTAGACTCCTCCCTTCTCTCTCCCTTAGGCCTCTCTTCTCTCTCTCTCTCTTGGAATGAAGATGAAGAAGAAGAAGAGAAAAGAGGGGTTTTATCCTCTTTATCTCGGCCTTCACAACACCTGGACAGAGCCCAGTCATTGGATTCAGGAAGAGGGAAACAAACGGCTCAGATCTGGCCAGAAAAGCTAAAACACGGCCTGACACGCCCTGTGACACGCCTGTGTCACAGGCCGTGTCCCCCTAAGCGGCAGACAACCGACTCAATCCAGCCATAACACGCCCGTGTGACACGCCCGTGTCACGGCCGTGTCCTCGACACGCCCTCAGACACGCCCGTGTACCTCAACAGAAATAATCCCAAACCAACCCGAGACTTCACACGGCCTGGCACACGGCCTGGCACACGCCCGTGTTCCTGGCCGTGTGCACCAGGACACACCCGTGTCCCGCAAACACGCCCCAGCCCGAGACGTCGAGCTGAGTTCGACGACCACTAACACGCCCTGTGACACGCCCGTGTCACAGGCCGTGTCCTCACGGGAAACTCGATACTCGACGATCGTCGCGTAACAGTCGTCGAGCAAACGACACGGCATCCGACACGGCCGTGTCCTGGGCCATGTGCCCCTCTCGACGATGTCGAGCGAAAATCGTCGACACCAAGCCCGATCGTCGACACAACCTCGACACGCCCTGCAACACGCCCGTGTCGCAGGCCGTGTCAACTGACACGCCCTGGGACACGCCCGTGTCCCAGGCCGTGTCACCTGAAAACACTTGGCCTGTTACAGACCAAGCGGTCAATAGCGGGCTAAAGCTCTTTTTGCGAAGCCGGCCCTCGAAGGCCCAAATGGAAGTGTTTACTGTTTTATTCATGTATGACCGACCTGCGTGCCGTGGTTTGTAAATCATGTAATATCAAGTGAAACATTTTGTAAGGCCTTAAGGCTTATGTTGGTATTTGTATACATTCCTATTTTGGAGTAGTGGGCATTCATGCTTTAATGTTGGGTTCTTTATTGCAACTTTTTTAAACTGCTTCCGCTAGAATGCTCTGTGTAGGACGTTGATTGGTTGGATGGTTTCCATGAGTGACCACCCGGTCTGTCTGTGTCATACGGCGTCGGGCCCCAGCCGGACCTACTGTTGTATGCTATGTGACAGATAGGGGGTGTTACATAGAGGGGCATAGGACCTTGGCTTGCCCGGAGTTCTGGGAAGTAAGGAGGAGGTTGGAAGTAGGAGCAGCAGAGAGAGAGCAGTAGAGGCAGGAGGCCCTAGTGGGGCAGGTAGCATTCCAAGCTCTAGTGAGGAGGAGGGATGAAGATCGCGTCTGTTGGATCCCTAGTTTGATTTGGGCTAGGTTTACTAACTAGGATAATTGACCCACCATATATATCCAGGGTCATATAATTGTGTCCTAGAGTTTAGGCAAGTCCTTAGATTCAACCTTGCATGGACCAGCCAACTGAAGACTGCAGAAGACTCAGACTTAGAAGAAAATCAAGTTCAGGAAGTGAGTTCGACGTTCGTCGAACTCAGCTCGACGAAAGTCGTGCTCCGCTCGACGAACTCAGAGTCAAATCTCTGAGTTCAGCTCAACGATATTCGAGCTCAGGTCGACGAATTCTAGAAGTTCAACTTCAACTCATTAAGTCCAAAATACTTTCTCTGAACTCAAGTCGACGAAGTTATATTATCAGCTCGACGAACTTGGAGCACAGAATTGGGAAGTTTTTCACGGAAAGCAGTTAGCTGATCTTAGGTCGACGAACATGGTTCTCAGGTCGACGAACAAGAATTCTCAGGTTGACGAACATGATTTCTCAGCTCGACGAACTTGGATCTCAGGTTGACGAAATCTATTCTCTGTTCGACGATTCCTGTGAAGTTCCAGACTTGAAATTTCCTTCTTTTTGTCCTTATTCTATAGCAGTAATTCCTGAGTAATTAATGCTTTTATTATCTGAATATAGCCGTCAGTGGCAGCATTTATTATGGTATTCATCAGAAATATTACTTGTTGTTTTTAATGAGACAGTTGGGGAAATTATTTAATGCAAATATTCTCTCCAGCCGCATTACATTCTTCAGGTAGTCAGCATTTCATGCAAAGGAATTCAAAATTCAAAGGGGAATTCGACTGAACATATAAAAAAGATTTTCTCGTTCAGTTGATAGTAGAGAGAGAACACATAGAGAACAAGAGACAACACAAGAAATTATTCAAAAAAAAAGAATTCTGCTCTGTCTTCATCAAGTGTTCATCCTGCAGCAAGCTTCCAAGAGACAATCAACTTCAATCTGTTTATAGCTTTCTGGAGAACTTTTCAAGAATACCTACTCATCCTGCAAAGCTCTCAATCTTTCCTGAACAGAACTTCATCTCAGGGGGAGCTTTGAGACACCATCAAGGGTCCACAAGTCTTCTCAGTTGTTTTGTGAAAAGAGAAGGCAACATATAGTTTTATTTATTTCACCCCACTGTACACAGGGTTCTAGCTCCCTTCAAAAGTTAAACACTTGGTTGCAAGTCTCCTGACCAAAAGACTTGATTTGGTTTTTAGGCACCTGATCAAAAGCCTGAAGGGTTTCCTGATCTACCTGAAGTAGATCTTGTGGTGATAGGCACCTGAGCAAAAACCTGATTGGTGACAGGGCACCTGATCAAAAATCTGAGTGAATTCTTACCATGGTGGTAGAAGAGTGGATGTACCCAAGTTTTAGGGAAACCACTATAAAATTCTTATTAGTCTGTGATGTTATCTTATTCTTTACTGTGTGCTGCTTGCTGAATAGTTTAGCTTTATTTCTGCACCTACCGATTACACTTATAAGTATTACTATTTTAATTCCGCAATAAAAATCTAACAAGATTTTAAAATACTCTATTCACCCCCCCCCCCCCTTCTCTCGAGTTAAACAGTCAAATCAGGGGTGGTATCTTTCATACCATCTTGCAATTAGTATCAAAGCCAGGTTTTCTTTGGTTTCACAGATTCATATCTGAACCAAGATCCTTGTTAGATTGTTTTTTTTTGTATTGTTACAGCAAAGGCACAGAATAAAAATTATGCTAGCACCAGACCTCCAGTCTGCAACTTAAACAAATTTGCACTTTGGAAGGCAAGAATCAAGCTTTACATGAACTCTATTGATGAGGATATTTTCAATTCTATTTTGACAGATCCTCCTCAACCAACAACATCTACATCTACAACAACTTCTAGCACTCATGCAGTTCTACCACCTGAGTTGACTGATTCTCAGAAGAAAGCCAAAATAGCTGATGCAAAAGCTATGAATATATTGGCCCAAACTATGTCAGATGACATATTTCAAAAGGTGGCTGAATGCACTTCTGCCAAAGAAATTTGAGATTCTCTAAACCAGATGGTGGCAGGCTCAGCAGATGAAAGAAAGGATGGAAGATCACTCATAATATCTCAATATGAGAACTTCAAGAAGGCGGAATCTGAAACAGTGTTTGAGATGTATAACAGGCTTAATGTTATCATCAATGAACTAAAAACCCTGGATAAAGATATCTCCTTAACTGAGATCAATGACAAGATCCTGATGTGCTTTCCTAGCACTTGGGATTCCAGGATCTGGCCAATCAAGGAAGCCAGAAGTTTGAATGAGATATCCACTGAATCTCTTCTGGGAAAGCTCGAATCCTATGAGCAGTTAATCAAGACCAGAGAGGCTGTTGAACTGAAGGGCTCAACCTCTTCAAGGAAGGAACACAATATTGCTTTCAAAGCAATATAAGAATCAGAAACCCTTCCTGCCAATGAAGAGTTGATGAGTTTGCTGGCCAAAAGGTTCTACAAACTGGCCAAGAAAGACCTCAGGAGAAGGTCATCCAAGAATGATGACAAACCTAAGCATGACAGAACTCCTACCAAGGAGATTATCTTCTTTTGTTGTAGAAAGGCTGGGCACATTATTCCTGAATGCCCAGAAGCACAGAAAAGAGATCGAAGAAAAGAGAAAGAGAACAAAAAAATTCAGGCAGGCACTCAAGCAGACACTCCTCCAACAAATATAAAAGAAAGGAAAAAAGGATTCATTGCTGAAACTTGGAGTGATACTGATGAAGAGACCTCATCTTCCAGCTCCAGTGAAGATGAAGAAGAAGCCAAGGAAAGAGAAGTTTGCCTCATGGCAATTAATGTCTCATGCAGCAGGCCTAATGCTGAAGATCAAGCAGAAAGTCATTCTAAGGAATCAGATGAGGAATCAGAGACAGAAGAGGATCAGATAATCTCTTCTTTTGATTTTAATTCCATTGATTTTAAAAATGAATTCAAGGCCTTATGCAATTACCTAATCAAATCTGAAAAAGAAATCAAAATGCTAAGAGATATGCAAGCTGAATCTGATAATTTATTTGCTGAAAACACTAAGCTCAAGGATGATTTAGTTTTAGCAAATAAACAAATCATTTCACTGAAAACAGAATTATGTGAGGCTAGGCAACTTGAGGAATCTCTCAATGGGAGAAGCCTTAAGCTGATGGGCGTCACAAGTACAGTCAATGGCGGATTGAATGGCAAGCTGGGCTTAGGTGCTTCATCAAGCTTACCTCTCATACTTAAGAAAAACATATTAACTTCTCCGATAAAATTTGTCTCTGAAAAAGGAAAGGAAAAGATAGACAACAATAAAAATGATAAGCAACCTGAATTAAAACTTAAGAATAAGAACAGAAACAAGAAAAATCTAAATAAAAACAAAGTTCAACAGATTTCGTCGAACTCAGATCGACGAAATGTGGCTAGTTCGTCGAACTCCGATCGACGATCTTTGAACGCCAACATTAGCCATAATAAATTTGTCTTTCTGTGATCGACGAATCTTGTATGGTTTTTCGAGCAGAGATCGACGAACTTGGGGCCCAGATAATGAATGTATTCATTCTCTTAGCAGAGATCGACGATCTCATCCCATTTCATCGAACTCCGGTCAACGAACTTACAACATTTCGTCGAACCCAGTCAGACTTAACAAAAATCATAACTTTAACAGGAACTTTAATCAACCTAGAAAACATGTTAATCCATTTTCTAATTGGGAAATTCCACCTAGAAGATACCATCCCTTAGAATATAAATCTCGACCTGAATTCTCTGTTATATCAAGTTTTTCATATTAGAAAAACAAAGGGCCCAAGGTAATCTGGGTCAAGAACCACTAATTTTTTACTTTGCACTTAAAGTGCTATCCAGCTTTTAATCAACAATGGTATCTGGATAGTGGATGCTCCAAGCATATGACTGGCAACAAGGACAACTTAAATAATTACAAATCCAAGCTGGGACCAAAGGTGATCTTTGGTGACTTAAATTGTGGCCAGTCTGAAGGCTTTGGATAAGTTAAGATTAGAGCAGTTACCTTCAAAAAGGTTACGTATGTAAGTGGACTGAAACATAACCTCATATCCATGTGTCAACTATGTGATGAAGGTTATCAGATATCTTTTAACTCAAGCTCTTGTATTATTTCCACTAAAGAAAACCAAAGTGTTTTAATTGAAAATAAACAAGACAACATATATGTAGTTGATTTTCATTCTGCAACATCAGATATATGTTTACTTAATCTTGTTAGCAATCAAAATGATTTATGGCATAAAAGATTAGGACATGTTAATATGAAAAACATTGCTAGGTTATCTAAAGACAACCTTGTAAGAAGATTGCCCTCTGGTCCCTACAAGAAGGAAGACCTCTGCAGGGCTTGTCAATTAGGCAAGCAAACTAAATCTAGCTTTAAATCAGTTAACAAGAGTGATTCACCTAAGATCTTGTACTTGCTACACATGGACTTTTTTGGCCCAATTGCTGTACAAAGCCTATGAGGGAAATCTTATACTCTAGTTATTGTAGATGACTTCTCAAGATTCACTTTAGTGTTCTTTTTGAGATCTAAGTCAGATACATTCAAGGTTCTTATAGATTTTCTTAAGAGCATACAGATTGAGTACTCTACTCAAGTTGCATTGATTAGAAGTGATCATGGTACTGAGTTTGAGTCTCTTCTTATGCATGAGTTCTGTGAGAAGGAAGGTATCAGACATTGCTTCTCAGCTCCTAGAACTCCTCAACAAAATGGGGTAGCTGAAAAGAAAAATAGAACCTTGATTGAAGCTGCAGGCACATACTTGCAGATGCTTATATGCCTTTATCCTTTTGGGCAGAGACTGTGAGCACAGCAAATTATGTACTGAACAGAAGCTTAATACATAAACTTAAGAATAAGACCCCTTATGAATTACTTAAAGGGAAGAAATCTAAAATCACCTATTTTAAAATTTTGGTTGCATATGTTATATTCATAACAATGACAAGAAATATATTAGAAAGTTTGAAGCTACGGCTGTAGAGGGAATTTTTCTAGGATATTCTCAAGTCAGCAAAGCTTATAGGGTGTTTAATAAATCTACTTTAAAAATTGAAGAATCTATTCATGTGACTTTTGATGAACCTAACATGTCTTATAAGGAGAAAGAAATTTCTACCAACAGCACTTTGCAGGTACCTCACTTGTGTGAGAGAGTGGATGATCTAAGCCTCACCCAAGAGGTTCCAATACATCCTTCTCCACAAGTTGAAGAAGAAAGTGAAGAAGAAAGTATAGAGGTGACTAAACCCTATCCAATAGCCAATGAAATTCCACAAGAGGAATTTATTCCCCAAGCTGTTGCCCAACCAGCTTCCACTGATTTTGTCACACTTAGAGATCATCATAGATCTCAAGTGATTGGAGACATTTCAGCTGGTGTGCAAACAAGGCATCAACTCAACCCTGACTTGATGTTTGCTTGTTTCCTCTCTCAACTTGAACCTCAATCCATTAAAGATGTTGAGCAAGATCCTCACTGGATCATTGCAATGTAAGAAGAACTCAATCAATTTGAGAGATGTAGAGTTTGGAAATTGGTTCCTAGACCCAAAGACTATCCAGTCATTGGAACCAAATGTGTGTTCAGAAATAAGTTGAATGCAGAAGGCAAAATTATGAGAAATAAGGCAAGGCTAGTGGCTCAAGGCTATAGGCAAGAGGAAGGCATTGATTATGATCAGACATTTGCTCATGTTGCAAGACTTGAGGCTATAAGAATCTTCCTTGCATATGCTGCATTCAAAAAGTTCAAAGTCTATCAAATGGATATTAAAAGTGCTTTTTTAAATGGAGAACTCAAAAAAGAAGTTTATGTTGAACAACCTCCAGGTTTTATCTCGCCAACCTATCCCTCTTATGTCTTTAGATTGCATAAAGCTCTCTATGGTTTAAAGCAAGCTCCAAGAGCTTGGTATGAGACCTTAGCTAGCTTCCTGTTAGAGCACAAATTTTCTAGAGGCATTGTAGATATGACTCTTTTTATTAAGCATCATAAAGATAAAATCTTATTAGTACAAATTTATGTAGATGCTATTATCTTTGGCTCAACTGATCTCAAACTATGCAAAAGGTTCTCTAACCTTATGCATTCAAAGTTTAAGATGAGTAGCATGGGTGAAATTTCATATTTCATTGGTCTCCAAGTGAAGCAATCATCTGATGGTATCTTCATCTCTCAATCTAAATATGCTAAGGAGCTTTTTAAGAGATTTGGGATGTGTGATGCCTCAGCAATGAAGACACCCATGGCTGCAAATGCTGTGATAGATTCTGATGAGCATGGAAAATCTGTTGATCAGAAGTTGTATAGGGTCATTATTGGGTTCTTATTATATCTCACAGCAAGTAGGCCAGACATCATGTTTGCTACATGTATTTGTGCTAGGTTCCAAGTGAACCCTAAGGAATCTCACTATATTTTGCTAAAAAGATTTTGAGATATATAAAGGGTTGTCCAAATCTAGGACTTCTATATCCATCAGAGTCAGAATTTGACTTAACTGGATTTTCAGATGCTAACTATGTTGGATGTAGAGTGGACAGAAAAAGCACAACATGAACATGTCAGTTTCTTGGTGATAGGCTAGTGTCTTGGTTTTGTAAAAAGCAAACATTTGTGTCCACATCTACTGCAGAAGTAGAATATATAGCTGCTGGCAGTTGTTGCTCACAAGTTTTGTGGATATAAAATCAACTACTAGATTATGGATACAACTTAAATAATTCAACTATATATTGTGATAGTACCAATGATATATCCATAGCACAAAATCCAGTACATCATAGTAGGACCAAGAATATAGAAATAAGACATCATTTCATTAAAGATTGTGTAGACAAAAAGAAAAATTAATCTTGTCTTTATTTCCACTAATTTACAAAGGGCAGACATCTTCACCAAGCCATTGGATGAGAAGAAACATCTATTTTTTTTAAAATCAGTTAGGAATGATCAATGGAGATGAGTTAATTTAAATTTTGTCTGTGGTCGATGATTTATTGACAGTTCGTCGAATGGAGGTCGACGATCTGTGAACTCCTCGTGAAGAGTTCGTCGAACGGAGTTCGACGATCACTTCTTAGTGAAACAGTTTTCGTCAAACGGAGATCGACGATCCCTGCTTCAGTGAATTTGTCGTCGAACTGAGATCGACGATTTATTCATTTTCTTCAGACTGAGATCGACAAACTCATTTTCTATTAAAATACTTCGTCGAACTCAAATCGAAGATCTTTTCTTTTTTCGTCGAACGGAGTATGGCGGTTCATATTCTGAAAACCTTATATCTAGGTTTTCTTCGACCTCCGTCCCGCGCTTTTAGTTCATTTGCACTTGATCTTTGTTTCTCTCTTGCAAGTACACTCATGGAGATTCCGGCGAGCGCTCTTTCCATGATGAAATTTGATATGGGCTTCGATATTGATTTTGACTCATTCCAGTATTCTGATGCAATCTTTGTAGAAATTCTAAAGTTATTTGAAGATCAACATCTGAAGCAGTTCATGGTACTTAGAATCAAGATTGCAATGACAGAAATCAAAGAATGGGTCTTTACTTCCTCAATATTTGAAGATAACATGACTGGAACTATTTCTGGTAATCAAGTCTCCCTCTCTCCTACTGTACTAACCGACATTTTCGGTATACTGAATGGTGCTGATGAGATAGAAATGGACTCTGAGGAATATAACAATATGTTAATCAAAATGGGTCATTCTGGAGATAACCCTAACAAGCTGCTGAAGAACTTGTTTGCTGAATACAAGTTCTTAGCAGATGTAGTCGGGAAGGTGCTGCTGGGCAAACACACAGCACATGACTACATCACCAGGCACCAGTTCTTGGTGATGGGTGTCTTGGTTGATAAGAAAGGAATAAACTGGGGTAAGTTGTTTGATCTGATTAAAAAGAAGAATAACAAGAAAGAGGTCTACTTTGGACGGGTTCTGGGGATTTTTCTGCAGTAAAAGGCATCTGAACATCTGGTTTCCACAACAGTGTTCATCAATGCCTCCAAAAGGCTAACCTCTGCCCTGTTTGGCAGATGGGAGAGGAGAATCACAAAGCCATCCAAGGCTTCCTCCTCCTCCAGGCCTTCTGAGGGCACTAGGGCTGAAACAGCCACTTCCCACCCTAGTGCTGAAGAAGTTCCTCCTCCACCACCTCCTTCAACAACATGTATTCCAACAATAACTCCTCCATCTCCCCAGCCATCATCACTTCCTCCTCTGCAACCACCAGCTATTTCAATCCCTTCATCAACACATCTGCCAACACTTCCTCAATCTCCACAACATATCACACCTCCTCAATCTCCACTACCATCCCGCATACAAGACATCAACCCTAACACATTCTTATCATCCCCCACCTTTAATCTGATGTCCTCCTTACCATCTACACCCACCTCACCTATCCATGACATTCCCAGTCCAACACCATCCCCTGCCAGATCATCTACACAGGATGACATCATATCAGACGTCACTCCATATGTATCCACTCAAACTCCACTTGAGTTTATGAATACTATTTGTTGGGTACATTCGAATAAATGTACCTGATTTGAAGAAGCCTCACCCTACTCAATGATATACATCAAAATGTATTTGATGTGTTTTGAGTTTAGTTGTGCAGGTTAAGTATTTGCAGAGAAAGTTGAAAAGTTTCCAAGTCCATGTGTCGACACCCAGAAGAAAAGTGTCGACACTTAAGAAGGCTTGTGTCGACACCCAGAGAAGCAGTGTAGACACTTGGAGTAATTGTGCCGACACCAGGGATGCAGAGTCGACACCAGAAGGAAAGTGTCGACACATACAGGCTGTGTTGACACTTAATGAAGAAATGTCCAGAGAAGCAGTGTCGACACTTAGAAGCAGTGTCGACACCCAGAGGAACTTTGTCGACATCAGAAAGTGTCGACACTTGGAGGCTGTGTCGACACTTAGCAAAACTTCAACAAAGTTCAAGTACAAGTGTCGACACTTGGAGGCTGTGTCGACACTCAGCAAAAGTTCAACCAATTCTAAGTACAAGTGTCGACACAAAGGAGATGTGTCGACACTCAGCCAAAGTCTCAACACATGGAGAATGTGTCGACACAAAGGATCAGTGTCGACACACAGCAAAAGTCTCAACACATGAAGAAAGTGTCGACACTAGGAGGCTGTGTTGACACTCAGCAAATTTCAATGAAGTCTAAGTACAAGTGTCGACACAAAGGAGATGTGTCGACACACAGCAAAAGTCTCAACACATGAAGAAAGTGTCGACACTAGGAGGCTGTGTCGACACTCAGCAAATTTCAATGAAGTCTAAGTACAAGTTTCGACACTAAGAAAATGTGTTGACACTCAGCGAGTATCAACACAAAAAGATGTGTCGACACAAAGGAGTTGTGTCGACACTTACAAGAATTCAACTAAGTACTAAAGAATAAGGAGTTGTGTCGACACACAATATCAGTGTCGACACATGTTGAAGAAGCAGTGTCGAGAAGCAGATTCTACAACACAAGGAATTGTGTCAACACCATGAAGGCTAGTGTCGACACTTAGTCTACTTGTGTCGACACTTAGTCTATAAGTGTCGACACTTAAAGACTGACTGTCTCGACACTTTTTGATAGTTACAGAGAATTCAATAAGTGACTGGATGACTTGACAGCTGCCATTCCAGCCAGTCTACTACAACTGTCAGAGCTGTCAGAAAGCTGTTAGAAACCGGATCAGCCGGTCACCATGAAGAAAGCCTATATAAAGGCTTATTCTGTCAACAGAAGAATGTGATCAAGCAATTCATTGAAGAATCAATTCAAGTGAAGATCTAAGTAGTTGGAGAGAGAGAGCTCCTTCCAAGAAGACAGCTGTTGAACCAGGCTGTTATGAAAGTTTCAGACTGAGGTCTGAATCTTAAGTTAGCAGTGATTGAAGATCAGCTGCAGAGAGACTCAACCCTATTGTGTTCTAAATTCAAGAAGCTTTGAAGAAAGCCAAGGGAGGTTGATCTCAGCAAAGTTCTTCCAAGAACTCATCAAGAAACCTGTCAACTCTTCTCTCTTATTCTGAGTTGTAGGTTTATACTTTGTAACTTTAATTTATTGTAGGATACTTAGGAATCTGAGTTGTAAGCCTGAAATTATAAAGGCTGAGTGATAGGGCCTGTGTGCCTGAGTGTAGGAGATCCATTTCTCTGAGTGTAGGCCTTATTGAGGGCTGAGTGTAGGCCTTGTTGAAGGCTGAGTGTAGGTCTTTGTGAAGACTGAGTTGTAGGGCCTTGAGCCTGAGTTGTAGGGACCTGGTTGGGGTTCTGAGTGTAAGATCTGAGGATCTGAGGAATAGTGGAGGAGTTTGGCCGAATCTAGTACACTACTAGATAGGCGAAGGGGGAAAGTGGATGTACCCAAACCTTGGGGAACCACTATAAAACTGTGTGTACTCTGTGTGTGTATGATTCTGTGGTTGCTGTTTTATGTTCTGTGCAATCTGTGATTAAATCTGCCTTGCATTTTAAAAAGATTAAGGTCACCTATTCACCCCCCCCCCCCCTCTAGGTGATTAGGTACAATTTCTTTCAAGTGGTATCAGAGCCAGGTTACTCAAAAAGGACATAACTGTCTGAGTAAAAGATCATGTTGGCAGATTCAGTATAATCAAGTGCAGAATCAAGAAAATCAAGAAAATGGGTTCAACAGAGAATCACAAAGAACTTGGATCCATGAAGTTGCCAGTTTGTAGAAAGGAGATTTTTGGCATCTGGAAAGAAAGGGTTAGACTATTTATGGAAGCCTCTGACCCTAGAATCTATATCACAGTCAAAGAAGGGTCATATGTGCCTATGAAAGTATCAGTCCTGGATGCAAATCATAGAACCCCTAAGGACTTTTCAGAGATGACTAAAGATGAGATTATTCTGGCCACTATGGACAAGAGGGCCCAGAATATAATTGTAAGTGCAATAGATGATGCCACATTACAGAATTTGATACACTGTAAAACATCAAAGGAAATGTGGGACACACTGATAGTGTACATGGAGGGTTCTGAAGAAGTTAGACCGGACAGAAAGTCATTATTAAACCAAGAGTATGAGAGCTTCAGACAAGAAAGGTCTGATAGCATAACTGAGTGCTACAAGAAATTCTATAGGATAGTTAATGAGCTAATGTCCTATGGAAGAGAATTCAGCAATTATGAGCTGAATGATAAGTTCTTGAGATCTCTAACTAAAGACTGGGATACCAAGATTTGTGTCATAAGGGAAATGGCCAAATTAGCAGACATTCCTCCTCCAACATTGTTTGGAAAGTTGTTATCCTATGAAATGTAGCTAATGGTAAGGAAGGAGGAGGAGAAGACTACAAGAATTGAGCACAAAGAAAGAGCTGTGGCATTCAAGACAGAAGACACCAAGAAATATAAAAGTAAGTCTCCATCTCCACCTCCAAAAGTTGCTGAGACTGAGACAGATGAGTCAGAAAGTAAGAATTCTGAAAGCAGTGAGAGTGATGAGGACTTTGTAGCTTTCACAAGACATTTTCAGAAGTTCCTAAAGAAGAAACAGTGGAGGTCTAAGCCATCCACTTCACAGAAGTCTTCAAAGAATGACAGGAGAAAGCCCAAGTCAAGTAGAACTACATCTTCAAAGATAGTTTGTTATTGTTGTAACAGACAAGGACATGTTGTTGCTGACTATCCATAGAAAAGGAAAGAGTCAACTGATAAGAAGAAGACTCAAATCAAGGGCAAAAAGGAAAGGTCCTTTGTTGCAAAGAATGACAAAAGTCTGTCAGATATGTCTTCTTCAGAAACTGATTCAGAAGCTGAAGCTTACATTGGACTGTTTGCTGAAGAAGAAGAAGATGAGTTCATCCAATTAATGAACTCAATATATGAGCATGAGGACAATCAGTGCCAGGGACTGATGGCGTTGTCAGAAGGAGACAAAATCCAGGATCAGCCTGGACCAAGTCAGGTACAAAATTGTTCTATTAGTTCAATTTCTAGTACTGGATCAGAATCAGATTCATCAGTATCAAGTGATGAGAGTGGATCTGAATTTGAAGGAGATATTCATCAATTGATTGATGAATATAGGGTAGTGTTGCAAGCTTTGAAGAAAAGCAAATCCTTGACCAAGAGTCAGGCTAAGGAGATTGCTAATCTCAAAGTGGCTGCAACAGATTTTGATAAGTTGATTGATCAAAAACTAAATGAAATAGCCAGGCTGAAGAACATAACTATTATTCAGATGGGGACTATAACATTCAAGAATGATCAAATCAGAAATCTGGAGATTAGTCTTCAGAAGGAGAGAGACATAGTTGCAAGGTTTTCTAAACCAAAGTATGTTCTACCTTTGATAGATGAATTTGTACATCAAAAAGGTAAAACTGGATTAGGGTTTACAAAACCTGCTAGGACTGTAAAGTCCAAGTCTAAGGGCAAAGCCCCAGTACTCAACAAGCCTGCTGTAGATAAAACAGCTAGGGTTGTACCTAAGCAAAGGTACAACAGATTTGAGTGCTGGTGTTGTGGCAAGGTAGGCCACTTTGCCATAGACTGTTGGCACAATTCTAGTGCCAAGGTGAGTAGCAATCTGCCTGCTAGAAAAGCTACAGGTAGTTTTGTTAAGAGGCAAACTAACCAGCACCAAGGACCCAAGAATTCTTTGGGTTCTAAGGTTAACTAATCTGTTTTGCAGGTGAGTCCAAGTGACCAAGCCCCAATATGGTACTTGGACAGTGGATGTTCCAGGCACATGACTGGAACTAGGGGATTGCTAAAGGACTACACACCAATCAAGGATGGTCCTAAAGTCACCTTTGGTGGTTCTGAAAAAGGAATCATCAAAGGTTTTGGTAACATTTCTAGCAACCTTATAACAATTACTCAAGTGGCTTATGTTAAAGGTTTGAAACATAACCTTATTAGTATAAGTCAGCTGAGTGATTTAGGATATGACATCTCATTTGTCAAAGATGGTTGTCATATCAGGAGATCAAATGATCAAGAGATCATTCTGACTGGTTATAGGAAGAGAAATGTCTATTGTCTAGACATTATGTGTGAGAACATTGGTTCTCCTGTGTGACTTGTAGCTGATGAGAAAGTCTCTCATTGTGTCAAATGGCACAAGAGGCTAGCCCATCTTAACTACAAGACAATTGGTCAACTCTATAGCAAAGAGTTAGTGAGGAATGGTCCTCAGGTTAAGTGTATTAAAGATGGGATATGCTCAGCTTGTCAAAAGGGCAAGCAGACTAGATCCACCTTTAATAGCATTGAAAACAAAGATGTTGTGAGGTGTTTATACCTCTTGCATATGGATGTTTTTGGTCCTATGTCAGTTCACAGCCTAGGTAGGAAGGTCTACACTTTTGTAGTTGTAAATGACTACTCAAGGTTTTCCTGGGTGTTCTTCCTTAGATAGAAATCTGAAACTCCTAATATCTTTTATAGTTTTGTCAAATAAATTCAGAATGAGTTAGATAGTACAGTGGTCAAAATAAGAAGTGACCATGGTACTGAATTCCAGTCTGACAGTATGACAAAGCTATGTGAAGAATTTGGGATATTTCAGGAATTTTCTTCACCAAGAACACCTCAGCAAAATGGCATTGCTGAAAGGAAAAATAGAACCTTGATAGAGGCTGGTAGAACCCTATTAAGTGACACATCTCTCCCAGAATATTTCTGGGCTGAGGCAGTAAACACTGCATGCCATGTAATTAATAGGGCTACTATCACCAAGAGCCATAATAATACCCCCTATGAGATTGTGAAAGGCAGAAAACCAAATCTATCCTATTTCAGGATCTTTGGTTGTAAATGTTATATACTTAACAATGGTAAGTCTTACTTAACCAAGTTTGCTGTCAAATCCCAAGAGGGGATCTTTGTTGGGTAGAGCAACAATAGTAAGGCTTATAGGATCTACAACTTGACTACTCAAGTTGTAGAAGAGTCAGTACATGTAGTATTTGATGAAGCTAGACTCATTAACAATGAATTGTCTAGAAGTATTTGCAGCTCCACAGGTGTGACTAAGAAGATGGACAAGCTCACTATTGAAGAAGGATCTACTGCAAGTCAGCATGTGGATGATAGTAGCTACTGTCCAGGGGGAGTACTAGATACACCTAATGCAGAAGAAGACCAAGGAGTGCAGCAAGTTGAAGAAGCTGAAGGAGTACAACCTGAAGACAGGCTGCCTCCAGCTAATAGACATCTAAAAGATCATCCAGCCAATCAAATAATTGATGATCTCAGACAAGGGGTACAAATAAGGAGCAGAAATCTAAGTTCAGTACTCTACTCCAGCTTTCTATCACAAGTTGAGCCAAAGAAATTTGAAGAAGCCATCATAGACCCTCATTGGATTGAGGCAATGCAAGAGGAACTGAATCAGTTCAAGAGATGCAAAGTCTGAGAGCTTGTTACTAAACCAAAAGACCACAACATAATTGGAACTAAGTGGATCTTTAGGAACAAGATGGATGAACATGGAGTGATTATAAAGAACAAAACAAGACTGGTTGCAAAAGGTTATAGGCAAGAAGAAAGTATTGACTTTGATCAAACCTTTGCTCCGGTAGCCAGACTAGAGGCAATAAGGATGTTCTTGGCCTATGCAACCTATCAAGGGTTTAAAGTATACCAAATGGATGTTAAGTCAGCCTTTCTAAATGGAAATCTGAAGGAAGAGGTCTATGTGCAACAGCCATCAGGTTTTGTTGATTCAACTAAACATAATTATGTTTATAGACTTAGGAAGGCTTTGTATGGGTTAAAACAAGCCCCTAGGGCATGGTATGAAACTCTGTCTAGTTTCCTCATTGAGAATAAATTCACAAGGGGGAAAATAGACAAGACTCTATTCCTTAGGGAATCCAGAGGCAAGATCATTCTAGTCCAAATATATGTAGATGACATCATATTTGGGTCTACTAAAAGTAGTCTTTACAAAAAGTTTGCAAAACTAATGCAAGGACAATTTGAAATGAGCAGTATGGGGGAACTTAAGTTCTTCTTGGGTCTCCAAGTTAGACAGACTGAGAATGGTTTATCCATATGCCAGTCTAAGTTCACTCTAGAATTGATAAGGAAGTATGGTATGGAATCATCCAGTACCATGAAAACTCCTATGGGGTCAAGTATGTCTCTTAGCAATGATGATGCATGGAAACCTGTAGATGAGACTTTGTATAGAGGGATAGTTGGCTCCCTACTATATTTGACTGCAAGTAGACCAGATATCATGTATGTTACATGTGTCTGTGCTAGGTACCAAGCTTGCCCTAAAGAGTCTCATTTGACAACAGTCAAAAGAATACTGAGATATCTTAAGGGCACTCCTTATCTAGGCCTTTGGTACCCTAGGAATGGAGACTTTGAACTGACAGGTTATTCAGATGCAGATTTTACAGGCTGCAAGGAAGATAGGAAAAGTACAACTGGTACCTGTCAATTCCTAGGTGGAAGACTGATATCATGGTGTAGCAAGAAGCAAACAAGTGTGGCTATCTCCACAGCAGAATCAGAGTATGTTGCTGCAGGAAGTTGCTGTGCTCAACTTCTATGGATTCAACATCAGCTAGAAGACTATGGTATACAAGTAAGTAGAACACCTCTATTTTGTGATTCTACTAGTGTTATTTCTATTGCAAACAATCCTGTCTCTCATAGTAGGACTAAGCATATAGAAATAAAATACCATTTTCTAAGAGAATATGTGGAAAAAGGAGATATTTCACTAGAATATATAAATACATATAATCAACTAGCTGACATGTATACTAAGCCCTTAGATGAAACCAAATTCAATAGGTTCAAAATTGAATTAGGTATGATAAACTTAGAATAAGTTTTCAAAAATTGGCTAAGTAAAATGGTGTCGACACACAGAGTTGTCTGTGTCGACACAGAAAAATGGTGTCGACACACAGAGTTGTCTGTGTCGACACATAGACGTAGTGTCGACACTTCAGAGAAAAGGTGTCGACACATCTAGGAAGTCTATGTCGACACTTCAGAGAATTTGTGTCGACACATGCAGTGTAGGTGTCGACACATCCAAGGTGGTGTCGACACTTAGGCTTTACTTAGAATTAGTCTAGTAAAGTCTCGACTAAGTGTCAAGCAAAGCGGTGTCGACACATAAACAAGTGTCGACACATATATTCTGTCGACTATACTTGTGTCGACACATGGTTGTCGAGACATTATAAGTCTGTGTCGACACTTATCAACAGTGTCGACACAATTTAAGTATTTTGACGCGCCCTTTCATCTTCAATTCTAGAAAGGTATAAATAGGTTTTTATCATTGTCTGTCGATGCGCTCACCAAAGTTTCGAGACCAAACTTGTGTGTCGACATCTCTCTTCTCTAGATTCAAATTTCTTCAAACCCTAATGGCACCCAAGCTAGAAGAGAATGTGAATGAAGGATATGAACTCGTGCGGCATGCTTTTGATGATGCGGAACCAGAGATCAAAGGCATGATAACCCTAATCGCAGAGACTGGATTAGAATTTCTTGTTTCAGAACCGATCAAGATCTAGAAGAAAGAAGTCCTGGAATTTCTGAATGCAGCAATCCTAGATGAATCAGGACTCAAGATAAAGTCCAGAGTTCATGGGGCAAAGGTGAAGGTCTCTCCTAAGAGTCTGAGAAAGGTACTACAACTACCAAGAACAAAGGAAGAAGAAGATGTTTCTGCTTCTAAGACTAGAGAAGCACTAACATGGTGTGGACTGGACTCCAACCTGAAGTTAGGATCTGTATTCAACAGAAAAGGAATGAACATGTGTAAGAACCGAACAAAAACAAACTGAAATGGTTTTAAACTGAAACTTTATTATCCGAAAAAGGTATCTATTACAAAGGTATGCCCTCCCTTATATAGAATGGAGGAGAGATGAGAGAATACAAATAAGAGATGTGGGACTAAAAATTTACAGGACTAAGCGGACTATACAAAACAAACCGCACAAGCCGCGCGGTTAGACAGAAGGGCTAACCGCACGGCTACCACAAGAGAAGACCGCTAGACCGCCCGGTCTCCAAGCCGGCTGAGACAAACCGCCAGACCGCCCGGTCTTCAACCCGCCAAGACAGACCGCCCGGTCACCAACTTCAACACTCCCCCTCAAGCTGGAGCATATATATCGATCATGCACAGCTTGTCGCAAACATGAAGAAACGAGGCGGAAACTGGCTTGGTGAAGATGTCAGCCAGCTCTTTATCAGAAGTGACAAAGGGAGTGCAAATTTGTTCCTTTAAGATCTCTTCACGAATGAAATGATAGTCGACCTCAATGTGCTTTGTTATTTCATGGAAGACCGGATTTTTGGAGATGTATATGGCGGCCTTGTTATCACAAAACATAGGTAGAGGATGGTTGTAGACCTCTCCTAAATCTAGCATGAGAGCCCGCAGCCATTTTAACTCATAAGTGGTCGACGCCATACTGCGATACTCAGCTTCTGCACTGGACCTGGAGACAACAGAATGCTTCTTACTCTTCCAGCTCACCAGATTTCCCCCAACAAAGATGCAAAAACCTGAGGTTGACTTGCGATCCCCTTTTTCATCAGCATAACTTGCATCTGAGTAGGCTTCAATCCTCAGATGACCATTCTTCTGAAAAAGTAATCCTTTCCCAGGCGCTGCTTTGACATACTCCAAGATCCGCAAGGCGGACTGTAGATGACACTCCCTAGGTGCTTGCATGAATTGACTCACCTTGCCCACAGCATAGGAAATGTCGGGTCTGGTCACTGTGAGATATATGAGCTTACCAACCAGACGCCTGTACCGCGAACTATCTGAAAGAGGAGGCGAATTATCTGTCCAGGTTTTGTATTCTCCAGTTGTCATGGGGAATCAGGCAGGTCTTGCTCCAGTCAATCCTGCCTCTTTTAAAAGATCAAGGGCATACTTACGCTGAGAGAGAACTAAGGAGTCGGGCTTCCGAGAGATTTCGATCCCCAGAAAGTACTTTGGAGAGCCCATATCTTTCGTGATCAGATGTTGGCGAAGATGTCGCTTTGTCAGGGCTACCCCTTCCTGGTCATCGCCAGTGAGAAGAATATCATCGACGTACACAGCAAGAACAACCAGACCCGAAGGAGTTTTGCGAATAAATAGAGAGTGATCATCAGAGCTTCGCGCAAAACCAACGGCCGCCACAATGCCGCTGAACTTGTCAAACCAAGCTCGAGGACTCTGGTTGAGGCCATAAATTGCCTTCTGCAGCCGGCATACTCGTGTCTCCCCCTGAGCAACATACCCAGGAGGTTGCTCCATGTAAACGGCCTCGTGAAGATCACCATAAAGGAAGGCATTCTTGACGTCCAGCTGAGAAATCGGCCAATCCCTATTGACCGCCACAGAGAGAAGGACCCGGATAGTGCTAAGACGAGCCACGGGGGATAAGGTGTCAAAGTAATCAACCCCATAGGTCTGAGTAAAGCCCTTAGCAACAAGGCGAGCCTTATACCGATCCACGGTGTCGTCTGGGCCAAATTTGACCACAAAGACCCAGCGACAGCCAACAACATCCGTGCCGAAGGGAGGAGGAACAAGAGTCCATGTACCCCGCTCCGTGAGGGTCGCCATTTCCTTATCCATGGCCAGCTTTCAGTGGGGAATAGCAAGGGCCTCCTGATAGGAACGAGGCGTGGCAGTGGCAGAGATAACCAGTGCAAAGGTCCTGCGAGAAGGTGTATGACGATCATATGAAACAACAGCAGCAAGGGGGTGTAGGGTACATGTCTGCACCCCTTTGCGAAGAGCCACAGGGAGATCCAGGTCGGCAGCCCCCTCGGGATTCGGAGCGTCTGTGGCAGAGAGAGCTGGCCCAGGAGAAGAGAGCGACGGCGGCGGAGAGGATGGAGATGGAGGTGGAGAAGTGGGAGAGAGAGGTGGAGCGAGAGGAGGGGACGGAGAGGGCGGAGGATCGGGTATCTCAGTAGGAGACGAGGGAACGAAGGGAATAGCAGGAGAGTCAGAAGGTGGGGAAGGAGGAGAGGTAGCGGGGGAAAGAGAGGAGGAGTCAACCGAGAAGTAGGAGGCATTCTCGAAGAAGGTAACGTCGGCAGAGACGAACTGCTGACGAAGAACAGGGTTAAAGAAACAATAGCCTTTCTGAGTGGTGGAGTACCCCAGAAAGACACATTTGGTGGAGCGAGGGGAGAGCTTGTCACGGGTGGCAGATGGGGTATGGACAAAAGCAGTGCATCCAAAGATGCGGAGAGGGAGAGGAAAGGGCTCCTTGCCCAGATACAGAATGGAGAAGGGTGTTTTCCCGTGGAGAATGGTGGATGGAATGCGATTGATGAGGTAGCAGGTAAGGAGAACGGCATAGCCCCAATACGAGCGAGGGACATGCATCTGGGTCATTAATGTGCGAGCCACATCGAGGAGGTGACAGTTTTTGCGTTCCGCCACCCCATTTTGTTGGGAGGTGTAAACACAGCTAGTCTGATGAATAATGTCATGTTGTACACAAAAAGAGGTAAAAGCATGACTCAGATACTCTTTAGCATTGTCGGAACGAAATGTTTTAATACAAACATTGAACTGAGTTTTAATCAACTGATAAAAAGATATCCATACATCTAAAAGTTCAGAGCGATCTCGGAGGAGATACACCCAAGTACATCTTGAAAAATCATCTATAAAGGTTACAAAATAAGAACTACCCCGGCCAATGGTGAGGGTAGGAGCAGGTCCCCAGATATCGGAGTGGACAAGATCAAAAGGACGAGTAGAGCCCCGTCCGTGCTTCGGAGGGAAGGAGGAATGGTGATGCTTGCCGAGTTGACAGGCGTCACATTGGAGAGGAGTACTGGATGGAGGGAGGTGCGGCAGAAGCTGATGTAGAAGACGTGGTGGAGGATGACCGAGGCGGAGATGCCAATGGAGAAGATCCGTACAGGAAGACGAGAAGGCGGACAAGGCGGAAACATTGTCGAGGAAGTAGAGGCCGCCGCTCTCAGTCCCAGTAGCAATCGTCCGGTGGGAGCTCGGATCCTGAAAAGAACAAGAAGTTGGTGTAAATGTCACAGAACACTGAAGTTGTTTGCATAACGAGGTAACAGACAACAGATTGCACGGAAACTTGTGCACATAGAGAGTGTCTGCCAGTCATAGTGACGGAGTAACATGAACCACTCCCGTCCCATGAACCGGGGAGGGAGAACCATCCGCAACTAGGACCGGGGGCAACCGATCATGTTGTTGAGCAAAGAGAAGCACTGAGGATTGCCCGTCATGTGATTAGTGGCACCAGAGTCGATGAGCCATTTACCTTGAGTCACCATGTGGGCACTACCTGAGGAAGTTACAACAGAGGCAGACGGCTTGGAAGAGTCACCAGAGGGGCGAAGATGGGGATGTTTCGTCCAGCAGCGTTCGAAAGTATGGCCGGTTCGGCCACAATGAGAACAGAGGTAGCGGGAAGAAGCACGGCCGCCGGACTGGTGACTGCGGCTACCAGAGCCACTCCGCTGAGTGTGATGAGAATAGTTGTCCGGTGGTGGAGAAGGAGCGGGCAAAAGTGGTCGCTGAAGGAGGGAGGTGACAGCAGCAATGCGGGCAGCGGTGGCATCTAAGGTAGGAGATTCGGCCTCACCCAGAATTTGCTGGCGGATCATGTCATAAGTATCAGGAATCCGGAGCAGATAACACACAACCAGAAGCTCCTGGAAGTGCTTGTGTTGTTGAGCCAAATCCGCAGAAAAGGGGCGATTCTGAAGAATCTCAGCCCCAAGAGCCTGAACCTATTGGTAGGCAGCAGCAGGAGACAAGGTAGGACGGGCAAAGAGGTCCGCATACAACGTATAAATGCGGGAAGTCTGAGCCCCCTTGGAGTACAGAGCGGCAAGATGAAGCCAAGCGGCCTTGACCGTCTCATCATGACGGATGACGGGAAGACACTCATCGGAAAGACTATTCGCGAGCCAAGTACGCACAAGCGCTTCACTTGCATCCCAGTCATCAAAGAGAGGTGAAGTGATAGGAGGTGGGTCATCAACGAGATGGTGGCGTTGGCGTTGTGAGCGAAGAAGAAAGGTGAAAGAGACGCTCCAATCCGGGTAGTTGGAGCCAACAAGCTTGGAAACGGTCCCAAGGTTCCCGGAAGGAGTAGGAGGAAGAGGCGGAGACGGATTGGTGACAGGGGTGGTGGCAGTAGAGGCATCAGAAAGAGCCATAGAAGCAGAAAAAAGGAAGCCGGGCGGTTAGGAAACAAACTGCGCGGATAGGAGAAAGAAGGGTTGCATCGGTCACAAGGGGAGAAAACCAGCGGCCAGAAAAGCCACGACCAAGCTGCAGACACAAACAGAGGGGAAGAAGTCGAACGGCTAGAGGACAGGCCGCCCGAACAAAGGCAGGACAAAACAAGTCGCTGCGACAAGAGGCGGCGACTTAGAAAAAAAATCGTGCACACAGAGGGCAGTAACAAGGAGAGGAAGAGGCCGCGCGAACAGGGAGCAAACCGGCGCGACAAGCCGCGCGGACAGAAAGACACAGAAATCAGGAGGAGTAGATCGAGTTCTCTGATACCATGTAAGAACCGAACAAAAACAAACCGAAATGGTTTTAAACTGAAACTTTATTATCCGAAAAAGGTATCTATTACAAAGGTATGCCCTCCCTTATATAGAATGGAGGAGAGATGAGAGAATACAAATAAGAGATGTGAGACTAAAAATTTACAGGACTAAGCGGACTATACAAAACAAACCGCACAAGCCACGCGGTTAGACAGAAGGGCTAACCGCACGGCTACCACAAGAGAAGACCGCTAGACCGCCCGGTCTCCAAGCCAGCTGAGACAAACCGCCAGACCGCCCGGTCTTCAACCCGCCAAGACAGACCGCCCGGTCACCAACTTCAACAACATGCAAGGTAAATTCTTATCTGAGATTGTTGGCAAGGTTATCCTGTGCAAGTCTGGAGGACATGACAGGATTTCAGCTTATATGTTCAGTCTAATGACAAGGTTAATCTTCCAACTTAATACTGATTGGTCTGCAGTATTGTTTGATAAGATAAAAGAGAGTATGAAGAAGCCCAATTTGGGTAGAATACTAAGTCTATACCTAGCTGGTAGTATACCAGAGGTGATGAGTCAAGCAGCTGGAACTAAGATTAACCATATGAGGAGAATGGATTTGAGAATCTTCTCTAGGTGGGATAGAGTCTTGACCAGGGAAATGCCAACTCCTGAGAAGGAAACACCCCTGAAGAAGAAGAAAAAGACAGCCCCTGTGGCTCAAGAATCATCAAGCAGCTCTAAAGAGCATGTAGTGTTCACTCCTGATGAAGAAGACACTGAAAATGCTGGCCAGTCACCTGCTAGACAAGAAGATGCACCAAGGCAGGGGGAGCTACCCACAGCAAGCCCAATACACCAGGATTCCATCCAAGGGGAGCCTCTACTTGTGGAAGAGCCAACTCCACTAGAGAGTGAACAAGCTACTCAGACCATACTTGAGGTAATAACTGAAATCAACCAATTAGATTTCTCTATTGAAAATGAAGATATGACTGACAGATTGTCTGATGTTAATCAGCAACCTCAGATTCCTAGTCAACCCCAAGATGTTATCATGGAGGACACATATGTTGCTGATCAAGTTATTGATGAGATAAGAGTTTCTCCAGCTCATACTCAACAGGAATTTACCCTAGAAGAGCTATTCCCAGATCTTCTACAAATAGATTTTGAGAAAGAGAAAGCTGCTGCTGAGGGGGAGAAGGCCCATGTTGAGGGGGAGCATGTAGATATTGTTGAGGAAACTGCAAAGAAGGAGACTGAGGTGCCAAAAGATGCTGAAGGGCTACAAAGGACTGAGAAGGATTCTCATCCTAGTCCTAAAGAAAGAGTGGATATTGCAAGCACATCTGCTTCTGAAGATGAAGAGGCTGCAAGAGCCAAGAAGAGGAAATTCCAAGTTTTCAAGAGGAGGAGCCAGACATATAAGAAAGCTTTACAAACAATAGCACCACAGCCTGCACCACAGCCAGCCCCATCTACAGATTACAGTTCATTGATGGTGGCAATGCAGATTAAGCTGGATGAGCAAAGACAAGCTCTGGAAAAGTACATAGATGAGGGGCATAAGTCATTACAATTTGATCTTGCACAAGATATTAAGTCTATCAGATTTGAAATGAATCTGAATAAGAAAGAGATGACTGACTGCTTTCATAAGGGTGGAAATGCAGTAGTCTATCTGGCCACTCATCAGGAGAAGATCAAAGCTCAAGTGGATGATATTGCAGTGAAGCAAGGCTATGTCCTGGAGAACCAGCTGAGAATGAATGATAATCTCACTGCTTCACACAATGCAATAGTCACAGAAATGAAGAATATAGCTACTGGTCAGACTACAACAAGTGCTACTGCTAAGGCTGAATTTGACAAACAATTGCAAGAGAGCCTCACTGCTGTTAAAACTGCTATTGAAGACTCTCAGAAGGTAATTACTGACAAGCTTCAAAGATTAAAACCCTTCTATAAAGATGGAGTAAATTATCTGAATGCACAGATAAGATTTCAGAAGGATGATCTGAGGGATCACATTGAAAGAGAAGTCATAAAGGGGGAGAGGGTGTTAGTCAAAGCAGGCTCTGATCATGCAAAGTGGATTTCAACTTCCATCAGAGCCACCCTTGGATATCCTCCATTGTGTGATGATGACAATGTTGCAGAGTCTGGAATTAATCCTGCATATCTTGGAGGGGAGCAAGCTGAAGTGGCTCAAGTAATATACCCTCCACCAGACTTTGATATGATACATCAAGACATACAATCAATGTATAGCCCTCCTGAGGGAATTCAGAAGGTCATCATAGAGAAAGTGGTTCAGCCAGTGCCAGAGGCTATACTGAAAGAACAAGAGGCTTTGCAGAAAGAACAAGAAGCCCAATTGTCTAAGAAGAGATTCAGGGAGCAAGCTGAATTGAGGCCTGATTTTGAACAGTGGAGCCCCACTTCCAGGAATATTATCTTGACTGCATGGAAGGCTGCCAAGGACAATATACAGGATAGAAATAAGTGGTATTCTGAACTGGAGTGGAGGAAGCATGAGACCAGGCAAGAGGCAATTGTGCAATATAGAAGAAAGGCTAAGATGTGAAAGCTACCTCCTACTGCCCAGAAGCCCAGCAAGTACTTTCCAAAGCCTTATCATTACTTTGAAAGACAAAAGATCAAGGCTGAAGAGCAGAAAAAGAAGTATCTTAAAGGAAAGAAGCCTGCTGCTGCTGAAGACACTGAAGCCCCAATCCAAGCAAAGATACAATCAGGAAAGGGCATTGTGATCAAGGAGCCTAAGCAGCAATAGGCCAGAAATTTTTCTTAAGTTTACTATGTGTAATCACTTGTATTAAAACTTTCTGTAAACTTTTGAAATAATGAAAATGTTGAAGTTCTTAGAACTATGTGATATGTGTTAAATTTATTACATTATTATTCTGATATATGTGTGTATACATGTTTATTTATACATGTTTATGTACTTACCCTATTATATAATCATGTTTTACATCATACTATGATTTTGTTATGTATGGTGTATATCATTGACTAAGGGTTATGACTTCTCCAAATAGGGGGAGATTGTTGGGTACATTGGAATAAATGTACCTGATTTGAAGAAGCTTCACCCTACTCAATGATATACATCAAAATGTATTTGATGTGTTTTGAGTTTAGTTGTGCAGGTTAAGTATTTGCAGAGAAAGCTGAAAAGTTTCCAAGTCCATGTGTCGACACCCAGAAGAAAAGTGTCGACACTTAAGAAGGCTTGGGTCGACACCCAGAGAAGTAGTGTCGACACTTGGACTAATTGTGTCGACACTAGGGATGTAGAGTCGACACCAGAAGGAAAGTGTCGACACATACAGGCTGTGTCGACACTCAATGAAGAAATGTCCAGAGAAGCAGTGTCGACACTTAGAAGCAGTTTTGACACCCAGAGGAACTTTGTCGACATCAGAAAGTGTCGACACTTGGAGGCTATGTCGACACTCAGCAAAACTTCAAAAAAGTTCAAGTACAAGTGTCGACACTTGGAGGCTGTGTCGACACTCAGCAAAAGTTCAATAAATTCTAAGTACAAGTGTCGACACAAAGGAGATGTGTCGACACTCAGCCAAAGTCTCAACACATGAAGAATGTGTCGACACAAAGGATCAGTGTCGACACACAGCAAAAGTCTCAACACATGAAGAAAGTGTGGACACTAGGAGGCTGTGTTGACACTCAGCAAATTTCAATGAAGTCTAAGTACAAGTGTCGACACAAAGGAGATGTGTCGACACACAGCAAAAGTCTCAACACATGAAAAAAGTGTCGACACTAGGAGGCTGTGTCGACACTCAGCAAATTTCAATGAAGTCTAAGTACAAGTGTCGACACTAAGGAAATGTGTCGACACTCAGCGAGTATCAACACAAGAAGATGTGTCGACACAAAGGAGTTGTGTCTACACTTACAAGAATTCAACTAAGTACTAAAGAACAAGGAGTTGTGTCGACACACAATATCAGTGTCGACACATGTTGAAGAAGCAGTGTCGAGAAGCAGACTCTACAACACAAGGAATTGTGTCGACACCATGAAGGCTAGTGTCGACACTTAGTCTACTTGTGTCGACACTTAGTCTATAAGTGTCGATACTTAAAGACTGACTGTCTCGACACTTTCTGACAGTTACAGAGAATTCAAGAAGTGACTGGATGACTTGACAGCTGCCATTCCAGCCGGTCAACTGCAACTATCAGAGTTGTCAGAAAGCTGTTAGAAACCGGATCAGCCGGTCACCATGAAGAAAGCCTATATAAAGGCTTATTATGTCAACAGAAGAAGGTGATCAAGCAATTCAATGAAGAATCAATTCAAGTGAAGATCTAAGTAGTTGGAGAGAGAGAGCTCCTTCAAAGAAGACAGCTGTTGAACCAGGCTGTGAAGAAAGTTTCAGACTGAGGTCTGAATCTTAAGTTAGCAGTGATTGAAGATTAGCTGCAGAGAGACTCAACCCTATTGTGTTCTAAATTCAAGAAGCTTTGAAGAAAGCCAAGGGAGGTTGATCTCAGCAAAGTTCTTCCAAGAACTCATCAAGAAACCTGTCAACTCTTCTCTCTTATTCTGAGTTGTAGGTTTATACTTTGTAACTTTAATTTCTTGTAGGATCCTTAGGGATCTGAGTTGTAAGCCTGAAATTATAAAGGCTGAGTGGTAGGGCATGTGTGCCTGAGTGTAGGAGATCCATTTCTCTGAGTGTAGGCCCTGTTGAGGGCTGAGTGTAGGCCTTGTTGAAGGCTGAGTGTAGGTCTTTGTGAAGACTGAGTGGTAGGGCCTTGAGCCTGAGTTGTAGGGACCTGGTTGGGGTTCTGAGTGTAAGATCTGAGGATCTGAGGAATAGTGGGGGAGTTTGGCCGAATCTAATACACTACTAGATAGGCGAAGGGGGAAAGTGGATGTACCCAAATCTTGGGGAACCACTATAAAACTGTGTGTACTCTGTGTGTGTATGATTCTGTGGTTGCTGTTTTATGTTCTGTGCAATCTGTGATTAAATCTGTCTTACAGTTTAAAAAGATTAAGGTCATCTATTCACCCCCCCCCCCCTCTAGGTGATTAGGTACAATTTCTTTCACTATTTCTCCCTCTCTATCCACCATCCTAGAGCACATCACTCCAGTGATTAGGACTCTTATAGCAGAGGCTATTACACCTCTTGCTAATTCCATTTCTTCTCTTGCTGCCATCATTGCTGCTTCCTCTATCACTACTTCTTCTACTAGGGGCCTGATTCCAGCTACTACTAAAATTAGGCAGGGGGAGATGCTCAGTGAAGAAGCAGTTCCAGTTTCAGTAGCAACAGAAGAAATAGATACAGATATCTAAATGGTTACAGATACAACAGTTACAGATATTGATATGCTCTGCACAGATACAGCTATAGAGACTACAGAAATAATAATTGTTGGTGATTGCATTGTCAATCTCACAGTTGATCTCTTCAGTTTGTTAAATTCTTTTGATACAAACTATTTAAATTCTCTTCCAGTTGTTTGTCTAAAGCCCTCCTTGGCTATTGTACCATATATAGCACCAATAAGTCTCACAGTTGCCAAGAAACTCAAGGATAGTTTTGCAGTTACTGAGAGTCAAACAATATCAGCTCCCAAGGATATTTCTTCTCCAAAGGCTATCTCAGCTCCCACTTATAAGATGGATGACAGTCCTCTTCCTGATTTGGATGAGATAATCATGGCAGATATAGAAGCAGAAAATGTATCAGTTGTTGAACCTATCCCTGAAATAGTTTCTCCAGCTCCAGAACCTCTAGTACAGCCTCAGACTGAAAAGCAGATTTCTATAGATCTTCTGAAATCTCTGGATGATTTATATGATAATATTCAAGGATCCTCCTCTGATAAAGATGATGATGGTAATGATGATTCTGATGATAGCCCCTCTGCCAAGAAGAAAGTTTCAAAGAAAAGAAAGGCTCCTCCAGTTGCTGCTCCCAAGACAAATCCAACTCATGATACTCCTTATTATATTCAGCAGAAAATCACTCTTTACCCTGGGATGCCAGCTTGGATGTGGTTTTCTAAAAATGAGCAGAAAGCAAGAAAGAAAAGCAGGAGATATTCTCCTCCTCCTCAGAGGCATTGGAAAGGTCCTCCTCCACCTGCTGTTGGTGCTTCAGGCAATACTCCTCAGAGGCCTACCTCATATGCTCAAACATACCACAGACATCAAGGTAGATCCTCATCATTTCAAGGAAGCAGCCAGCAGAGGTACTCTTCAAGCAGACAGCAACATCAACAACCTCAACAATAGCAACAACATCAACAATATCAGCAACAGCAAGCTCAAGAACCATAAAAAGCTGACAGTCTTAAAAGGCCAGAGTCTCCTCCCATTCCCTTTGTGGATCCAGAGATAGAGACAACTGCTAGAATGGTCAGGTTCCAGGAACTTGCTGGACATTCAATAATAAATAAAGCTAAAGCTGAAAGAAAATATTCATCATAATATTCTACAATGTCTAAATACAAAAAAGAAGAATTAAAAAGGTATGAGAAAGCTAACAAATTCTTTAATGTAGATGCTTATATGAATCTACATCCAGAGGCTGTTGTGCCTAGAGCTACATCTCTGAATATTATTGGAGCTGCTGATATGACAATGTCCAAGAAGCAAGCAGCAAATCCAAATAGGGAAATCAAGTTTATACATCCTTCTAACAAAGAGAAATTAGATAAGCAAAAGAAGAAGATATGAGAGCATTTTATTTTGTTTTGTTTGTCTGAACTTTATATTTGTTTACTGTCACAAACTACTATGTAAATATCTGTTGCATGTTTTAATTTTTCTGCCAGATATATTTCTTCCTGCTTTGTGAATGTTTTCATTTCATTTATATTAGTGACCTCACTCAAATAGGGGGAGATTGTTGGATCCCTGGTTTGATTTGGGCTAGGTTCACTAACTAGGATAATTGACCCGCCATGTATATCCAGGGTCATGTCATTGTGTCCTAGAGTTTAGTCTAAGTCCTTAGATTCAACCTTGCATGGACCAGCCAACTAAAGACTGCAGAGGACTCAGACTTAGAAGAAAATCAAGTTCAGGAAGTGAGTTCGACGTTCGTCGAACTCAGCTCGACAAAAGTCGTGCTCCGCTCGACGAACTCAGAGTCAATTCTTTGAGTTCAGCTCGACGATATTCGAGCTCAGGTCGACGAATTCTGGAAGTTCAACTTCAACTCATTAAGTCCAGAATAGTTTCTCTGAACTCAAGTCAACGAAGTTATATTATCAGCTCGACGAACTTGGAGCACAGAATTGGGAAGTTTTTCATGGAAAGCAGTTAGCTGATCTCAGGTCGACGAACATGGTTCTCAGGTCGATGAACAAGAATTCTCAGGTCGACGAACATGATTTCTCAGCTCGACGAACTTGGATCTCAGGTCGACGAAATATGTTCTCTGGTCGACGATTCCTGTGCAGTTCCAGACTTGAAATTTCCTTCTTTTTGTCCTTATTCTATAGCAGTAATTCCTGAGTAATTAATGATTTTATTCTCTGAATATAACCGTTAGTGGCAGCATTGATTATGGTCTTCATCAGAAATATTACTTGCTATTTTTAATGGGACGGTTGGGGAAATTCTTTAATGCAAATATTATCTCCAGCCGCATTACATTCTCTAGACAGTCAGCATTTAATGCAAAGGAATTCAAAATTCAAAGGGGAATTCGACTGAACATATAAAAGAGATTTTCTCTTTCAGTCGACAGTAGAGAGAGAATACATAGAGGACAAGAGACAGAACACAAGAAATCATTCAAAAAAAAGAATTATGCTCTGTCTTCATCAAGTGTTCATCCTGCAACAAGCTTCCAAGAGACAATCAACTTCAATCTGTCTATAGCTTTCTGGAGAACTTTTCAAGAAGAGCTACTCACCCTGCAAAGCTCTCAATCTTTCCTGAACAGAACTTCATCTCTGGGGGAGCTTTGACACCATCAAGGATCCACAAGTCTTCTCAGCTGTTTTGTGAAAAGAGAAGACAACATATAGTTTTATTTGTTTCACCCCACTGTACACAGGGTTCTAGCTCCCTTCAAAAGTTAAACATTTGGTTGCAAGTCTCCTGAGCAAAAGACTTGATTTGGTTTTTAGGCACCTATTCAAAAGCCTGAAGGGTTTCCTGATCTACTTGAAGCAGATCTTGTGGTGACAGGCACCTGAACAAAAAGCTGATTGATGACAGGGCACCTGATCAAAAACCTGAGTGGATTCCTACCAGGGTGGTAGAAGAGTGGACGTACCCAAGTTTTAGGGGAACCACTATAAAATTCTTGTGTCGTCTATGATGCTACCATATTCTTTACTGTGTGCTGCTTGCTGAATAGTTTAGCTTTATTTCTGCACCTACTGATTACACTTATAAGTATTACTATTTTAATTCCGCAATAAAAATCTAACAAGACTTTAAAATACTCTATTCACCCCCCCCCCCCCCCCCCGCTAGAGCTAAACAGTCTAACCAGGGGTGGTATCTTTTATACCATCCTTCAGCGTCGACCTGGGAGGTCGTGGAGAGGTGATACATGGCCTAAGAGGTGGGAATGTAAGGGTGATCAATGGAGGGGCCAGGCTCGGAGCTTGCCGCAAGGGAATTCTCCACCAGATTTATCGGAAGAACGTCGCCTCGACGTCGCAGAACCCCCGCCGTTGGAAGAGATCACCTTATCGGAGGAGGATATGCTGGGGAATGAGAACCCTTTCCATGATGCCTTGGTGATTCAAGCTGCAATCGAATACTTCACCGTCGACCGAATCCTCACGGACAACGGTAGCTCAGTGTCATTTTCAAGAGAACCTTTGTCGGGCTTCAGGTGGAAGCGTCTCGGGTCCAGGCTGCAGATGGACCCCTCTTTGGCTTCTCAGGAGAGAAGAAAGAGGTGGAAGGGGCGGTGGAACTTCTGGTTACACTCGGTGGGACGTCGATCTGATGCCGCTTCATCATCATCGACGCGCCGAGCGGATATAACGCTATCTCCGGGTGGCCCCTCATCAATAATTTCATGGTTGTTCCATTGTCATACCACCAATGCTTGAAGCATTGCCGCGAGGATGTTCAGATCAGGATCAGGGGAGATCCCAAGGCCTCCAGGGAGTGCTACCTGAATGTCGTCAGCACCATCAGCTGGATGGATGACGCGGAGAAGTTGGAGGAGCTGCTGGAGAAGGAGAAGGGGCTGTGTGCTGCTGAAGAGGTGGTGGAGGTGGAAGTGATCTATCAGGGAGGAGAGCCAGGACTACTGAAGGTTGGATGATCCCGCCGCTGTAAGGGAAGATAGAGATGGAAGCCTGCCTGTAAGACAACGTCGACGTCTTCGCATGGAGCGCCTCCGAGATGTCAGGGGTTGATGTCAATGTTGCCTGTCATCGCCTCAACCTGGATCCCGAGGTGGCTCCTATTCGTCAGAAGCAGAGGAAGAGCGCTGTCATGCTGGCCGAACCGATCAGGGAGGAGGTAGAGAAGCTGCTGGAGGCGAGTTTTGTCGTTGTAAGTCCAAGTCCCTGCACGAGCTCCTCTCCTGCATATTGGCCAAGGACCTCCTCGAGTGAGATCAAGTTCCTCGCTGGAGTGATGTCGTCGTCCGAGATCTCTGTACGAGCTCCTCTCCTGCAGACCGACTACTTGCCTCCCCGAGTCGACTTACACCACTCTAGTTGAGCAAGGCTCCTGAGAGCTGTCGACTACTGCATTCAAAGTCCTTGAGTGGTAGTGTCGTTGTAAGTCCAAGTCCCTGCACGAGCTACTCTCCTGCATATTGGTCAAGGACCTCCTCGAGTGAGATCAAGTTCCTCGCTGGAGTGATGTCGTAGTCCGAGATCTCTGTACGAGATCCTCTCCTGCAGACCGACTACTTACCTCCCCGAGTCGACTTACACCACTCTAGTTGAGAAAGGCTCCTGAGAGCTGTCGACTCCAATAATGTTTCAAGTCCTCGGGTGGTAGTGTCACTGTAAGTCCAAGTCCCTGCACGAGCTCCACTCCTATATATTGGCCAAGGACCTCCTCGAGTGTGATCAAGATCCTTGCTGGAGTGATGTCGTAGTCCGAGATCTCTGTACGAGCTCCTCTCCTGCAGACCGACTACTTGCCTCCTCGAGTCGACCGATTCTCACCCCTAGTTGAGCTTGGCTCCTGCTGGGTGTCGACCGATTACCACCCCCCATTTGAGCTTGGCTCCTGCTGGGTGTCGACCGATTCGCACCCCCAGTTGAGCTTGGCTCCTGCTGGGTGTCGACCGATTCCCACCCCTAGTTAAGCTTAGCTCCTGCTAGGTGTCGACTAATTCCCACCCCTAGTTGAACTTGTCTCCTGTTGGGTGTCGACTACTCCCAACCACCAACCAAGATCAGCTCCTCATGGGGTGTCGGCTCTAGTCTTCGAGCAAGTCAGGATTAACTCCGGAAAAAAATAAATGATTGTGTAGGTGCGGGCAGACTTTGGCGACTATGCGAGCAGGTCTCGGCGAGTATGTGAGTATGACTTGGCAAGCGTGCGAGTATATTACGGCGAGTAAACATATAGGACACAGGCGAGTATCAGGAAGCGAGTTGTTGGAACGATTATGGACGTGCGAGTAATAACTACGCGACTATGAATGATGTCAACGCGCGGGTAAGGCGTCACGGGCACTCATCCTCCACGAGCCTAAGAGCCTAGCAAGCATCATCAACCAACAAGCATGAAAGTAAAGAACAATAACGACAATTCAAACTTGTATTAATATACATATCAAAAATTTTACAAGTTTACAAAATTTGGCTAACTACTATGTGCGAGCATGACGAATATCGGCGAGCAACTTGGACTCATCGTCGCCAGTATCAGGCCGATATTCTTCGTCTCCAATATCAGCGTCCTCCTCTTCCTCGCCGCCTTCCTCGCTCTCCCCCTCACCACTGATGTTGTTGCCATTGCTGATGCTACCACTTCCACTACTGCTGTAGCCCGATGATGGAGAAGGTAGGCGATCCGGCGAGGTCGACTCATCGGCGAGCAGTTCGGGGATGAGCTCGTCAACAATGAGCAGCTTCTCCCCCTCAGCGAGCTGGTCGTTGAGACTTAGCCTCGCAAGCATGACATTTCCCGCAGCGCGAGCTATCTCGCGGCGGACCGACGACCTCTCCTTCCAGAGAGTGCGAGATCTCTTGATCGCATAATGAGGGTCATCCTCTGGCCGCGGCGCGTCTTGCTGAGGAGCTGAAGAACTCGTGCCTCCCTCGAGGGCAGTTAGGCGACTCTCCATCATGGGGCGCGGACTTGGGCCGCCTCCAACTCTGCCTGATACTTGGCGAGTTTTGCCTCCCATTCAAAGAGCTTTTTGGCGGCCTCAATCTCGGCAGCCTGCGACAAAGAACAGAAAGTCAGCAAAATGAACCCAAGTCCAACGCCATCAACGTCGCGCACAGGAAGCGACTTACCTCATATTCTCGCCAGCAGACCGATTCCATGCTGAGGTCGATAGCCTTTTTGGTGACGACCTTCAGTGCCACAGTCGTCTCCAGCATCTTCCTCACCGAGTAGTGGCCCAGCTCGACAGCTCGTGCGAGCGAGCATGCGGTTTGCTGGGAGAGGTCCTCTGAGCTGAGTTCCAGCATCGACTCAACATCAGCTCGCACATAAAGCGCATTAAGGATGACGAAGGCATCCCCCTTGTCGTCCCAGTCCGCTGACCAGGAGGGGAGGTTGGTGCTCAGCATCACTAGATGCTCATCCTCCGACCAAGTCACGAGTGGCCTGCCGTAAGAGTCCACTGCCCCTCGCCCCAAGTTGAAGTTAGGGTGGAAGTGAGGAGGCCGAGCATCAAGGGGCGACCCGTGGTCGTCAGGTCGCGGTGATTATGTGTTGAGAACCAAGGTCCAGCGGGATTGGGTGTGTGTGGGACCGTATATTTGGGCTTCCCCATCGCGTTCCAGGTCTGGGTGTTGACCCCGGTGGGCCCCCCATGTGGCGGAATATCCCCTCCATCCCGTGGATGGATTAGTCTCACATCGCCTGCAGCAGGCGATCCTTTGTGTTCATGTACCCCCGTCCCCCCTTACCATCACCTCGGGGTTTTGGGAAGATGTGTGGTGACGGGTGGTTTCCACATGGTATCAGAGCCATCCCGCTGCGGGGGTGTGTTGAGAACGAAGGTCTAGCGGGATTGGGTGTGTGTGGGACCGCATATTTGGGCTTCCCCATCGGGTTCCAGGTCTGGGTGTTGACCCCGGTGGGCCCTCTTGTGTGGCGGAATATCCCCGCGGTCCTGTGGTTGGGGTTAATCCCACATCGCCCGCAGACTTCTCCACTTTGTGTTCATGTACCCCGCCACCCTTCATCTCAATACCTGGGTTTTGAGATGAACTAATGGGTTGGCGGGTTCTAACTTGGTATCAGAGGAGGTTGTCATGATGCAGGGGTATGTTGAGACTATATTAGCCAGCAGGACACGTGTGTGTGGGACCGCATGTTTGGGCTTTCCCCATCGCGTTCCAGGTCTGGGTGTTGACCCCGGTGGGCCCCCTTGTGTGGCGGAATATCCCCGCGGTCCTGTGGTTGGGGTTAGTCCCACATCGCCTGTAGTAGGCGGTCCTTTGTGTTCATGTACCCCCGTCCCCCCTTACCATCACCTCGGGGTTTTGGGAAGATGTGTGGTGACGGGTGGTTTTCACATGGTATCAGATGGAGGTTGTCCTGCTGCGGGGGTGTGTTGAGATTATATTAGCCAGCAGGATACGTGTGTGTAGGACCGCATGTTTGGGCTTTCCCCATCGCGTTCCAGGTCTGGGTGTTGACCCCGGTGGGCCCCCTTGTGTGGCGGAATATCCCAGCGGTCCTGTGGTTGGGGTTAGTCCCACATCGCCTGCAGCGGGCGATCCTTTGTGTTCATGTACCCCCGTCCCCCCTTACCATAACCTCGGGGTTTTGGGAAGATGTGTGGTGACGGGTGGTTTCCACATGGTATCAGAGCCAGGTTGTCCTGCTGCGGGGGTGTGTTGAGACTATATTAGCCAGCAGGACACGTGTGTGTGGGACCGCATGTTTGGGCTTTCCCCACCGCATGTTTGGGTTTTACCATGTGGAAACCACCCGTCACCGCACATCTTCCCAAAACCCCGAGGTGATGGTAAGGGGGGACGGGGGTACATGAACACAAAGGACCGCCTACTACAGGCGATGTGGGACTAACCCCAACCACAGGACCGCGGGGATATTCCGCCACACAAGGGGGCCCACCGGGGTCAACACCCAGACCTGGAACGCGATGGGGAAAGCCCAAACATGCGGTCCCACACACACGTGTCCTGCTGGCTAATATAGTCTCAACACACCCCCGCAGCAGGACAACCTGGCTCTGATACCATGTGGAAACCACCCGTCACCGCACATCTTCCCAAAACCCCGAGGTGATGGTAAGGGGGGACGGGGGTACATGAACACAAAGGACCGCCTACTACAGGCGATGTGGGACTAACCCCAACCACAGAACCGCGGGGATATTCCGCCACACAAGGGGGCCCACCGGGGTCAACACCCAGACCTGGAACGCGATGGGGAAAGCCCAAACATGCGGTCCCACACACACGTGTCCTGCTGGCTAATATAGTCTCAATATTATGTAACAACCCCATCCGTTCATATGATATATTCTAGAAGGTCCGGCCGGGGCCCCACAGGATATACCACAAAACAGTCGGTGAAGGTACAGGATGATACCAGAGTAGCGCATCGCACCTATCACAAGCATTCTAGCGGAAGCCTAAACTACTTGAACTCCTCATGAATGTCCAAACATAAAACTCCACATTTTATATACATATAGGAATGTCTTACAACATGTATAAAGCGTTGGCCTTATGGCCTTACAGGGCTTTCAATCAGTGGCCTAAAACAGGTTGGCGCGCAGGCCGGCCACACTAAAAGAAAACACACAAAAGAACACACTTAGCCTTCGAGGGCTAGCAGCTAGCAGCAGCAACACCAGCAGGAGCATCAACCTCTATGCGTCCTGCTCGGCTCTCCAGTACCTGTGCAAGGGACAATCCACCCACCGGTGGCAAACAAAAGCAACGGTCAGCATTCAGCTGACCAAATTATAACGACCCTACCCCTTCTCTCGGGGCAGCGGTATTTTTCCCTGCAGGCATATCATATCACATGTATGGCAAGCTATATCATCAAAAAGTGCTTTCACACACACAAGCCATCACAACCGTTCGCCATCCGGCCCAACGGTCTGTGCACTCAGGGCACATTCTTGGTGTTCTGGCAACCTCTTGCCCACCACCGTATTAGGGTTATCACCCAACGGTAAATCTCTTGAGCATTTACTCCATGGCGTGCAGCCGGAGTTAGTCCTCGGACACCGGGATGGCCCGTAGCCCCCCGTTGTGTCATGGCGCGCAGGCCGAAGACTCTTGCTATGCGCTCCAACAGACCGCACTTTTTGGTCTCACGTCAGACGGACATAGCGCAGGTCGGATCCTCCACCCCCCGTTGCTCAAATCGTCTGGCCTTCTCCGAGTACAGCGTACTCATGGCTACATCAAAGGCGCGGGTCGGTCTCACCAATCCTGTTCCTGGCATTCAAGCCTGGGTATTTCACTATACCCATTTCCTCACAGCAACAGCGGGTCTTTCCTGGGCGCACCAGTACTTCCTGTGATTCTCTCCACAGGTAGACACCGCATAAGTACAAATGCCAGGGGTCTTTCCTGGGCACACCAGTACTTCCTGTGACTCGCTCCACAGGTGGACACCCTATGACATCAAGCATCACAAAAAGGGCCTTTCCTGGTCCCACCAGTACTTCCTGTGCCTCATTCACAGGTTGGACCCAAAACCATCACAAGGCTATTTTCCTGGGCTACCACCCCAGTACTTCCTGCTACTCCTTTTCGCAGGTATAACCCGTAGACTCCGTACACTACACGTTTATCACGGAGTCTTCTCCGGTTCGTATGCAACATCACCAATCCAGACCAACCTGTCCAGATGGGCTTCACACAGCATATTTATTCCGTACTCCATTTCCGGATCTATATGCAACACAAAGGGGATTTCAAGTATCCACCCAACGATTCCCAAAATCAGCCACCTCTTGGTGGGGGAAATCAAAAGATATGCCAAAAAGGAAGCCTTCACATGGCTAGGAAGAAAAGTCGTTACCCTTGACGATCGCTTCGGTGCCATGGCCTCCAAGCTAGCTTGCAAGACTCGCAAGAGCGTTTCTTCCGCAACGCTGGCTTCGGATCTCTCGTCGGTAAACCGCAGCACCACCAGCAGCAGCCCCCTTTCCTCTTCCTCCTCCTTTCTCTCTCTCTTTCTCTCTCTTGAAGAAAGATGAATGCCAAATTAAAGTGAGCAACACTTCTCTGATTTCGGCCTTTAAGGAAAAAGGAGAAGAGGCTTTAGCCCTTGGATCCAGACTGAAGGAATGGACGGCCACGATTCTGCCAAAAACACAAATTTTGACCAGACACGGCCTCGAACACGGCCGTGTGCCAGGCCGTGTGTCTCAAGCGGTGGTCAACCGACTTATCCAAACCAGTGACACGCCCACGGGACACGCCCGTGTCATGGGCCGTGTCACCAACACGCCTTTAGACACGCCCGTGTCTGTGGCCGTGTACCTGGGGAAAAAATCCCAAATCATCCTGAGACTTCACACGGCCTGTGACACGCCCGTGTCCCAGGCCGTGTGCCCAGACACGGCACAAAGACACGCCCTGTCGAATTCTTCGGCGGGCTGAGTTCGTCGCCTGATTTGACACGCCCTGTGACACGCCCGTGTCACAGGCCGTGTTCAACACTCGACACGCACTTCTCGACACTCGACGATCGTCGAGCAAAAATCGTCGAGCATGCGACACGGCCTTGGACACGCCCGTGTCCTGGGCCGTGTGCCTCCTCTCGACGGGTCGTCGAGAGTAAAATCGTCGAGACAAAGCCCAATCGTCGACACAACCTCGACACGCCCTGCGACACGCCCGTGTCGCAGGCCGTGTCACCTGACACGCCCTGGGACACGCCCGTGTCCCAGACCGTGTCACCCAAAAATTCCTGTTTCAGAACTTTGGGCTGTTACAATCCTCCCCTCCTACAAGAAATTTCGTCCTCGAAATTTAGAGACAGGAAAGCAACAGACTTAGCAAGAAAATGTAACAACATATATCTATATATATATATAAACGTGTATGTTACAATATTCTCGCTCCAAATTACAGAAACAATTCAGGGAACTCTGCTCGCATGGTTTGCTCGCGCTCCCATGTCAGCTCTTCACGGCCGCAGTTGTCCCACCGGACTTTCACCATACCGACCGTCTTGCTCCGCAACTGTTTCTCGGCTCGATCTTCGATCCGAATGGGTCTAACTCTCGTCGTTAGCCCATACTCCACCGGCACCCGATCATCCGCGATCACTTGAGTTGGATCTTTCACGGCTTTTCGAAGCACCGAGATGTGAAAGACATCATGTAACCCACCCAAGTCCGCCGATAGAGCTAGCCGATAAGCCGCTTCGCCAACTCGCTCAACCACTTCAAAAGGACCCAAATATCTTGGACTCAACTTTTTCAATCGTCGAATCCTGGAGACACCTTTGAATGGCTTGATCTTCAAGTAGACCCAATCGCCAATCGCAAATTCAACGTTCCGGTGCTTGGCGTTGTAGTACTTCGCTTGTCGATCTTGAGCAATAAGTAATCTCTCTCGAATAGTCCGAATGGTTGAGTTTGCTTCATCCACCTCATTTGGTTTAACAACCCGGGCTTCACCCGCTTCTACCCAAGACAAGGGAGTACGACACTTCCTTCCGTATAGGGCTTCATATGGTGCCATTCCAATGCTTGTCTGGTAGCTGTTATTATATGCAAACTCGACCATATAGAGATGATCTTCCCATCTCTTTCCGAAGTCAAGGGCGCACATTCGGAGCATGTCCTCCATTGTTCTGTTGGTACGTTCAGTTTGGCCATCCGTTTGGGGATGAAAGGTCGTACTGAAAGTCAACTTCGTGCCCAACAGTCGGTGAACTAGCCTCCAATCATTTGACGTGAATCGCCCATCTCGATCACTTACGATGCTCCGAGAAACACCGTGAAGTCGCACAATCTGATCAACATATAACTTTGCCAAACTTTCAACCGAATCATCCCGCCTGTTCGGAAGAAAATGTGCTACTTTTGTTAGCCGGTCAACTATCACCCAAATGGAATCATTTCCTCGCTGCGATCTTGGCAATCCATGCACAAAATCCATGGAAATATCATCAAATTTCCACACTGGGATCGGCAGTGACTTCAAATAACCGTCCGGCTTTTGGCACTCCGCCTTCACCATCGCACATGTTTGACATTTGGCGACATACAGGGCAACATCTTTCTTAAGCCCTGGCCACCAGAAAAGTTTCTTCATATCGTTGAACATCTTTGTGCTCCCGGGGTGAATGGAATACTTCGTATAATGTGCTTCATACATCAATTCTTCCCTCAGTTTCCCCACATTTGGGACGCACAACCGGCCCTCTTTTCGCAAAAGACCGTCATTCCAGGTGAATTTGCCTTCTGGCCCTTCATTCACATAGCGCAAGAGATCTTCATCCAACTCCGTTGCTTGTCGAACTCGGTCCGCAAGGTCACATTGCACCTCGGTCCAGTTCAAACATGCAGTGGCAGTGGCATTCTTATCAACACAATAGATCTCCAACGCCTCCAATTCCTGGATAAGACATTCATCATGCCTTTGTAACCAATTTGCTCTAGCCGGAACTCGCCGACTCAAGGCATCCGCGACAACATTTCCCTTCCCGGGTGTATAGTGAATCTCGAAAGTGTAGTCCCTAAGGAACTCCAACCACCTTCGTTGTCGCATGTTCAACTCTTTCTGCTCTAAAAGATACTTTAGGCTCTTATGATCAGTATAGATCTCAACCTTCACGCCATAAAGGTAGTGTCGCCACAACTTGAGTGCAAAAATCACCGCCGCTAACTCCAAATCATGGACGGGATAGTTTCGCTCGTGCACCTTCAGCTGGCGTGAGCCATAAGCAATCACATTTCCGCTCTGCAGAAGAACGCAGCCTAAGCCGCTTCCTGAGGCATCACTATAAATCACAAATCCATCGGTTCCACATGGCGAAGACAACACCGGTGCCGTGGTCAACCGAACCTTCAGCTCTTCAAAAGCTCGTGCGCACTCTGGCGTCCAAACGAACTTCTGATCCTTTCGTGTCAGTGTGGTTAGCGGCAAAGCGATCCGCGAGAAGTTCTCCACAAATCTTCTATAGTAGCCCGCAAGTCCAAGGAAACTCCTGACCTCGGCCACGGAAGACAATATTGGCCATTCTTGTATGGCTTTTATCTTCGCTGGATCCACTGCAATGCCCGCTCCACTCACCACATGGCCCAAAAATGCCACTGACGATAGCCAAAACTCGCACTTCGAGAACTTGGCATAGAGCTGATTTTGCCTCAACGTGTTCAACACCAACCGCAAATGAATCTCATGCTCAGCTTTGGACTTCGAATACACCAGGATATCATCAATGAACACTATCACAAACAGATCCAGGTACTCACGAAAAATACGGTGCATCAAATCCATAAACACCGAAGGCGCATTACACAATCCAAAGGGCATGACTGTGAACTCATAGTGCCCATAACGCGTTCCAAATGCGGTTTTGGGAATGTCACCTTCCCGAATTCTTAACTGATAATAACCAGACTTCAGGTCCAACTTCGAATAGACGGTAGATCCCACCAGCTGATCAAATAATTCATCAATCCGAGGTATCGGATACTTATTCTTCTCGGTCAGCTTATTCAATTCACGGTAATCTATACACAACCGTAACCCACCATCTTTTTTCTTTACAAAAAGCACAGGCTGTAACACCTCCCCTGTAATAGACGTATAATATGGGTCCGGCCGGGGCCCCACAACATACGAACACCACAGCTTTAGTATTAAAAGTTGATATAGCTACCCAAAACTCAAAACACTTGCACAACACAGCGGAAAACCAAGCACAACTAGAAGTTATCCACTAATCCAAAAGAGTAAACAAATGGCCTTAAGGCCTTACATCAAAAGTCCAAAAGGGTAAACAGTACAACCAAACATGAATGTGCTCAGCACTCCTAGTCTACCTCGGCATGCAAGCCGGACAAAATAGTCTCAAACATACATCATCAAAAGTAGTGCTACAAAAGAGAAAACACTTCATGGGCTTAGGCCTTTTTGGCCGGCGTGCTAACTCCTGCGTGCGATCCTTGCCCTGTAAAAATTATTAGTAACGTGGGTCAGCAAAGGCTGACCTCAAACTGTGTAACAACACATCTCCTCCCGGCCGCCCCTAACGGACCCCGGGGAACCCTCCAACCTGCAAGTCAGCACTTCATATGCAATATAAATTTCTATAAATAGAAATACATTAAAACAGGCTTGGATGTCTCAATCAACAAACATGTTCTCTACTGGTTGAGCATATAAAGAAAGGGCCTACTATGCAGCATGAATGCAACACCCGGGCTTCACCCAAGGTACCCTAAACCGTATGCATCTAGCACAACATCACAACATTTGGGTACTCACATTTCCCCAATTGGCATAAAGCCGCAAACATTGAGGGAGACACAACTCCCTCACACGGCGCACAGGCCGCCACATGGAAATCTTGCCAAGGCCCCACCCGCTCGTGGGCTTAGCCCCGGGCTTGCCTGCAAGCTCTGACGTCTCATGTCAGGATTCCAACAACCACAGACTGACCGATTCTAAGAAGCCTTGCTGGACCCCACCCGCTCATGGCCTCTTTGCCCGGGCTTGCCCCAAGCTTGGCATTCTCGTCAGTCTCACAGAAGGGGACTAGTCTCGCCGGGACACTCTCCACACATGACGCACGTGTCACGGGATAGCCAGCCGACCACGGAGACATAGCCATGCCTTGGCACAACACAACCAAGACTAAACACATCGCAATCCCTCTTTGTACCGCAGCATTCCCGCGCACCAAGGAAAACATCTCCAACTCGTGCGGAGCTAACCTTGTCCACCAAGGAAACCATCTCCATTCTCATTTGGAGCTAACCTTGTCAAGGAAACCATCTACCACCACGAGGAGCTAACCTTGTCCGGGTTCGACTACATGTACTCTTTTCAAGCAAACGGGACAATCATCACCACCACACAAACGGCATCTTGCCGCATCGGAAACCTCTACGAATCCCTAAGTTCGTATGCAACATCACCGTGTCGGACTAACGGTCGCGACTACGGCTTCACCCACCATGCCTAATCCACTAGCGAAGCGGATCTCTAATGCAAAATATGCCGGGGACGGACTCAATCGACCCGGAAGTTCCTCTTGAAACTTGGCAAGCCAAAACCCCTCTCATTTGAGAGTTTGGTGCCCAAAAATTAGAGAAAAGAAAACTAGATGATGCTAAAACGTGCATCCTAAAGACCGAGAGGAGAGATGTCGTTACCTTCCGACTCCTCTTTCTTGCCATGGCAAAAATAGCCGGATGGAAATCTTCGCAATGGTCTAAGCTTCACGGATCCGGACTCGGCTCGCGATTCGGAGCTCCGACACCCTTCCTACAGCCCAAGAGTTCTTCTTCTTCCTCCTTGCTCTAGGTTTTCTCAAGATCTTAGAAAGAGGGAACTTGGAAAAAGTGAGGATCTGCAGCCCTAACTTCGGGCTTAAATCCCCAGGAGATGGCCTGAACCGTTAGATCCCAAAACCAGAAAAAGACTGGCTGCGATTCGCCTGGAAAATAAAAGATCTGGGCCGAACACGGCCTGGCACACGCCCGTGTCCAGGGCCGTGTGCCTCATTCGCCGTCTCAAATCGACGCGCCTGGAATCAGACACGGGCATCCGACACGCCCGTGTTCAATCCGACACGCCCGTGTCCCCAGTGACACGGCCGTGTGGCCTGCCGTGTAGCTCCAACGACACGGCCCCAACACCAACCCGAGAGGTGACACGGCCTGGGACACGCCCGTGTCCCAAGCCGTGTGCCCCAGTCTCGACACCCTGTCGAGCACAAAGTGTCGACACTTGGGCCGAGTGTCGACACGGCCTCGACACTCCCTGCGACACGCCCGTGTCGCAGGCCGTGTGCCCCACTCTCGACACATTGTCGAGCACAAAGTGTCGACACTTGGGCCGAGTGTCGACACGGCCTCGACACGCCCTGCGACACGCCCGTGTCGCAGGCCGTGTGCCCCACTCTCGACACTCTGTCGAGCACAAAGTGTCGACACTTGGGCCGAGTGTCGACACGGCCTCGACACGCCCTGCGACACGCCCGTGTCGCAGGCCGTGTGCCCCACTCTCGACACTCTGTCGAGCACAAAGTGTCGACACTTGGGCCGAGTGTCTACACGGCCTCGACACGCCCTGCGACACGCCCGTGTCGTAGGCCGTGTGCCTCATGCCAGAACCCAAAAAAATTTTCAGAACAGCAGATTGAACCTCTTGCAAAAACTGGGGTGTTACAACTCTCCCCCACTTAACTGAATTTCGTCCCGAAATTACAAAACAAAAGGGTACAAAACTTAAATTGTACCTGACACAAATAGTTCTGGATAGTCTTCTAGCATGGCCTGTTCTCGCTCCCACGAGAACTCCTCACGACCGCAGTTGTCCCAACGGACTTTCACAAGTTTAACTTCTTTATTCCGCAACTGCCGAATCTCTGAATCTTCTATAGCGATTGGAAGGACTCGCGTCCTCAAGTCTTCCTCAATCGGCACCGATGCCGGCTCAATCACCACGCTAGACTCCACTAAGGCTTTCCTCAACACGGAGACGTGGAAGACGTCATGTAATCCACTCAAATCTGCGGACAATGCCAACCGATAGGCTGCTTCTCCTATCCGCTCAACAATTTCAAAAGGCCCCAAAAACCTTGGACTCAACTTCTTGAGTCGGCGAATCCGCGAGACGCCTTTGAACGGCTTGACCTTCAGATAAACCCAATCACCAACTGCAAATTCTAACTTCCGGTGACGAGCATTAAAATATTTCGCTTGCCTGTCTTGTGCCACCTTCATACGCTCTTGGATGGTCCGTACCATCTCACAAGCGTCAACTACCGCATCCTTTCCCAGAAGTTTGGTGTCTCCCGCCTCTGCCCAAGACATTGGCGTTCGACACCGCCTCCCATACAAAGCTTCGTATGGGGCCATCTTTATGCTAGCTTGAAAACTGTTGTTGTACGCAAATTCTACCATGAAGAGGTGATCCTCCCACCTCTTGCCAAAATCGAGAACGCACATCCTCAACATATCCTCCAACGTACGGTTCGTCCTCTCCGTTTGCCCATCGGTTTGAGGATGGAACGCCGTACTGAACTTTAGCTTCGTGCCCAAGCTCTTCTGAACAAGTCTCCAATCCTTGGACGTGAATCGTCCATCGCGATCACTGACTATGCTCTTCGGAATTCCGTGCAGTCGCACAATGTTGCGAACATACAACTCCACCAGCTTCTCCACGCTGTCCTCTTTCCGGTTCGGGATGAAGTGAGCCACCTTGGTTAGGCGATCCACGATCACCCAAATAGCATCATTCCCATGCTGCGATCTAGGCAAACCATGCACAAAGTCCATGGAAATGTCCTCAAATTTCCACTCAGGAATTGGAAGGGGCTTCAGGAACCCGCCCGGTTTCTGACATTCGGCCTTCACCAAGGCACATGTTTGGCAACGACTCACATACAAAGCCACATCTCGCTTCAACCCCGGCCACCAAAAGGATTTCTTCATATCCAAGTACATCTTTGTACTGCCCGGGTGAATGGAGTACTTTGAGAAGTGAGCCTCAAACATCAACTCCTCACGGAGATTGCCAAACTGCGGTACACAAACCCTTCCGCCCTTCCTCAGAATCCCATCAATCATCTCCCAGGTGCTGCTCTCGCCCGTTTGAGACTCCAACACAAAAGGTTGAAACTCCACATCCAACCGAGTCGCTTCCTGAATACGGTCGGACAAATCGCTTTGTACTTCAATCCAGTTCAACCGAGCCACGCTAGACTCGCCCCTCGCAACACATTCCAATCCAAGGGACTCCCATTCCCGTACCAACCGCTCATCATGAGCTTCGATCCAATTTCCTAGCCCCGAGTACTTTCTACTCAACGCATCCGCCACCACATTGGCTTTACCCGGCGTGTACTGAATCGCCACTTCGTAGTCTCCAAGAAACTCAACTCATCTGCGTTGCCGCATATTCAAGTCCTTTTGATCTAAGAGATACTTCAGGCTTTTATGGTCCGTGAAGATCTCCACTCTTGCGCCATAAACATAATGCCGCCAAATTTTCAGCGCAAAGATTACCGCCGCCAACTCCAAGTCATGGACGGGGTAATTCCTCTCATGAGGTTTCAGCTGTCTAGACTCAAAGGCTATCACCTTCCCATGTTGCACCAAAACGCAACCCAAACCGCATCCCGATGCGTCACTGAAAATTTGAAATCCATCTGTCCCTTGCGGTAAACTCAAGATCGGAGCCATCATAAGCCTCTCCTTTAGTGCCTCGAATGCTTGACCGCACTCTTGGGTCCACACAAATTTATGGTCTTTGCGAGTGAGAGAGGTGAGGGGTAGAGCTATCTTCGAGAAATTCTCCACGAATCTCCTATAATACCCGGCTAGTCCAAGAAAACTTCGGACTTCCGCCACGGTCCTCAACACCGGCCAATCTCTGATGGCCTCCACTTTCGCTGGATCCACTGCCACCCCATCACCACTAATCACGTGGCCCAAAAATGCCACCTTCTCTAACCAGAACTCGCATTTGGAGAATTTTGCATACAACTCATTCTCCCTCAACACTTGCAAAACTATTCTCAAGTGGGTCTCATGCTCCACCTCCGATTTGGAATACACCAAAATGTCATCAATGAAAACAACCACAAAAGAATCCAAGTATTCCCGGAATACCCGATTCATCAGATCCATGAACACCGATGGTGCGTTCGTCAGCCCGAACGGCATCACCGTAAACTCAAAGTGTCCATACCTTGTCCCAAAAGCAGTTTTGGGTATGTCCTCATCCCGAATTCGTAGCTGATAGTAGCCTGACTTCAAGTCCAACTTCGAATATACCATCGACCCCACCAACTGGTCAAATAAATCATCTATCCGAGGAATCGGATACTTATTCTTGACGGTCAACTTATTAAGCTCTCGGTAGTCTATGCACAGGCGCATGCTACCGTCTTTCTTCTTCACAAACAACACCGGTGCGCTCCACGGTGAAGAACTGGGTCTAATATACCCTTGCTCCAACAGTTCCTGTAACTGAACCTTAAGTTCCGCTAACTCCTTTGGTGCCATCCTAAAAGGAGGACGTGACACCGGTCTAGCCTCCGGCACTAACTCGATCGAGAAGTCGATCTCCCGCCGAGGAGGCGCTCCAGGAAGTTCATCCGGAAACACATCCTTGAACTCTGCCACCACAGGCACTTCCTCAATCGACAGTTGGGAGAGACGAACCTCCAATAACGCTACAAGCGCTACACCACCCTGGTTAACCGCCCGCACCAACTGCATGGCCGATATCAGGGAACAGGCCACTCCACCAAGGCCCTCAAACTTGACTTCTATTTGCCCTTTACTCCTTAAGGTCACCACCTTAGAAAGGCAGTCAATACTGGCGCGCTGCTCTGCAAGCCAGTCCATACCCAAAATGACATCGAACTCTACTAATGGTAACACTGCCGCTTCCAGAGCGAAGACAACTCCGTCTAGCTCCCAACAAATGCGCCCTTTAGCCTCGGTGGTCATAGATGACCCATTGGGCATGCGCACTTTCAGCTCTGCTCCCGACGAGAAAGACTCAATTCCTATTCTCCGGATGAAGCTCTCCGCAAGAAAGGAGTGCGATGCTCCGGTATCAAACAATACCCTAGCGGGGTATCCGGAAACTAACACGAAGCCTACAACATAGACATTACACAAAAGTCTAAAAGGATGAAGCACGAAATTTAAACTTAAATTCTCTTCATACCTGTCACCACATCCGTCTGGCGGATCGCTTCTTGCTGTCCAAGGTTGTAGGCCCTTGGTTGCACCGGTTGGAACCGAGAAGCGCTCGACTCCGCCATCTTTCCTTTCTCTGCAGCACTGGGGCCCGAGCGCACCGACTGCTCCTGCTTTGACTCTTGCCCCGCTCCCCCTTGCTGACAAGCACGGGCTATGTGCCCAACCTTCCCGCAGTTGTAGCACGTCGGCGGTCCCCTAGAGTGGGAACCCCCAGGCGTCCAGTTGCTCCTCTCACCAGATCTGGAAGTGGAAGGCTTCTTCCTCCACCTACTCCCATCAGACTTTCCATGAGATTGGGAAGGCTTCCCTTCCCCTTGCTTGGGAGTAAAACCCTTACGGCGTTGGGTTCGCTCCAAATCATTCTCCAAACTCCTGGCGGCTTCAACTAACTCATTAAAACCCGCCCTCTTCATGGAGATGAGGGGCTGCCTCAGATTCTCCCTCAAACCTTGGTAGAAGAGGTTATCCCTCTCTAAATCATCAGCCATTGTCGTTCCCGCATAACGACCCAAACGGGTGAACTCTTGCACGTACTCGTCCACCGTCTTTTCGCGCTGCATTAGATGCAAAAACTGTCTCTGCAGGGCCAACCGAGTTGAAACGGGGATATACCTCTTAAGAAAAGCGTCCCCGAACTCTTCCACTGACGGGGTGCGTCCCGGAAACTGGCGGCCGCTATGGCTCACCCACCACAACTTGGCGTCTCCTTCCAACATGAACGCCGCATACTCAGCTTTCTTTTCCTCCGGCGTCTCTGCCGCCCTTAACAGTTCTTGAATGCGAACCCACCAGTCTTCCGCATCCGTTGGCGTTCCGACACCCTTGAAAGACGGGGGATGGAAACTCAGGAAATACTTCATGTGTCGGTCTCCATGTCCAACAACTACTCTCTCCGCCAAAGGCTCCACTCGCCTGGCTTCTGTTCCTGGCACGGCCGTTGCCGTATCTGGTGTGGCAGGGGCTGCCACCTGAGCCGCTGCTGCAGCCTGAGCTGCCACCATCGCTTCTGCAAGCATGCGGCAGAAGTCGGCCGGGTCTACACCCGTGCCCAAAAGACCTGGAGCAGTAGCACTGCTCGCCGAGAGATCATCCCTTGCTCTTGAAGTGCCCGCCTCGTTGCTTGCACTCTTCAGGAAGACAAGAAATAAGGGATTAGTCTCCAATCTCAAGACTAAAACATAAGGACACTCATGGTCCCGCGTTACTCTTATGTGGATAACTTCTTTACGCACTGACCTTGAATCTAACCTCCCTCTGATACCAAATTGTAACACCTCCCCTGTAATAGACGTATAATATGGGTCCGGCCGGGGCCCCACAACATACGAACACCACAGCTTTAGTATTAAAAGTTGATATAGCTACCCAAAACTCAAAACACTTGCACAACATAGCGGAAAACCAAGCACAACTAGAAGTTATCCACTAATCCAAAAGAGTAAACAAATGGCCTTAAGGCCTTACATCAAAAGTCCAAAAGGGTAAACAGTACAACCAAACATGAATGTGCTCAGCACTCCTAGTCTACCTCGGCATGCAAGCCGGACAAAATAGTCTCAAACATACATCATCAAAAGTAGTGCTACAAAAGAGAAAACACTTCATGGGCTTAGGCCTTTTTGGCCGGCGTGCTAACTCCTGCGTGTGATCCTTGCCCTGTAAAAATTATTAGTAACGTGGGTCAGCAAAGGCTGACCTCAAACTGTGTAACAACACATCTCCTCCCGGCCGCCCCTAACGGACCCCGGGGAACCCTCCAACCTGCAAGTCAGCACTTCATATGCAATATAAATTTCTATAAATAGAAATACATTAAAACAGGCTTGGATGTCTCAATCAACAAACATGTTCTCTACTGGTTGAGCATATAAAGAAAGGGCCTACTATGCAGCATGAATGCAACACCCGGGCTTCACCCAAGATACCCTAAACCGTATGCATCTAGCACAACATCACAACATTTGGGTACTCACATTTCCCCAATTGGCATAAAGCCGCAAACATTGAGGGAGACACAACTCCCTCACACGACGCACAGGCCGCCACATGGAAATCTTGCCAAGGCCCCACCCGCTCGTGGGCTTAGCCCCGGGCTTGCCTGCAAGCTCTGACGTCTCATGTCAGGATTCCAACAACCACAGACTGACCGATTCTAAGAAGCCTTGCTGGACCCCACCCGCTCATGGCCTCTTTGCCCGGGCTTGCCCCAAGCTTGGCATTCTCGTCAGTCTCACAGAAGGGGACTAGTCTCGCCGGGACACTCTCCACACATGACGCACGTGTCACGGGATAGCCAGCCGACCACGGAGACATAGCCATGCCTTGGCACAACACAACCAAGACTAAACACATCGCAATCCCTCTTTGTACCGCAGCGTTCCCGCGCACCAAGGAAAACATCTCCAACTCGTGCGGAGCTAACCTTGTCCACCAAGGAAACCATCTCCATTCTCATTTGGAGCTAACCTTGTCAAGGAAACCATCTACCACCACGAGGAGCTAACCTTGTCCGGGTTCGACTACATGTACTCTTTTCAAGCAAACGGGACAATCATCACCACCACACAAACGGCATCTTGCCGCATCGGAAACCTCTACGAATCCCTAAGTTCGTATGCAACATCACCGTGTCGGACTAACGGTCGCGACTACGGCTTCACCCACCATGCCTAATCCACTAGCGAAGCGGATCTCTAATGCAAAATATGCCGGGGACGGACTCAATCGACCCGGAAGTTCCTCTTGAAACTTGGCAAGCCAAAACCCCTCTCATTTGAGAGTTTGGTGCCCAAAAATTAGAGAAAAGAAAACTAGATGATGCTAAAACGTGCATCCTAAAGACCGAGAGGAGAGATGTCGTTACCTTCCGACTCCTCTTTCTTGCCATGGCAAAAATAGCCGGATGGAAATCTTCGCAATGGTCTAAGCTTCACGGATCCGGACTCGGCTCGCGATTCGGAGCTCCGACACCCTTCCTACAGCCCAAGAGTTCTTCTTCTTCCTCCTTGCTCTAGGTTTTCTCAAGATCTTAGAAAGAGGGAACTTGGAAAAAGTGAGGATCTGCAGCCCTAACTTCGGGCTTAAATCCCCAGGAGATGGCCTGAACCGTTAGATCCCAAAACCAGAAAAAGACTGGCTGCGATTCGCCTGGAAAATAAAAGATCTGGGCCGAACACGGCCTGGCACACGCCCGTGTCCAGGGCCGTGTGCCTCATTCGCCGTCTCAAATCGACGCGCCTGGAATCAGACACGGGCATCCGACACGCCCGTGTTCAATCCGACACGCCCGTGTCCCCAGTGACACGGCCGTGTGGCCTGCCGTGTAGCTCCAACGACACGGCCCCAACACCAACCCGAGAGGTGACACGGCCTGGGACACGCCCGTGTCCCAAGCCGTGTGCCCCAGTCTCGACACCCTGTCGAGCACAAAGTGTCGACACTTGGGCCGAGTGTCGACACGGCCTCGACACGCCCTGCGACACGCCCGTGTCGCAGGCCGTGTGCCCCACTCTCGACACATTGTCGAGCACAAAGTGTCGACACTTGGGCCGAGTGTCGACACGGCCTCGACACGCCCTGCGACACGCCCGTGTCGCAGGCCGTGTGCCCCACTCTCGACACTCTGTCGAGCACAAAGTGTCGACACTTGGGCCGAGTGTCGACACGGCCTCGACACGCCCTGCGACACGCCCGTGTCGCAGGCCGTGTGCCCCACTCTCGACACTCTGTCGAGCACAAAGTGTCGACACTTGGGCCGAGTGTCGACACGGCCTCGACACGCCCTGCGACACGCCCGTGTCGCAGGCCGTGTGCCTCATGCCAGAACCCAAAAAATTTTTCAGAACAGCAGATTGAACCTCTTGCAAAAACTGGGGTGTTACACAGGCGCGCTCCAAGGTGACATACTTGGGCGGATATAACCCTGCTCTAGCATTTCTTGTAGTTGAACCTTCAACTCAGCCATTTCTTTAGGCGCAACGCGATATGGCGAGCGGGCCACGGGTTTTGCACCTGGCACCAACTCAATTGTGAAGTCAATCTCCCGCTGGGGTGGTAGCCCAGGGAGATCCGCGGGAAACACATCAGTAAATTCTGCCACAATCGGAACCTCGCACAAAGTGGCCTTAGGCTCAACAGCCTGAATTAGTGCAAAGTAACACTCCGCACCCTTCCGAACAGCTTTGACTACCTGGAGTGCAGACATCAACGTCCCGCCTACTCCTCGCATACCCGCGAACTTGGTCTCCTGTTCGGTATTCTGGCCCAACGTGATTTCTTTGGACTGGCAATCAATCATAGCATGCTGCTTCGCAAGCCAATCCATCCCAAAAATCACATCGAATTCCGATATTGGCAAAACAAATGCGGTTAAACAAAAATCCCGACTTCCTAACTGAACCGCCACATCACAAGCTTGATCCACAAGCATCCAACAACCATTCGGCAACACCACTCTGACGCTATCTGTCTTTGCACGGCTGGGTATCCCAAGCCGCGTAAGAAACTCACTCGACATAAAAGAATGCGATGCCCCTGTATCAAACAGTGCTCGCGCCAGCGTGTCCCGAATCATCACAAAGCCTATGACAAACATGTCACACACACAAACCACAAACATAGGGGTACTAAGCTAAGCATACAAACAATCGCATATGCAAAACTAAAATCATACCTGTGACAACGTCACTCTGCTTGATGGCCTCCTGCAGGCCAAAATTGTAGACCCGGGGTTGCGCTTGCGAGGCAGAGGAATCCACCACCGCCTTTCCTTTTTCCACATAAGATGCTCCCGCCTTCTTTTCACTCTTTGGCGGCATCCTACAATCTCGCGCAATATGCCCCATCATACCACAATTGAAGCAGGTACGAGTTTCTGGCTTGGAGGTTGCCCCTGATGTTGCTCCCGTTGCAACTGAGGAAGGAGCTTGTCCACTAGGCTTGGACTTCTTACCCCATCTCTTCTTATAAAATGACTTTCCCGATCGGGGCGCCTTCCACTCTGGTTGCGACACAGCCAAAGCTCTCTTCCCTTGCACCCTCTTCATATCCTTTTCCAACGCTGTCGCGGTGTCAACCAATGCTTGGAAACCTTGGTTCACAGAACTGGACACAAGGAACCTCAGCTCGTCCCTCAGTCCTTCATAGAACCGATTAGTCTTCCTCTGCTCATCAGCAAAAATCGAACCCGCATACCGCCCCAAGCGAGTAAATTCATGCAGGTACGCGTCAACACTGCCATCACCTTGAGTCAACCGTTGGAATTCATTTTCCATGGCTATCCGTTGAGCCACAGGAAGGTGCTTCGCAAGGAAGAGCCGGGAGAATTCTTCCATCGACACTTGGGTTAACGGACGACCCGCCAAATGATGCAACTCCATCTCATCCCACCATAAACGCGCTTCTCCTTCAAGCAAGAAGGTGGCTAAGGTAACTTTCTGATGTTCCGCCGTGCCTATCGCCGTCATCACTCACTTGACACGCGATAACCAATCCTCAGCCTGTGTCGGGGTTCCCGCTCCCGAAAACGTAGGCGGATGGAAACTCATAAACCGTGTTAGCTGCTTCTCAGCCGCTCGAGGAACCACATCCATAACAGGTTCAGGCCTTGCCACCACCTGTTCTGTCCTCACAGCCGCTTGTTCCTGCCTCAGTGGCTGACCTTGGATCATGGTAAATAAGGCCTCCGCAACTAAACGGACATGTTCCGCGGACGGTGGAGGTGTAGGCACCGCAGCTGGTGCCGTACTTTCATCAGAACGCTGGGGTTCAGACGGCCCAGCTCCACTTCGTGTCACCAAAAGGTGGACAAGACACATACATTAGCGGTCGTACCCAAACAAACAACACAAAATAGGAACACGCAGGTTCCTCAAACACACAAAATGCATTCCTATCATGGACATTCAGGAGTTCAATCGTAGACTTTGGTGTGCACAAACACGTGCTCGCCACCCCACAAAAGAAGTCGACCACGACTTCGAGAGGGAAAGACCAAGACAACCGATACCAAAAATGTAACAACCCCATCCGTTCATATGATATATTCTAGAAGGTCCGGCCGGGGCCCCACAGGATATACCACAAAACAGTCGGTGAAGGTACAGGATGATACCAGAGTAGCGCATCGCACCTATCACAAGCATTCTAGCGGAAGCCTAAACTACTTGAACTCCTCATGAATGTCCAAACATAAAACTCCACATTTTATATACATATAGGAATGTCTTACAACATGTATAAAGCGTTGGCCTTATGGCCTTACAGGGCTTTCAATCAGTGGCCTAAAACAGGTTGGCGCGCAGGCCGGCCACACTAAAAGAAAACACATAAAAGAACACACTTAGCCTTCGAGGGCTAGCAGCTAGCAGCAGCAACACCAGCAGGAGCATCAACCTCTATGCGTCCCGCTCGGCTCTCCAGTACCTCTGCAAGGGACAATCCACCCACCGGTGGCAAACAAAAGCAACGGTCAGCGTTCAGCTGACCAAATTATAACGACCCTACCCCTTCTCTCGGGGCAGCGGTATTTTTCCCTGCAGGCATATCATATCACATGTATGGCAAGCTATATCATCAAAAAGTGCTTTCACACACACAAGCCATCACAACCGTTCGCCATCCGGCCCAACGGTCCGTGCACTCAGGGCACATTCTTGGTGTTCTGGCAACCTCTTGCCCACCACCGTATCAGGGTTATCACCCAACGGTAAATCTCTTGAGCATTTACTCCATGGGGTGCAGCCGGAGTTAGTCCTCGGACACCGGGATGGCCCGTAGCCCCCCGTTGTGTCATGGCGCGCAGGCCGAAGACTCTTGCTATGCGCTCCAACAGACCGCACTTTTTGGTCTCACGTCAGACGGACATAGCGCAGGTCGGATCCTCCACCCCCCGTTGCTCAAATCGCCTGGCCTTCTCCGAGTACAGCGTACTCATGGCTACATCAAAGGCGCGGGTCGGTCTCACCAATCCTGTTCCTGGCATTCAAGCCTGGGTATTTCACTATACCCATTTCCTCACAGCAACAGCGGGTCTTTCCTGGGCGCACCAGTACTTCCTGTGATTCTCTCCACAGGTAGACACCGCATAAGTACAAATGTCAGGGGTCTTTCCTGGGCACACCAGTACTTCCTGTGACTCGCTCCACATGTGGACACCCTATGACATCAAGCATCACAAAAAGGGCCTTTCCTGGTCCCACCAGTACTTCCTGTGCCTCATTCACAGGTTGGACCCAAAACCATCACAAGGCTATTTTCGTGGGCTACCACCCCAGTACTTCCTGCTACTCCTTTTCGCAGGTATAACCCGTAGACTCCGTACACTACATGTTTATCACGGAGTCTTCTCCGGTTCATATGCAACATCACCAATCCAGACCAACCTGTCCAGATGGGCTTCACACAGCATGCCTATTCCGTACTCCATTTCCGGATCTATATGCAACACAAAGGGGATTTCAAGTATCCACCCAACGATTCCCAAAATCAGCCACCTCTTGGTGGGGGAAATCAAAAGATATGCCAAAAAGGAAGCCTTCACATGGCTAGGAAGAAAAGTCGTTACCCTTGACGATCGCTTCGGTGCCATGGCCTCCAAGCTAGCTTGCAAGACTCACAAGAGCGTTTCCTCCGCAATGCTGGTTTCGGATCTCTCGTCGGTAAACCGCAGCACCACCAGCAGCAGCCCCCTTTCCTCTTCCTCCTCCTTTCTCTCTCTCTTTCTCTCTCTTGAAGAAAGATGAAGGACAAATTAAAGTGAGCAACACTTCTCTGATTTCGGCCCTTAAGGAAAAAGGAGAAGAGGCTTTAGCCCTTGGATCCAGACTGAAGGAATGGACGGCCACGATTCTGCCAAAAACACAAATTTTGACCAGACACGGCCTCGAACACGGCCGTGTGCCAGGCCGTGTGTCTCAAGCGGTGGTCAACCGACTTATCCAAACCAGTGACACGCCCACGGGACACGCCCGTGTCATGGGCCGTGTCACCAACACACCTTCAGACACGCCCGTGTCTGTGGCCGTGTACCTGGGGAAAAAAATCCCAAATCATCCCGAGACTTCACACGGCCTGTGACACGCCCGTGTCCCAGGCCGTGTGCCCAGACACGGCACAAAGACACGCCCTGTCGAATTCTTCGGCGGGCTGAGTTCGTCGCCTGATTTGACACGCCCTGTGACACGCCCGTGTCACAGGCCGTGTTCAACACTCGACACGCACTTCTCGACACTCGACGATCGTCGAGCAAAAATCGTCGAGCATGCGACACGGCCTTGGACACGCCCGTATCCTGGGCCGTGTGCCTCCTCTCGACGGGTCGTCGAGAGCAAAATCGTCGAGACAAAGCCCAATCGTCGACACAACCTCGACACGCCCTGCGACACGCCCGTGTCGCAGGCCGTGTCACCTGACACGCCCTGGGACACGCCCGTGTCCCAGACCGTGTCACCCAAAAATTCCTGTTTCAGAACTTTGGGCTGTTACAGATTATGCCTTAGTCCTCTTAGTCGCGGGACCCGGCGAACTGACCTTCACTTTTCCCTTGGAGAGTCTCTTCTTCTCGCCAACATCGGGCGGGGGTTGGACTCATGGAGGGAGGTGGCGACTTTCTTTGTTGGAGGAAGCGGCTTATTCGGGACTTCGCATGCCACTGCAAAATGCCGAACAAACATCAATATCGGGCTATAACAAATAAAACGAGTATTCAATAAGCGATTCTCGCCCAAAGCTTACCCTCGTTTGGGTGGATCTCCAGGAGCGTGTTGACGTTTAGTCGCCAGAAGATGACGTCGAACCGGCAACCACGAAATGACTCAACCAACTGCTCGCGGACGCCCTCCAATATCGGAGGGAGGAAGACAACATCGGCGGGTTGGTGCAGCCTTCCCAGGATGCCCGCAAAGCTGCTGTAGACGACAACCAGATTCTCGCTCCAGCGGTGGACCTTGTTCGCCGTCCCCACCAAGGTGCAGACATGGCTGCTAAAGTATATGACCCCCTCGGCGGTCGCGGCGAAGGCGAATATCTTGCGGAAGACAGAAAGGTCGAAGGCGACCTTCTCCTCCCGTAAGTAGCAGAGGAACCCCATGATAATCGCCACGCTGTTAGGGTTGATCTGTGTGGGAACGATTCTGACGTATTGCAAGATCTCGCAATACTCCGGCCATAGAGGAAGTCGCAGGCCGGAGTCAAAGTGACGGAGCGGCAAGATCATCGCACCCTCGATGTAGGTGTTAAGTCGCTCGGTGCGACTAGGAAGTCTTGCCGAGTATCCTTCGGGCAGAAGCCTCTCCCTGAAGTTCTCCAAATCTCGCTTTGTTGTTATGGACTTCTTGAAGGCCGCATCGGCGAAGTTAGCAGCATGGGCTTATCGGCGAGCACTGGCATCATCTCCCACCATTTCGGCGAGTTGATGAGCTGAGAAAAGAAGTAATGCGAGAAATAAAGAGTAATCGAAGCGCGCGAGTAGGGAAAGATACTCGCGAGCTAGGGATCGAAAATCGCAACAGCGTACTTATGTCTTATCTACCCCCTCTATTTATAGGAAAAGGGGGGTATATCTCTGCTCTGGCGAGTATCGACCTAAGTCGCGATCTGGGCGTGCAAGTGGATCTCGGCATCTACATCGCGCGGTGAAGAGGACGAATATCACGACAATTATCAGAACCTGCACAATAACCTCGACACATCGCAGAACAATGGGCATCGTAAAAAATCAGCAAGGAAGACAGCAAAAGAAACAAATAAAGTGCGAGATACAAACTCGCTTATTACAACATATAATTGTTTGTTACAATAAATCGCACAGGGCAAGTTTCTAATAAAAGAAAGAAAAATTATAAGTCCTAGGAGGTCTCTCCGGTGGATGAGGATGTCGCCCATCCTAGCCCATCTCTCGCGCCCGATAATGCTCCGTCGCCAGCGACATCGCGTTGTCGCCAAGTCGCAACTGATCCTCCATCCTCGTTAGCCGCCCTATGGAGCCCATACTTGTGTGGATGCCGGCCAACTCGTCGAGGACGAGCTGGAGGCGATGGTTGTTAATCGTCAACTGGTGATCATTCTCCTTCATCATATGGAAGCGGGCTTCGTAGCTCTCCAGAGTAGTCCGGAGCTCTTCAAATTTCTCCACCCACACTTCCAGAGATGAGATCTGATGATTTGGCTCGCAGATCGCCAACTAGTTGAACTTGCTCTCCAGCTCCAGGTAGGCGCGAGCAGCAGCGTGGTGATACTTGCTGCCCGACAACCTGATGGCGTTAATGAAGGCCGCCCCTGGAGTCGTCGGGCGATCTGTCAAAACAAAGAAGTCACCAGATTATAAATAAGACACTAAGTCGCCAATATAACACCAGTGACGACATTTACCACGACGAGGAGATCTTGATTGGCGAGGAGAAGGGCCGCGACCTGGGACATCTCGCCTGCTGGAAGATGGGCCACCAGCATGCTCGGTCGCTTTACCCTACCCATGACCTTCATGGCCTGAATCCCCCACTCTCGGCGGGAAGTAGTTCGGCAGCAGCTTATCCGACTTCCGAGCCAAGGACTTCGACGGACGCGACGGGGGCTGCGACGAACTCGCCGGCTGAGGCGGGGTCTTCAGCAGAGGAGGCGGAGGAAGTCGCGTCATAGCAGTTTGTTGAGGCGCGACCAGAGGATGCGACGGAGGCAAAGATACATCCACCGTCGGGATAGCAGAAATGTTTGGCAGCGGCGGTAGGGAGCTCGCCACTGGCGGCGCAGGATCTCGCGCAGGGGAGGGCGGGGCCTTACTCGCCGGAAGGTCCTAACTCGCCGGTGCAACCTTCTTTGGCGGAGGATCCTTTAACGATGGTTCTTTGCTCGCCGCGGGAACCAAGGCTTCAGATACCCTCTTGGTGCCAATATTAATCCGGACCGTGTGCGCGGTCCTAACGAGTTTCCCGGCTGCGAGGGTGAGCAGTGGCGCAGAGTTCAGCGGGGCGACATTCAAAGCCGCCTTGGCGTCTTCCGGCGGAGAGACTGCGAGCAAAAAGATAATGTTAGCGAGAAGTATGACTACGACCAATGGATGAGGAAGAAGAATAGATCGACAACGTGGCGACCTGGCAGCGAGACGACCTCCACCTATTGTGGCGTCGGCGTAGTAGCGACTTCTGGATCATTTAGCGAGCCGAGAAGGCTCGAGTCAGGGGTGACCACATTGGTAATGTCGTCCTGCCCAAGGTCGCTGAGCAGCTTCAGAGTGCTGGTAGAGCGTGCAGGGTTATTCGTCACAACCGCGACTTGCGTAGGCGGTGACGGCGGATCAACCGCTTCAGTGGCGGGCTTCTTCTTGGCCATCTTGGTTTTCTTCTTTTAGGAGGGGGTAAGTCGGTGGCGGCATCTTCTTCACGCGGCCTTTTGGACTTAGCAATGCCGAGAATGTCGGTGAGAGCGGCAAGGCAGTATTAAAGAAGTTTCTCAACGTCTGACATCATCCGCGAGCTCTGGAAATCTGTCTGAAGAGCCAGGCCTCCCCCTATTTATAGAGATCGGCAGGCAGTCATCAGTTGCGAGCAAGTCTGATACTCGGCATAGCAGCTCACCGAATAAGTATTGGATGATTCTTTCCAAGTTCCTACGTCGCTCAAAAAGAGCAGGGATTGTGTACAACCCGTATTCGTCGAGGATGGGTCCTACCACAGCCAGGTGAGTAGAAGTCAAGGTCAACAAGTCAAGGCAGAAGTCAGCATCATCGCACAAGACCTTAGAAGGCCTAGCCGAGTATGGCGAGCTCCACTCGCATACTCGCCAGGTAGGCGACTAGGCCAGATACTCTCCCAGCCCGTATGAGTTCCCCTGGAAGTCGCCTAGTCTCCGGGGGGTGGGGTATAAATATGACCCCACCTCCCCCCCCCCCCCCCACCCCCTCTCCTTGGATTTGCCTATAAATAGGACCCTAGGGGTACGAGGCGAGGCACTTGAAATCCTCTGCAGGATACTCGCAAGCTTCATTTTCGAGATACTAGCCGAGTCTTTGGATTCCATTTCCTTAGAGATCAAGTCGTGATCTTGTGACTTCGTCATCAGCTAGTCTCCCTCGTACCATGTTCAGTCATCTTTGGTTGAGAAGGGGCTGCTCCTTTTGAGCATCTGGGTACATGGTGGGACCTTCCTACCGCAATATCTGGGGTCCTGTTTAACTTGGTTCTTCATCCTAGTCATCCCAACCGTCTGATCTAACCTCTGAGTTGGTAACATTAAGCAACTTTGGTCCGAATTTGAGGTTGGGAATTTTCCTGGCTTCAACATTGACGGGAAGGCTGGCATACCTTAGTCGTTTCTTGTCTAAGGCAGGGGAGAAGTGCTCTCCCTTTTTCAAGACCCTTCGGGGGAATCAAAAGTTTGAGTGGACCGCAGAGTGTGAGGAGGCCTTCGGAATGCTCAAGCAACAGCTAACCCAAGCTCCTCTCCTATAAGGCCCGTGAGGTAACAAAGATCTCTTTCTCTATTTGGGAGTCAGAGTAGAAGCAGTTAGCTCGGTGTTGGTCCGAGAGGAAGGCAAGAGGCAGCTTCATGTCTACTATGTGAGTAGAGTGCTGCGGCAAGTGGAAACGAGATATCCTATCTTGGAGGAGTTGGTGTTTACTCTGGTAGTTTTGGCTCGGAGGCTCCGTCCGTATTTTCAGGCTCACTCCATCATGGTCATCTCCGATCACCCTCTACGTAGTATCCTGGATTGAGTGGAGCATTCTGGCAGGCTGGCAAAGTGGACGGTGGAGCTTAGCGAGTTTGATATCTCTTACTCTCCAAGGGTAGCAATCAAGGCGCAGGCAGTGGCAGATTTTCTTGCCGACTTCTCAGCCGAGGTGTAAGGAGAGGAAGGATTATCTAGCCCAGTTTCCTGGAAGATGTTTGTGGACGGGGCTTCAAGCAGGTATTCCGTGGGAGTTGTAGTCGTGCTGGTGAGCCACCAGGGAACCAGGATCGAGCAAACAGTCGAGATCCTCTTCCCTGTTACCAATAACTAGGCGAAGTATGAAGCCATGGTGGTTAGCTTGTGTCTCGCCAAGGAATTGGCAATTCAGGATATCAGACATTTCACCGACTCGATGGTAGTCGCATGCCAAATCAAAGGTGAGTTCGAGGTGAATGATCCGATCATGCAGAGATACTTAATCAAAGTGAAAGGTCTGATCGGAGGGTTTCAGTCTTTCTTCGTCGAGCATGTACCCCGAGAAAAGAATTCAGAAGCTGACTATCTCGACAAGTACGGTCCCTGGGCTGGGGGTACCATGACTGAACTGTTCTAACCGTCCATCGAAGAGAAGGAGATGATGGAGATCGAGCAGAGGGCATCCTGTAGGGACCCATTTATTTCCTTTTGGCAACAAGTCAGGTTCCTTCCAGCAAGGGAGATCAGAGGAAGTTACGTTACAAAGCCGCATATTACCTGCAGTAGGAAGGAGAGCTCTATCATAAAACCATCTCAGGTCCTCTGGCTCGGTGTTTGTCGGAGATCGAAGTCCCTCGTGTCCTGACGGAGATTCACTCGGGAGAGTGTGGCAGCCACTCAGGGACTCGCACCCTTGAACAAAGAATCCTAAGGCACGGGTATTTCTGGCCCACCATTCGAAAGGATGCATAATCCTTCCCCAAAAAATGTCACCAATGTCAGCTCTTCGCGCCTCTACAACTACAACCAGCTCAACATCTACGCTCGATCACAGCTCCATGGCCCTTCGCTATCTGGGGGATTGACTTGATCAGCCCTTTTCCTCAAGCCAGTGGATAGAGGAAATTCGTCCTTGTCATGATCGATTATTTCTACAAATGGATCGAGGCAAAAGATCTAGTCAAGACCACTTCGCAAATTGTAAAGAATTTTATTTGGGGAGAGATTGCATGCAGGTTCGGGATTCCTCTCGCCATCATCACCGACAATGTGCCACAGTTCTCCAGCCTAGAGTTAGATGACTTCTGCAAGCAGCTAGGGACGGATCTTCGATTCGCCTCTGTGCATCATCCTCGCAGCAACGGACAAGTGGAAGCCGCCAACAAGTTGATCATCAACCTCCTAAAGAAGAAAGTCACCAACTTGAAAGGCAATTGGGCAGAGCAGCTCCCCTCAGTCCTTTGGGCTCTGAGAACAACTCCAAACTCGGCTACGGGGTAAACTCCCTTCAAGTTATCCCACGGGTCTGAGGTACTCATCCAGTGGAGTTTGAGGTTCAGAGCCCGATAATCATAGCAGTCGGGGACGGCAATGAGGAATGACGCTTGGAGAATGAAGACCCTCAAAGGCTCTCGCTGGATTTTGTGGAAGAGCTTCGTGACTTGGCATCCATCCGCAAAAAGAAGATCAAGCGGCACATGACAAAGCAGTTCGACAAGAATGTTTGCCTAAAACGTTTCCTCGTCGGGGATCTGGTCATGAAAAAGGTGGACGCCGCAGGAACAGGAGCAACAGTTGGCAAGCTGCATCCAAATTGGGAAGGTCCCTTCATCGTCCAAGAAGCCTTGGCCACCGGAAGCTATTATCTTCGGGATCATATTGGAGAGCAGCTGAGAGGTACTTGTAGCGAGGTTGACCTGAAAAGGTTCTATCCCTAATGGTTAATGTTGTATTTTACTTATATATGTTTTCATACATATATACAGATAGTGACAACTGTTTGACTTCTTTTTTGGGTTATTTCATCTCAAGATTCCTGAGGCCTTAAGTTTCTGCTCTGAGATCGATCCGAGAAACCGGCTGTCAACTCGTTCCTCCTAGATGTCGACCTGTTCCTCCTAGATAGCCCAGTGCGGACAATGGGACGATGCCTCGGTATATAAGCATCCTTTTAAGACCGGACCCCTGCATTGACGGCCGAGATTAGCTCTGTAACAGCCCAAAGTTCAGAAACAGGCAATTTTTGGGCGACACGGCCTGGGACACGGGCGTGTCCCAGGGTGTGTCAGGTGACACGGCCTGCGACACGGGCGTGTCGCAGGGCGTGTCGAAGTTGTGTCGACGATGGGGCTTTGTCTCGACGATTTTTGCTTTCGGCGATTCGTCGAGAGGAGGCACACGGCCCAGGACACGGGCGTGTCCAAGGCCGTGTCGCATTCTCGACGATTTTCGCTCGACGATCGTCGAGTATCGAGAAGTGGGTGTCGAGTGTTGAACACGGCCTGTGACACGGGCGTGTCACAGGGCGTGTCAAATCAGGCGACGAACGCAGCCCGCCGAAGAAATTCGACAGGGCGTGTCTTTGTGTCGTGTCTGGGCACACGGCCTGGGACACGGGCGTGTCACAGGCCGTGTGAAGTCTCGGGATGATTTGGGATTTTTTTCCCCAGGTACACGGCCACAGACACGGGCGTGTCTGAAGGCGTGTTGGTGACACGGCCCATGACACGGGCGTGTCCCGTGGGCGTGTCACTGGTTTGGATAAGTCGGTTGACCACCGCTTGAGGCACACGGCCAGGCACACGGCCGTGTTCGAGGCCGTGTCAGGTCAAAATAGGTGTTTTTGGCAGAATCGTGGCCGTCCATTCCTTCAGTCTAGATCCAAGGGCTGGAAGCTCTTCTTCTTTTTCCTTAAGGGCCGAAATCAGAGAAAGGAATCTCATTTTCCTTAGCCTTCATCTTTCTTCAAGAGAGAGAAAGAGAGAAAGAAAGGAAGAGGAAGAAGGAAAGGGGGCTGCTGTCGGTGGTGCTGCGGTTTCCCGACGAGAGATCCGAAGCCAGCGTTGCGGAGGAAACGCTCTCGCGAGTCGTGCAAGCTAGCTTGGAGTCCATGGCACCGAAGCGATCGTCAAGGGTAACGACTTTTCTTCCTAGCCATGTGAAGGCTTCCTTTTTGGCATATCTTGTGATTCCCCCACCAAGAGGTGGCTGCTTTTGGGAGTCATTTGGGTGATTCTTGAAATCCCCTTTTTGTTAGCATATAGATCCGGAAATGGAGTACGGAATAGGCATGCTGTGTGAAGCCCATCTGGACAGGTTGGTCTGGATTGGTGATGTTGCATACGAACTAGAGAAGACTCCGTGATAAACGTGTAGTGTTCAGGAGTCTACGGGTTATGCCTGCGAAAAGGAGTAGCAGGAAGTACTGGGGTGGTAGCCCAGGAAAATAGCCATGTTATGGTTTTGGGTCCAACCTGTGGTTATCCACACAGGATGTACTAGTGGGATCAGGAAAGGCCCTTTTTGTGATGCTTGATGTCATAGGGTGTCCACCTATGGAGCGAGTCACAGGAAGTACTGGTGTGCCCAGGAAAGACCCCTGACATTTGTAATTTGCGGTGTCCACCTGTGACGGGAGTCACAGGAAGTACTGGTATGCCCAGGAAAGACCCGCTGTTGTTGTGAGGAAATGGGTATAGTGACATACCCAGGCTTGAATGCCAGAACAGGATTGGTGAGACCGACCCGCGCCTTTGCTATAGCCATGAGTACGCTGCACGCGGAAAAGGCAAGGCGATTTGAGCAACGGGGGGATGGAGGATCCGACCTGCGCTATGTCCGTCTGACGTGAGACCAAAAAGTGCGGTCTGTTGGAGCGCATAGCAAGAGTCTTCGGCCTGCGCGCCATGACACAACGGGGGGCTACGGGCCATCCCAGTGTCCGAGGACTAACTCCGGCTGCACGCCATGGAGTAAATGCTCAAGAGTGTTACCGTTGGGTGATAACCCTGATACGGTGGTGGGCAAGAGGTTGCCAGAACACCAAGAATGTGCCCTGAGTGCACGGACCGTTGGGCCGGGCGGCGAACGGTTGTGATGGCTTGTGTGCGTGAAAGCACCTTTTGATGATATAGTTTGCCATACTTGTGATATGATATGCCTGTAGGGAAAAATACCGCTGCCCCGAGAGAAGGGGTAGGGTCGTTATAATTTGGTCAGCTGAACGCTGACCGTTGCTTTTGTTTGCCACCGGTGGGTGGATTGTCCTTGCACAGGTGCTGGAGAGCCGAGTGGGACGCGTTGAGGTTGATGTTCCTGCTGGTGCTGCTGCTGCTGCTAGCCCTCGAAGGCTAGTTGTGTTCTTTTGAGTGTTTTCTTTTATTGTGGCCGGCCTGCGCGCCAATCTGTTTTAGGCCACTGTTAGAAAGCCATGTAAGGCCATAAGGCCAACACTTTTGACATGTTGTAAGACATTCCTATATGTATATAAATGTGGAGTTTTATGTTTGGACATTCATGAGGAGTTCAAGTAGTTTAGGCTTCCGCTAGAATGCTTTGTGATAGGTGCGATTGCGTTACTCTGGTATCATCCTGTACCTTCACCGACTGTTTTGTGGTATATCCTGTGGGGCCCCGGCCGGACCTTCTAGAATATATCATATGAACGGATGGGGTTGTTACAAGCTCCCCCCTTGCATGTCGGCCTAGCTACCCCCGATTGCATCTCTCCTCTGACTGGAGGAACTAGCAGGAATAGGTTTGAACTCCAACCTCTTGGATTCGAGGAAGGATCGACCTTTTCGAGCTCTCATTTGGGTAACAGCCCATCATTATTTTCAAAGGCAGGATAACCGGCCAAAGAGCAGGGATAGGCCCAAGGGAATATGTTAGTCGCGAGTGCGTCCTGGAGGACCCTCGAAAAAACATTACCCCTCGCTCATGCATGTACGCTCGCAGCCAGACCGTAGAGCTGACATGATCTCCACAATTGGATTGGGGAATGGGCCTTTGACCTGTTTCTCCTAGATAGCCCAGTGCGGACGATGGGACGGTACCTCGGGATATAAGCACCCTTGTAAGACCGAACCCCTACATTAATGGTCGAGATTAGCCCCCCCCCCCCCCCCTGCATGTCGGCCTAGATACCCCCGATTGCATCTCTCCTCCGACTGGAGGAACTATCAGGAACAGGGTTGGACGCCAACCTCCCAACTCAACGGCGACGAGATCATCGTTCTCTTTGTAATTTCTTCATTCTCAAAAAAATTGATACACTTGATTCATTGTCAATCTCTTAAAGCAGCAGGAAAAATGACTCCTATAATGTTCGAAGTCCTCGAGTGGTAGTGTTGTTATAAGTCCAAGTCCCTGCACAAGCTCCTCTCTTGCTTATTGGCCAAGGACCTCCTCGAGTGATATCAAGTTCCTCGTTGGAGTGATGTCGTAGTCCGAGATCTCTGTATGAGCTCCTCTCCTGCAGACCGACTACTTGCCTCCCCGAGTCGACTTACACCAATCTAGTTGAGCAAGGCTCCTGAGAGCTGTCGACTCCTGCATTCGAAGTCCTCGAGTGGTAGTGTCGTCATAAGTCCAAGTCCCTGCATGAGCTCCTCTCCTGCATATTGGACAAGGAGCTCCTCGAGTGAGATCAAGTTCCTCGTTGGAGTGATGTCGTAGTTCGAGATCTCTGTACGAGCTCCTCTCCTACAGACCGACTACTTGCCTCTGCGAGTCAACTTACACCACTCTAGTTGAGCAAGGCTCCTAAGAGCTATCGACTCCAATAATGTTTCAAATCCTCAGGTGGTAGTGTCGTCGTAAGTCCAAGTCCCTGCACGAGCTCCTCTCCTGCATATTGTCCAAGGACCTCCTTGAGTGAGATCAAGATCCTCGCTAGAGTGATGTCGTAGTCTGAGATCTCTGTAGGAGCTCCTCTCCTGCAGACCGACTACTTGCCTCCCCGAGTCGACCGATTCTCACCCCCAGTTGAGTTTGTCTCCTGCTGGGTGTCAACCGATTCCCACCCCCCAGTTGAGCTTGGCTCCTGCTGGGTGTCGACCAATTCCTACCCCCAGTTGAGCTTGGCTCCTGCTGGGTGTCGACCGATTCCCACCCCCAGTTGAGCTTGGCTCCTGCTGGGTGTCGACTGATTCCTACCCCTAGTTGAGCTTGGCTCCTGTTGGGTGTTGACTACTCCCAACCACCAACCAAGCTCAGCTCCTCATAGGGTGTCGGCTCTGGTCTTCGAGCCAGTCAGGATTAACTCCGAAAAAAAATAAATGATTGTGCAGGTGCGGGCAGACTTTGGCGAGTATGCGAGCAGGTATCGGCAAGTATGCGAGTATGACTTGGCAAGCGTGCGAGTATGTTACGGTGAGTAAACGTACAGGACACAGGCAAGTATCGGAAGCGAGTTGTTAGAACGACTATGGTTATGCGAGTAATAACTATGCGACTATGAATGATGTCAACGCGCTGGTAAGGCATCACGAGCTCTCATCCTCCCCGATCCTAAGAGCCTAGCGAGCATCATCAACCAACAAGCATGAAAGTAAAGAACGACAGTGGCAATTCAAACTTGTATTAATATACATATCAAAAAATTTACAAGTTTACAAAATTTGGATAACTGCTATGTGTGAGCATGACGAATATCAGCGAGCAACTAGGACTCATCGTTGCCAGTATCAAGACGATATTCGTCGTCTCCAATATCAGCGTCCTCCTCTTCCTCGCCGCCTTCCTCGCTCTCCTCCTCACCACTACCGCTACTGTCGCTGCTGCTGCTACCGCTGTACTACTGCTGGAGCCCGATGATGGAGAAGGTAGGCGATCTGACAAGGTCAACTCATCGGTGAGCAGTTCGGGGACGAGCTCGTCAACAGTGAGCTGCTTCTCCCCCTCGACAAGCTATCCGTTGAGCCTTAGCCTCGCGAGCATGACATTTTCCGCAGCGCGAGCTATCTCGCGGCGTACCGACGACCTCTCCTTCCAGAGAGTGCGAGATCTCTTGATCGCATAATAAGGGTCATCCTCCGGCAGCGGCGCGTCTTGCCGAGGAGCTGAAGAACTTGCGCGGCCCTCGAGGGCAGTTAGATGACTCTCCATCTCGGCGGCACAGACTTGGGCCGCCTCCAACTCCGCCTGAGACTTGGCGAGTTTTGCCTCGCATTCAGAGAGCTTTTTGGCGGCCTCAATCTCGGTAGCCTACGACAAAGAACAGAAATTCAGCAAAATGAACCAAAGTCCAACGCCATCAACGTCGCGCGCAGGAAGCGACTTACCTCATATTCTCGCCAGCGGACCGATTCCATGCTGAGGTTGATAGCCTTTTGGTGACGACCTTCAGTGTCGCAGTCGTCTCCAGCAGCTTCCTCGCCGAGTAGTGTCCTAGGTTGACAGCTCGCGCGAGCGAGCATGAGGTCTGCTGGGCGAGGTCCTCTGAGCTGAGTTCCAGCATCGACTCAGCATCAGCTCGCCCACAAAGCGCATGAAGGACGGCGAAGGCCTCCCCCTTGTCCACCCAGTCCTCCGACCAGGAGGGGAGTTTGGTGCTCAGTGTCACCAGATGCTCATCCTCCGACCAAGTCATGAGCGGCTGGCCGTAAGAGTCCACCGCCCCTCGCCCCAAGTTGAAGTTGGGGTGGAAGCGAGGAGGTCGAGCATCAAGGGGCGACTCGTGGTCGTCAGGTCGCGGCGATGATGCATTCACCCTCTTGTTCGCGGGGCCCGGTGACCTGACCATTGCTTTTCCCTTGGCGAGCCTCTTCTTCTCGCCAACATTGGGCGGGGGTTGGACTCATAGATGGAGGTGGCGACTTCCTTCGATGGAGGAAGTGGCTTCTCCGGGAGCTCGCACGCCACTGCAAAATGCCAAGCAAACATCAATATCGGGCTACAACAAATAAAACGAGTATGCAAGAAGCGATTCTCGCCCAAAGCTTACCCTCGTTGGGGTGGATCTCCAGGAGCATGTTGACGTTTAGTCGCCAGAAGATGACATCGAACCGACGACCACGGAATGACTCCACCAACTGTTCGCGGACGCCCTCCAATATCTGATGGAGGAAGGCGACATCGGCGGGTTGGTGCGGCCTTCCCAGGACGCCCGCAAAGTCGCCGTAGACGACAACCAGATTCTCGCTCCAGCGGTCGACCTTGTTCGCCGCCCCCACTAAGGTGCAGACATGGCTGCTAAAGTATACAACCCACTCGGCGGTCACGGCGAAGGCGAATATCTTGCGGAAGATAGAAAGGTCGAAGGCGACCCTCTCCCCCCTCAAGTAGCAAAGGAACCCCATGATAATCGCCACGTCGTTAGGGTTGACCAAATCAGTAAATACATAGTAATGCATATAGTATTGATGTATAATTAATGCAAGTGTGATTACCCAGAAGTTTGATAATGCGTAGAAGAAATTGCACCAGTTTACAGGAGATGTGCTCCTTCGGCGGCTCAAAAAAACTGCAATGGCATCCAAATATGTGTCGCTCAACCAACCCTTATGCAGCAAGTCATCAATACAAGAACATGACAATGTATTATTGCGGCTATGTAATATAATGGTGGAACTACAACAAAAATTACAGCAACAAATTTAAACTATAATTTACCTCATAGGAAACCATCTGTATGTTGAATCAATCAACTCCCAGTCAGCATCAGAGAGATATATCCGGCCAGGAAAAGAAATCTCTTTCCTAATCCATTCTTCTTCCAACTATACATGGGACTTCTTACTCTTTTTACTTGATCTTTTTGAGTCTGGTGTAGGCTCTTCGACAAATACAACATAAGCAACAAGCTTACAATAAACTTGCATATTGGGTGTTAGAGTGATGTGAAAGGATGGTTGTTATTGTTCAGGAGATTGGGGGTGGCCAATACTTTGGAAGGGGTGAAATCACAAGAAGGATCAGAGCCGAGTGTGGTGGATGGAATGTGATCATTTTCATGCAAGGAATTAATGAGGTCATTCATAAATCAAAATTTTCCTTACAGTAGGAGCGTAACTGCCGAATTTCTTCTGAAATTTGGCACCTAAGATGACTAATCTATCTACTAATGAACCTCTTCATCTCGATATCCTTCTTCCTCTTCCTCTCTTCTTTCATCAACTCCTCTTTTTTGGCTTCTCCTTATCTACCCTTCTCTTTCTTTTCTTCTCCTGTTTCATTTCCTTGACTGTCTCAAAGGAGAACTCTACCTCTTCATCTCCTAGAAGATTTTGCTCCTACTCGACAAAATTCACAAATTTTGAGATAATTTACATTTAAAGGGACAAATTACAAATCTATATTAAAAAAATATCAAAACATGTAATAAATGACACTAAACTCCTTCCTTGGTCATAACTTAACAGATAAGTCTGTGCAAAACTTAAAGTTGTAGCTAGCCTTCGCAGACCAACAACAAATACGTTGTCTCACCAAATCATCAGCAGGTACTTGTATATTAGTGCGCTCAAACAACCACACCCACATGAAAATATTTAGTGAGTTTAAAGATATTTAAAATTGGACCTGAAAATTAATAGAATATAACTCTTGCCATAAGGAGAATTGAGCATATTTCAAGATATCCCAAGATTGATGGTTCTTCTCTTGTGCAACTAAGTTTATGTAGTGGGTTAAAGTGTGCCTGAAGAAAGTTGTGGATAGCCTTTGGCCAGTTAAATCTCCTAAAGTCATCTAATGCACTAAAACTTTTAAGGTACTCTGGGATTGTTAGCTATTTTAATTGAAAAAGAAATTTTAACAGTACATATTTGACAAGGACATTCGCTCTTCGCTCCTCCAAATCTACTGAGTGGACTTCACTAGCTAATTATTTTAACTCAACGACTACATCGCTCTGTTTCACCTGTGAGTACGGGGCTCTTTGAAAATCAAAATCGTCTCCCCTATTTGGTAGACCCAAAATAAGAGCTAGTTCACAGTGAATTTAATATAGTATTGACAGAGCATGAATGCCTCCTTATCAGGCCTATATAGTCTTAGAATCCTATATAAGAGTGGAAAGTTTTGAGGAACATCTAGAATTAAAAAAAGTTGTAGCAATGAAGCATCCCTCAACAGCTCTAGTGATTTCTCTGAAAGCACATCTGTATAGGCTCGACATATTTCTTGAAGGTCGAGATTACACATCTGCTATTCAACAAGGTGTCACCACAATGTCCTTCCATCTAGAATAGTACACTATAAGGAAAAGGGAAGAAAAATGAAATCCATAATGTCCTACCAGTGACTGAAATTATAAATCCAATCGGATGTCTTGATATCCGATCAAAGGAACACCTAATAAGAACAAAAAAATGCACACTGCAAAGCTAAACCCTAGGAATTCAGTCACTGTTTATCACCTTGAATAGGTACACTCCAGGAAAATTTGCAGTTGTAACCCTAAACTTAAGCAATATCTAGTTTCATTGCACTATTCAAAATGTTACAAAAATAAAAATAAAAACTGAGTGACAATCTTCTTCAAACAAAGCCTAACCAAACTCCTACGAAGAGGGAAAATGAAAATGATGCTATGAAGAATTAATTACCAGCAATGTTCCTCGTCGATTACTATGTCGATGATGACCGAATATGAAGTTCACAAAAGTTGACGAGCCGCCGAGCTCTTCTCCCTCGCAGTCGATGTTCACCGTCGATGAATGGCGGTGTTCGTTGTGTTATTTTCCGTCGATGAACGTCAGGAGGTTAGATCTTCCGTAACGCCAAAAGTTTTTTTTTTGAAAATTTTTGAGTTGAAACACGCGAAAGGGACGTGAGGCTAGCGAGTTGGCACTATTTATTGTCGCACGTGATTTGTGACGATAGGTGTCCAAAAACAATTTCCCATATTTTGAAATTGAAAAGCGTTTGAATTGACTCTTCAAAATCCAAACCCATGTGTACAAAATCCAACCGTACGAATCAATGAATTCAATACATTCATATGGTCGTTATTTTGCACTCTACGTAATATAAATTGGAAAATGATTTTAAATGTTTTACATCCAGTTGCCCGTGAGAATTTGTAAAATACTTCTTTTCGATGGCATAATGCAAGTAGATTTATATGGGAGAAGAAAATATGTGTCGTGTGAGATATGATGGGACGGTTGCAAAATATGATTTTTTTAAGTAAATATGGTCGTATTTTGTGAGTCATCGGATAGTCGATCGGATGACACAAGATTCTCCTCAACTTAGATCTACGTGCATTATCTTACCTATTTTGGGCTCGTTGAACGGGTTGGCTGGGTTCGAGTAGTCAGCCAAAAAATAAGGGGATTGTTATCCGCAAATCGAAAATGTCTAATCGCAGACAAAATAGCTTTTTTGTGTTTAGTATTCACATCCAGTATTCAATCTCTTTATTCACAAACCAAGTCCTAAAATCTTTTATCAGTCTGCACACCCTAGCTCTATGATTCTTTCGCTCGCCTGTCTCTTGCACCCCCAAATAAATTAGATGGTAGATCACGCCCCGTGTTATTCCTATTTGATGATTTTGGGTTCTAGCTAGGAGCTGTGACTTTTATATTTCTTGATTGTAACTGGAAATATGTGTGTTCTCCTGCTGAAGCAAAACAAACTTGTGTGTTTATTGTTTTTAACATTTGCTTCGTTTTTATGAATCAATAATGAACTATAAATCCTATTATCAATATGATTGAAGCAGTATGAAAAATGTTTTGAGCTACTTATATAATATTTTGATTTATTATTTTTTGATGTAATCAATTTCTTTTTGATACATGTTACATATATCTTTTTGTAGTAATGCCTCTACTTTGAGGTTGTTATACTTACTATTTATGTTTATTTGAATGAGTACATGTATTTTTAATATTATTTTAATTTAATATTGATCTGCGAATAACAAAATTTCTGTGAATAATAAATTTAAATATCGTTGGAGCTGCAAATAACAATAATCTGCAAATATCCATTTAAAGATCTACTGGTAACTAGGGTGCAACTCGAATTGGTTCGATTCCACACAGAACTAAGAATCAACTCGTATAAGTCTGATTCCAAATTTTTTGAACCTTGAACCGACCCACATTTCTATATTGTAGAATTCAGAACCGAACCGAAAATATCGGTTCGATTATCAGTTCCTTAAATTTAAGGTGTAAATATGTTGCACTAGAAAAAATAAATGTAAAACCAATGTTTATAAATCGAAGAAGTTAGGAGATCTTAAGCTTGCATGACTCCAAAATCATTATGGATTTCTTAGACTACTAAATACATTTAATAGTCTCATCATACAACATTTCATATTCAAAATTCTAATAATTAATCAAAAGTTCAACATTATTAAAATATGAACAAATAGTTTAAAAAATTACACATGAAATACCTTCATCAAGTTAATTATTCATCAATCTTTTTCAAAAACCTTTTACACATCACAAATATATTTTTGATACTTAAATTCAATAACTCGGTTCCTCGGGCCAGTTCTAGGTACTCGAGTATAAGAACCGAGAATTGAACCAAGTGGTCGTTTCTAAAAAATTTGGACCCAGAACCGAATAGAAACACATAAAAACCGACCTGAACCGCTCGATTCGATTCGGTTCCTATCTGGTTCTCGGTTCTTCCATTATTTTTGCACGGATAATACTATACTGACCTAAAACATACAAAAAAAAAATACAAAAAGTGGACCCCACTCAACACAAAAACACCCAACCTCCTTATTTTGCCAACTTTGTAAACATAATTATAGTAGTTGAATTTTTTTGGCGATTGTTAACCGCAACTCGGTTTTAGATGTTCGCACCCCTATTTATTTTAAAAAAGGCTTTCCCTAAAACTTTAATCGCAACCCTAAAATCATTTCCTCTTGCAGTTCACGGAAGCCCCCGTCTCCCCCACTCCGCGAATGCTGCATCCCGCCTCCCTCCTCGTCGGAAGTCGCAACTGTCTCTGGCGTCAAATCGCGTCTCCGGCTCCCTCTCCGACATCAGTTCGCGTCTCCGTCTCCATCTCTGGCATCAGACCCCGTCTCCCGTCGTCGTCTCCAGCATCTGATCGCGGATCCCGTCACCGTCTATCGTGGATCTCGTCTCCGTCTCCGACATCTGATCGTGAAAGCCCCTGTCTCTGAGTTCTCGCCGGCGAAGGTTGAGCAACTCCTCTCCCGGACCGTCTCTAGCATCTGATTGCCTTCAGGTAAACCCTAACCATAGTGAGAAAATTAAGTTCCATAAGCTATGAAGAAGAAGTTCCTTTTGAGACTGCATTCTAATTCCGATGTGGGTAATTTCATCGCTCTTTACAATACTAATTTTTCCTTCTTTTAAAGGCAAAATATTTCAATATTGCATTTTTTTATTAAGGTGTGTTCATACTTTATGATTGAGGGATTTTTGAATTAGTATGGTAATATTATGTTACATGTGCATACAATCATGTTGTTTCAATTTTCTTGCAATGAATTTAGCCATCATGTATTGCATAATTCTTGATTTGAATGTTAAAATTAACATATGCATGAATTAAAATACTATTGCAAGCTGAATTATGTGAATGTGCATGTTGTTGAAAGGCGCACAACTCCCATTATGGCACTGGTAGGGAATACTGCTAATTAGCCATGCACCCACTCATTATGTTTTTTTGACTGTTAATTATAGAGGTGCCAACGATTTGAGAAGGAGTCGAGTCCGGCAAAATTTTCAAGCTCGAGCCTGAAGTTATTACTTTGATCTCAAGCTCGCATATAATGGTTTGAGCTCAACACTTTCTATATGGAGGAATTTTCAAGTGATAGCATCAAATTGTTGGAGTATGAGACAAATCCATTTTTAACTATAACTAGTAAGAGTCATTTGTTTACTAATTGATGTCAATATAACATTGTGTTTTTGCATAGGGTTCTCATACGTACTTTTCATATTCCTCTAGATGTCACTAATAAAAATGAAGAAACCTTTGAAAAGATAAAAATCGATGTTGGTAGTCACTTTGAAGCAGATTTATTATTCGATTCTAAAGAAGAGTTAATTGAATGGGCCCGTGCTATTGGTCGGAGTTTGGGTTACGTAGTAACCATAAAATCGTCTAAAAAGTTGAATAACGACCAAAATCTTGTGTGTTTCTTGGTTGTGATAGAGGGGGTAAATACCGAGAAAGCCAAAATAAGAAAACTTGGGTGAGTAAAGATTTGCGTAGGTCCTCTTCAAAGCATTATATTTATTTATTTTCACTAAAGGAGCAAAGAGATTTAATTACTGAAAAATGGATGATTTACATAATATGCGGGCAACACAATCACGAGAGAGTTCATCTGGAAGCACATGCATATAGAGGAAGATTAAATAAGGAGGAGAAAAAATTGGTAGAACAGATGTACTGTTCTGGGGTGAAGCCACGCAAAGTACTTGTCGCGGTGAAGAAGGAAAATAGTGAAAATACCACGGTTATTAGGACAATTTATAATGAGCGGGTGGAGTTACAAAAGAAAGAGTTTGATGGAGGAATTGAACACCTATATAATATTTGTATAAATGTATGAACGATGCAGGTTACATTTCTTTTAACCAAATTTGCTCCACTAATAACCAATTAAAAAGGTCATTTTTTTGCACATCTGGTCTCTATAAAGCTAAGCAAAATATTCCCAACAGTTTTTCAGTTAGACTGCACATACAAGATAAGTCGTTATCATATATCATTACTATGCATTGTTGGAGTTACGTCAACAAATCAGACATTTTTTCATGTTTTACTTTTATGTCAGATGAAAAGGAATCAAGTTACAAGTGAGCTCTTGATTGTTTTAGATCCATTCTTCATCCACATTCCAAATCAATTGTGTTGGTGACGGATAGAGAGCAAGCTTTGATGAATGCTATAAAGATAGTATTTCTGGAATCAAAAAATATTTTTTGTCAAGTACACATTAATAGAAATATTTTAGCAAATTGTAAAAAGTTTTTCAGTGAGGGAAAGATCTTCAAATGCTTTATGGGTGCATGACAAAAAGTGATAGATGCTCATACAGATAATGAATTTAACAAGTCCTTGAACAAGCTTATTGTTGATTACTCTATAAATTGTTGTGAAGTTGTCACATATATCATGACAACTTAGATAAATACATACAAAACATATTTTGTTTCGAGGTGGATTGATAATTGTCTTCATTTGGGTAATTCAACAATCAATCGAGTTGAAGCTGCACATAGTCAACATAAGAAATTTTTAGAGGTTTCTACTGGCAATTTATCAACTATTTGGAGAACCTTTGATCAAATTATCAACATTCAACACATAGATATTAAGAGATCATTTGGTACTGGTTGCATTCAAGTGGATAAAGAGTTTGCATGTTCTTTGTATGTCGACCTTCTTGGTCGTGGTCTCTTAAAGCTCTTCAATGCATAAACGAGTAGGTTAATATGGTGAAGAGTGAAATGGAAAGGTATAAAGAAGATACATGAACATATATCAAGAGATGCACTGTGGGTTTGCCTGTGCACATGAATTGGGGTCTTATGCTGCTCAATCAAGAGCAATTCCATTATGGCTTGTACATGGACATTAAAAACAATTATACTTGCACATTGACGAGGAGAAAGTTGATATAGAAGGGTCGAACGACATAAATAATGAAATAGAAACAATCATTCAAAAATTTATCCATGCAAATGACACACAAAAGGAGTTAAAACGGAAGTTGCACAAGATCATTGATCCAACCACAAGCCGAACAATTGAGCTTTTAGTTAAAGTGCATTTAAAAGGTAGGCCTAAAAGGAGTTATAAGAAATTTAAAGATAACTCTAATTAAATCCACAAAGCGTGATCCATCCCATTTTGAGTACGTCTTGATGAAGGAAAAGATGAAATTGAAGGTTCGTCCAAAATTGAATGCACGCAAGCGGATAATTTATAACAATGTTGATCCCCTTACTTATTAATAAATTTTTGGATGACGTTCGTGAGCAAATGCCTTCTTATTTATCACATCACATTATGGAGGTTATTGGTATACTTGGCGATGGGCATTGCAGTTATAGAGTCATTGGCCAATTGAGGGCGGTTGGGCACAAGTTCGGTTCGATCTCCATGAAGAACTCGAAACAAAATTGTCATTGTACGATATCACGTTTGGAAAAACCAAAAAAAGGAAGAATTATTATGTTCACTTGAATGCAATACAACTCCAGCGAGTTTGGACAAATGGATGTCGATGCCGGATATGTGACTCATTATCGCTCTGTGCTGCAATATAGTATTAATCCAACTATCTAAAGTTCAATCATTCACATTTCTTCCGTTACAATCACCTTCACCGACATAACCAAAAATTATTTTCATTATATTTATCGATGATAATCATTTCATTGAACTTCACATGCGTGATGGATGCCCGTTACTGTTGATTTACCTTCTTTGGAGAAGGTATCATGGAGGAATAGCACAAATATGAGAAACTTTATTTGCATCGAAGATTGTAGTGGCGGAGAGGAATATTGGACATTCACCTTCATTGATAAATTTGAATCTCTTGTTCCAAAGATATAACATATTAAATTCATTTTGACTAAGCAATGTTTCTTGTGATATTTTACGGTTATAACATATTAAATTAATTCTTAACAATATAATGCAAGTTATTGTCAGACTTTTGCAAATTTTAATTTCAAGGTCGGCGTTTTAATGTTTTGCAAATATCAATATCAATGTATGAACATTCATATTTTCATTTGATGTGTATACATATGTTCATTTGTATGATTGCATGATTTTTGGTTAAAAATCAAGTTTGGGGCGCAAACAAAACAGGACTTTGGGACTTATAAGTGCAGGATTTTTGTATTTTTCATGTTTCTAACTAGCATGAATTTGTGTTGATTTTAATGAATATGTTGTTGTGTTTAGATAGGAGACAAGTTTAATATGTTTGACTATATAATCTTTGGTATAATATGATTGGTATGTGCAATAGCAGGAAATTATTCGATCAACTTATGAAAGTAATTCACCGTGATAAAGTTTCAATGAAACGCTATGTGAAATAGGAACTATGCAGGTTGAAGCAATTCTACCATTGTCAAAATAGTCACATATGTAGTGTTGTTTCTCATATAGTCGTTTTGCAAATTTTTTTAGTAAATTCGGGGTGCAGATATAATTTTCTAAAATTTCGGGGTGCGATTAACAACGGGGTGCGGCAAGCCAAATATCAGGGTGCGATTATATTTTCAGGTTGCGGTTAATAATGAGGTGCGAACATCTAAAACCAGGTTGTGATTAAGAATGAACCTTTTTTGGGAGTTGTTAAGGGCACCGCAGTTTTGGCTAGACGCACCGCACTATCTCTTAATTTTTCGTGTCTTTTAGAAATACGTCTTGTACATGCATTTTTAGGAAAAGTGTTCACCACGAAAGTTGGAGCTCTCGTCGAGATCTACAACTTTAGCTGTCGTCGAGATCTACAGCTTTCATGTTGAATACTTTTTCTAAAATACTTGTACAAAACGTATTTCGAAATGACACGAAAACTTAGGAGAAAGTGAGGTGGGCTAAGTCAAAACTGCCGACCGTACTAATATAATTTTTTGCACGCCCTTCCTGTCCCAAAAATAATTTTGGAAAATTAAAACCCTCTCGCAAGCTCGGTGCTTCCTGATCGAGATCTGCCAAAGTTGTCCGGAAGAAATCCCGGCAACCGATCGTGCCGGGGATTGTAGAAGAAGGGGATTTCCGGCGACGCGGCGGAAACCATGGTTTCGTCGAGGGCTAACTCCACCTCCTCCCTCCCACTCATTCTCGACGTCGAGGATTTCAAGGTACTCTCCACCAGACTCGCTGTTTCTTTTGAATTCAACCCATCTTTGTGAATTTCAAGCTCCCTTTCTCTTCCAGGGCGATTTCTCCTTCGACGCGCTTTTTGGGAATTTAGTAAGCGAGCTCCTGCCGTCTTTCCAAGAGGAGGATGCGGATTCTTCGGAGGGCGCCGGAGCTCATGATGGCCCCTTCAATGGCCACAAGAGGGCGCCCTCCGACACCGTCAAGTTGGCCCAGGAGCCGCTTTTTCCGGAGGTCGATGCACTTCTGGCTTTGTTTAAGGATTCTTGCAAGGAGTTGATTGATCTTAGACGACATGTGAGTAGTCTGAATTTATGGGCTTTTAAGTTCTTTGATCATCTTCTACTTTTTTTTTCTTATGATTGGCTTGGTTTCTTTTGAAGGTTGATTCTAGGCTTCAAAGCCTGAAGCAGGATGTTGCAACTCAAGATGCAAATCATCGGAAGACACTAGCAGAGGTTGGGTTTACTTTTGTTTTAATTCTATAACAAACAGTGAAATTTCATTTTTTTTCCCTTTATTGTCTCGCTAAACTTCCAGAGATTAAGGCTCCGTTTGGCATGACTTATTGCGGCTTATTTGCTCCGGTGAGGTTGGACAAAAATGTCATTGTCATATCAAAATCTTATGCCCCAAACTAGTTTCTTTTTGATAACGGTAGTAACATTTGTCATACAAAACATACAATGACGTTTTTGTCCAACTTCACCGGAACAAATAAGCTGCGATAAGCCACACCAAACGCAGCCTAAGGCTTTGTTTGACGCGGCGGCTGCGGTTGGTGGCGGTTGTGAACACGGTGATCATGAACCATTTTTTGTGAACGCCCGACCTCACCTAAAAAAATTCATGCATTTTATGCTCAAAACTAGTTTATTTTCTTGGTAGCGGTCCGGAGCAAATAAGCCGCGCCAAACAAAGGGTAAGATTTAAGTGTTACTATGACGGCTTTACAGTCAATGGAGAATATCATGGGAATGCTAAGAATATCATCTAGTTCTTGTGTCATATAGATATAATAAGTCCGTTAAGAATATCATGGAAATGCTCTTCATGGTCCAGCGCCCGGTAGCATGGGAAGCTTGCATAGGTTTGTGATTGAGTGAATGAGCAGCATTTTAAGCATCCCCATAAGTAATCAAATTTTATTATCACTCTGACTACTATTTGGTTCTTCCAAGTTGACTATTGGAAAAAACTTCAGGAATCTCCTTTCATGGGTTCTGTTTTGTCCATAATAGAGTTAGTGACAACTAGATGTTAGCTAAATTCCACCAGCTTCTGAAAATATCAATGATATCTTATAAATTGCATACTAACTTAGATTACTTAGATACCTTTAATACTTGGTATATGGGATCTAACATTGCCATATAAGAACATTGACACTATGAAACATTATTATCTAAATGACAATTAATCCAAGAGCCACAATTTTTCAAATCTATTGTTAGATATAATCTTTTACAACAAAAATAATTCTATACCTTCACACATTTGTCTGCTTTTTCTAGTGCTACTTCGAAAGCAAATTACCATTCATTTCTTTTAGTAGTGTCTTTGAAGTTGAATTCTTTCTCTTTTGGCCTTGGCAAAATAGTATATAACAAAATCTTTCCTAAAAGAACTTCCCAACCAACTATAACCTGTCCTCAAGCTCAAAAGGATACTTTGATTATTTAATTATCAAGTTCTTTAATGTGGTGCCGAAAGAGCCCCTCATAGAGGTTTCCCACTATAGTGGAATCTATCCTCAGTGCATCCCACTCGCATGCGTTGATGGTGCAAAATATGATAATTGAGATTCTTGTTGCTTGCGCAACAATGTGATTGAAGCAATTTAGGGGTCATTTGTACGAGGATGACTGAGGAGGTCTGCCGTGGGGTTCGCTGTCGAGGAAGCGTTCAACTGTTCGTAGTTGGGCAACTGAAAGTGTTGGCTTGAGGAGAACCGTGGAGGTACATAGTTGCATGGTTTGCTTAAACGCTAGTTGTGGTGGAAGGGGTGCTTGTTATGTGAATTTTGGGGGTAAAGAAAGCGGAGGCGGCAATGGTGTTATGGCTACCAGGGTAGCAACATAATGATGCAAGTGAAGCTTCTATTACGTTGATGTTGAAGGATTATGCAACTTTGGAGGAAGCTATTAGATGGAGACAACATGGTTGATGGTGGTGCGGCTTGATAAACAAAGAGTGGTGGAGGGTTTCCATTCATTGTTAGTGTTGAGAGTGCCCAAAGTTTGTATGTATTACTCAAGTATCTAATTACAAGGAGAGAATACAAATATATAGGAGAGAGGAGAGAAGAATAAATCCTATACATGATGTGGGACTAAAGAAGGAGGAGAAAGAAAACAAACAAAGAGGGCCATTAAATGAGCCTTTTACATGGGCTTTTCCAATACTCCCCCGCAAGCTGGAGCGTACAAGTCGTATGCGCCAAGCTTGGATAGGCACTGATAGAAGAGGGTACTAGGTAGAGCTTTGGTGAGGATGTCAGCAACCTGTTCAGTACCCGGAACATGCTTGAGCTCGATCTTCTTCATGTGGACTTTCTCTCGGATGAAATGACAATATACCTCAATATGCTTCGTTCTTTCGTGAAAGACCGGGTTCTTAGCAATATGTATGACAGCTTGACTGTCACATAGGAGGAGAGCTGGTGAAGATAGTTTAACTCCAAGGTCGGTAAGGAGACTCTCAATCCATGTGAGTTCAGAGACCACAACAGCCATTGCCCGATATTCTGCTTCTGCTGAGGATCGAGCAACCACTGCTTGTTTCTTGCTTCGCCAAGTAATCAGATGTCCTCCAAAATAGGTGCAAAACCCGCTAGTAGATCGTCGATCGTCGAGGGAGCCAGCGTAGTCGGCATCATAGTATGCCACTAGTCTAGGAATGGAAGATGAAGTTTTGTATACAAGTCCTTGGCCAGGAGCTGTCTTAAGATATCTGAGAATGCGTTCCACAGCCTGGAGATGAGAGTTTCGAGGAGAGTGCATATAGCGACTAACGAGTCCCACAGCGAAAGATATATCAGGTCTTGTAACTGTTAGGTAGATAAGTTTCCCAACTAGACGACGATAATATTCTGGATTTTGTAGAAGAGAATCAGAGTCTGAGCCATGAGCACATAGTTTGTGATTTGCATCCATGAGAGTGTTAATAGGTTTGCAGCCAGAGTAGCCCGCATCATGAAGAAGATCCAGACAGTATTTTCGCTGAGAGAGAACCAGACCATCTGACCGTCTGGCCACTTCCAGACCGAGGAAGTACCGAAGATGTCCCAGATCTTTAGTTTGAAAAACGGAGCTCAGATATAGCTTAACGGCCTGTATGCTGTCTAAGTCATTTCCAGTAATAATGATGTCGTCGACATATACCAATAGGAGAACCGTACCTGTTGCCCGGTGACGAGTAAACAATGAGAAGTCAGCCGAGCTTCGAGTGAAGCCAATTGCTCGGAGAGCTTTGCTGAACTTGTCGAACCATGCCCGAGGGGATTGTTTGAGACCATATAGTGATTTGAGAAGGTGACAAACCCGTGACTCCCCCGTGGTCTCAAACCCGGGAGGTTGTTGCATGTAAACAGTTTCCTGAAGGTCGCCATTCAGGAAATCGTTCTTGACGTCGAGTTGAAATAAGGGCCATTGGCGATGGACAGCAACAAAAATGAGAATGCGGACCGTGTTGAGCTTAGCGACCGGAGAGAAAGTCTCGTCATAGTCGAGCCCCTGCTGCTGGGTGAAGCCACGAGCAACCAAACGAGCTTTGAGTCTATCAATGGTCCCATCAGGGCATGTTTGATGAAGAAGACCCATTTGCACCCAACAGGTTTCTGGCCGGGAGGAAGACGCACCAAGGTCCAAGTCTGGTTCGCCCACAGAGCAACCATCTCTTCTTCCATGGCAGCACGCCACCCAGGATGTTGAAGAGCATCCTGTACAGAAGTGGGAATAGAGACCGAGGATAGTGAAGTAGCCAAGGTCTGAAGAGGGGGAGAGAGACGATGGAGAGAAACATAGTTCGCCATCGGATGAGCTGTAGAGGCCGGTACCGGAGCAGCAGAACACGGAGAAGCCGAGGTCGAAGCCGACTGCATAGGAGCAACGGGAGGAAGAGGGCGACGAGTATAGACCCGAATGACGGGCGGTCGAGGAGGGTCAAGGGTGGGAGGAGGCGGAGGAATGGTGTTAGGGGAGTGGACGATGATCACCGGCCGTGGGATGGAGGGTGGTGGAGAAGGTGGTGGTAGAAGAGGTGGCACAGGAGGAGGGAAGAAGGGTTGATCCTCCCGGAAAGTAACATCAGAAGATACAGAGACCTTCCGGGTGACCGGGGAGTAGCAAACATAACCCTTTTGGGTGCGGGAGTAGCCGACGAAAATATGTTTGGCCGCACGGGGATCCAGTTTGTCAAGAGTGGGGCCCAGGTTATGGACAAAGCAAGTACAACGAAAAACCCGGGGTGTGAGAGGGAAGGCGGGTGCGGAGGGAAAAAGGAGGCTGAAGGGGGTAGCGTTCTGGAGAACCGGTGATGGGAGACGGTTGATAAGAAAACACGCGGTGGAAACCGCAAAATTCCAGAATACTTTTGGAACGTGCATGTGAAGCATGAGGGAGCGAGCAACATCAAGCAAGTGACGGTTCTTGCGTTCGGCGACCCCGTTTTGCTGCGGGGTGTAGGGACAAGAGGTTTGATGAACAATACCGAAGTTGGCGCAGAGAGCGCAAACTCATGGCTAGTGTATTCCCGAGCATTATCAGAGCGGAAAGTTTTAATGGCGGTAGAGAATTGCGTACGAGTTTCTAACACAAAAGCCTGAAAAACACGAGGAAGCTCAGAGCGATCATGTAGGAGATACAACCAGGTGGTGCGAGAGTAATCGTCAATAAAGGTTATAAAATAACGATAACCAGAGATGCTAGAAACTTTGTATGGTCCCCAAATATCAGAATGTATTAGATCAAAAGAGCAGAGCTCCGAGTACAATGTGCGGGATAAGAAGCACGAGGCTGTTTGCCAAAAATACAGGAATCACATTTAAAAATAGGAAGAGAGATGTCAGGAAGCGCCTTCTGGAGGATAGGTAGAGGGGCATGCCCAAGCCGACAATACCAATCAGTAGAGTAAATAGAGGAAAGTGATGTGGGAGAGACATCGAGGAGGTAGAGCCCGTTCTGCAGTCGACCCCTACCAATGGTAATCTGCGTCTGCCGATCCTGTATCAAAAAACTAGAAGAGGTGAAGGTGATATAACAATTCATATCAGTGGTAATACGACCAACAGAGAATAGAATAAATGGTGAGGCCGACACATAAAGAACAGAACGAAGCGAGAGAGAGGGAGGGAGGAAGAGATGAGCACATCCGGAGACCGGAACAATCGCACCATTGGCCACAGTAATAGACTGGGGATGAGGAGCATCAGAGAACCGGGGCGGTTGCATGGACGTGATGTGGTGGGTGGCTCCCGAGTCCAGGATCCAGCGAGAGCCGGAAGAAAGACAGGCAGTACCTGCAGTGGAGGTGGAGACAATACCTGCATGGGAGGTGGAGGCAATGGAAGCAGAGGGAGGGTTGAGGAGCCCCTGGAGTTGTTGCAGCTGAAGGCGAAGAGCCTCAAGATCCGTACCAGTCGGAGGAGAGCTATCGGTAACAGCAGCAGTAGGCGGGCGAGGAGGGTAGCCATGTTTCTTGTCACAGACCGCTTCAGTATGGCCATCCCGGCCGCAGTAGGTGCACTTGGGCCATCCGCGGCCACCACGGCCCCGCCCACGGGAGCCCGTACGTCCACCCCGAGGAAAAGATGGTGGGGGAAGTAAAGGAGGAAGGGCTTGCTGAAGAAGGGCCGGCGAGGGTGGTGCAGGTGCCTCCGGTGGAGGTGGTACGCGAAGTAACAACGAGCAGACATCGAAGAAGGAAGGGGTAGTGGGTGAAGCCAGAACCTGGGCCCGGATACTGTGAAGGTGTGACGGGACGCGAGCCATAATCATAGCAATACAAACAGCCTCCTTCTGGGCGCGTTGAGCAGCGAGATCAGTAGTCGCGGGCTGGTGCTGAATCCAGGCCTCCGTTAGAGTTTTAGCACGGGCCACGAAGGAGGTCATGTCCAGAGCTTTGCCAACATCCAAAGCTTGAAGATCAGTGATGATGTCAAAAAGGTGCTGAAGGCTGTTCTTGCCCGAGTACAACGAATGAAGTTCATCCCACATGGCTTTGGCGGTCTCATGATACATGATCATCTGGTACGGCTCACCCTCCACCGAGTTCAGGATCCAGGTCTGGACGCGACCGTCATTTCGGAGCCAATCATCAGTAGGAGGAGTCGGTGAGCCCTGGGTGAGGTGACGCGCAAGACCCTTGGCTTGTAAGACCCGGCGGACGGAGTGGATCCAGGGGATGAAGTTGGACTTGCCAGAGAGGGAAATAGTAGTAATCCGAAGCTCATCGCGGAGTTCGAGAGGAGCCACGTGGTCGGCCGGGGGGTGAGCGGTAGTGGAGTCGCTGGAGGACATGGCGACTTGGAGGAGAAGAGGCGGGCAGAACCAGCGGACAGAGGCACACCAGACAGCAGGGCGCGGTGAGTACAAATCGCGCGGCAAGCAGCGGGCTAGAGGAGGTCGCGGCGAACTGGATGAGGTCGCGACGAACTGGATGAGGTCGCGGCGAACTGGAGGAGGTCGCGGCTGTCAGGAGCAGTCCGCGGCAGAGGTCGCAGCGGTTTGGAGCAGATCGCAGCGGACTGGGACAGGCCGCTGAAAAACCCGTGGCGGACTGAAGAAGAGACCGCGAGGATGAAGAAGCCACGCAGCAAGAGAGAAGAGGAGTGCGCAACGGACAAGAGGAGAGTCCGCAGCGGACAGGAGCAGTCCGCAAGAGACTGCGGATAGGGAGTTCGCGAGCAAAGAGGCTCGAGCGGACAGAAGCAGAGCGGGCTAGAGTGGAGCAGTCTGCGAGGATTAAGAGCAGCGGGCTAGAGAGGAGCAGTCCGCGAGCAAAGAGGCTCGAGCGGACACAAGCAGAGCGTGCAACGGACATGAAGGAACGCCCGGAGCGGATAGAAGAGGTGGGCCCCACGAGTCAGAGCAGAAGATGGCTATAAGAAGCCTGAGGAGGGTGGAACCACGGAGAGAGAGAGAAGAGAGGCGGATGCAGAGGGGCAGTCCGCAGGAGACCGGAGCGGACAGAAAGACAGTCCGCAGGAGAGCCGAGCGGACAGAAAAAAAAAGGCAGTCCGCAGGGAAGGCGGACAAAAAGGCGGACAAAAAGGCAGTCCGCAGAGAAGCGGATGCAGAGGGGCAGTCCGCAGGAGACCGGAGCGGACAGAGAGGCAGTCCGCAGGAGAGCGGAGCGGACATAAAAGGCAGTCCGAAGGAAAGGCCGCAGCTAGAGGGAACCTGACTTTGATACCATGTTGAGAGTGCCCAAAGTTTGTATGTATTACTCAAGTATCTAATTAAAAGGAGAAAATACAAATATATAGGAGAGATGAGAGAAGAATAAATCCTATACATGATGTGGGACTAAACAAGGAGGAGAAAGAAAACAAACAAAGAGGGCCATTAAATGGGGCTTTTACATGGGCTTTTCCAATAGTTAGGAACTCTGATATCTATCGAGCCTCCAATTCGTCTAGAGAATTTGTCGATGTCGGTGTCGAACTGTGAAACTGCAACTCATGTTGTCGCCAAAATATCCAATAACTTCCAGAGCATATACTGTATGTCACTGTTAACGTCGAAATTTGTCTCCATGTCAAACGAATTAATTAATTAATCCAATACAGGATAAATCAATTAATCGACTTGTCTTAGTGTCTTGTCTTGGTGATGGACTTGAAAAGGCGGTAGATTGGTGCTGGTCTCAATATGGAGAACCCAAACCCATGGCTTGAGAAAAAACGGTGTTGGGCTCGTTAAGGATGTAGGCGATTGTTGGAGCGCAAGTATCAATAGAAGGGAATGCGGGCTGCTTAAGACTTACATGACAGGAGGAGAATTACTCGAAACTGCTTGTTGGTGGTATTGATGTTCCACGAACAAAAATCGTCCGGAAGGAACTTTCAGATTGACGCGTTTGGAAGAACCCAAGTACGATCGACCACTGGATGGGAGAGAGTCGTCGACGATGGGTTGTTGTGTGTGTGAGCTCCAGCGGGAGTTAGCTTTTGCCTGCACTAGGGAACACTCGATTGGACAAGGATGCAAATGCTGAACAGTAAGCAGAGCTGCACGATCGACAAGTTAGGCATCCTTAGCGGAGGATGGCTTTGTTGATTCCTGTAGTTATGCACAAGTTGTACGCAATGATACACGTGACTGCAGGAGCAAGGAGTCGGGATTGACGTGCTTTGATACCAATAGTTGCAAATCGTCTACGAGGTTTGCGGTCGGGGTTGAGGAGCCAGTGAAGTTGGGGGTCTCAACCCTAGAGGGGTGTGCCCTTTGACTCTATTTGTGCCTCCAGAGGCAGAGGTGAAGTCAACGAAGATAAACAGAGCCTTGTCGTGACTACTGGAGTTGGGGTGCTTGGGGGGGGGGACTTCAAAATCCTCTACCCTAATCCTAAGAGAACTAAGAGAGGAAGAGGAACTCCAAAACAACTTGTCTGATTCCTCTCATCCATGACCCTTCCCCAAGGGTCATTATATAGAACCTATGTAATGACATGTGCGTGAATAAACCCAACATAGAGAGAAATTCTTAAAACATTATGTAAAGAGTGGCCTCAAATCTTGTATATACTTCTTGAATGAATAATTACAAGTATAAATACATTTATATAGGAAAAGAGGAAGGAGAGAAATTCCAATTCAAGATGTGGGACTAATACAAAGAAAGAGAAAAGAGAGAAAAATGGGCCCCTAGATGAGCCCTTAATTAGGCTTTTCTAACACTCCCCCGCAAGCTAGAGCGTACAAGTCGTAGGCACCAAGCTTGGATAAAAACTGGTAGCATAGCGGCCGAAAGAGAGTTTTAGTCAGGATGTCAGCAACTTGGTTTGTAGCAGGAACATGCTCCAAATATATCTTCTTTGACTGTACCTTTTCCCGGATAAAGTGACAGTCAACTTCAATATGCTTTGTGCGTTCGTGAAAGACCAGATTCTTGGCAATATGTATTGCTGTTTGACTGTCACAAAATAGGGTCGCCGGTGATGAGAGACGAACACCTAAGTCTCCCAGAAGGCTCTCAAGCCAGGTTAACTCAGAAACAACAACTGCCATAGCCCGGTACTCGGATTCAGCAGAAGAGCGAGCAACCACAGTATGTTTCTTGCTACGTCAAGTTATGAGATGTCCACCGAAGTAGGTATAAAAACAAGTTGTGAAACGCCTATCATCAATGTATCCGACATAGTCAGCGTCAGAGTACGCGACAAGAGATAGAGATGTGGATGGCTTGTACACAAGTGCTTGTCCTGGAGCGATCTTGAAATATCGAAGAATGCACTCGACAGCTTGAAGATGAGATGTCCGAGAAGCATGCATAAAACGAGTCACGACTCCCACGACAAAAGAGATGTCTGGTCGAGTAACCGTAAGATAGATCAGCTTCCCAACCAAGCGTCTATAGTATTCCAGATTTGTAAGCAGCTTGTCGGAGTCAGATCTGTGGGCCGAGAGCTTGTGATTGACGTCCGTAGGAGTATCCGCAGGTTTGCATCCAGAATAGCCGACATCATAAAAGAGGTCCATACAATACTTCCTTTGAGATAACACACGACCATCAGGGCGTCGAGCAATCTCAAGCCCAAGAAAATACCGAAGGTTGCCATGATCTTTGGTCTGAAAAGCAGAGTTTAACTGTTGCTTGATAGGTTGTATCCATGTAGTATCGTTGCCAGTAATGAGGATATCGTCAACATAGACAGGTAGAATCACAGTTCTGGTTGACCGGTGTCAGGTGAAAAGAGAAAAGTCAGCCGAGCTCCGAATGAAGCTAATATTACAGACAACCTTGCTGAATTTTTCAAACCAAGCGCGCGGGGACTGTTTGAGACCATAAATAGATTTCCGAAAATGACAGACCCGAGACTCCCCCGTGGTCTCAAACTCGTGAGGTTGATGCATATAAACAGTCGCATGCAGATCGCCGTTGAGGAAGACGTTCTTAACATCCAGCTGATAAAGAGGCTAATGTCGATGAACAACCAAGGAGAGAAGAACGAGGACCGTGTTCAATTGGGCCACCAGAGAGAAGGTTTCCTCATAATCAAGGCCATGTTGTTGAGTAAAACCCCGGGCCACGAGGCGGGCCTTGAGACGCTCAACGGTGCCATCCGCCGCATGTTTAACAACAAAGACCCACTTGCAGCTAACACAATGTTGGCCTGCAGGAAGAGAAACCAGATCCCAAGTCCGGTTAGCCCAGAGAGCCCGCATTTCATCGTCCATGGCCTCCCGCCACCCCGGGTGTTGAAGCGCCTTCTACACAGTGTTAGAAATAGAAATAGAGGAAAGAGTGGTGACAAAGACGTAGAGAGGTGAAGTCAGCCGATGGAGAGAAACGTAGTTGGCCAAGGGATGAGCTGTAGAGGAAGGAGCTGGATCTGCCGTTGTCGGGGTGTCGCGTGGAGCAGGGAGTTGGTGCAGGGAACCATCCTTGGAGCGACGACGAGTGTAGACACGGAGAAGGGACGGAGGATCCCGAGGGGGGGGGGGTACAGGGAGAGAGGAGGATGAAGATGGCAGAGAAGAGGGCGTGACAGGTACGACAGGTCGGGGAAGAGGAGAGGAAGACGAGGTGGAGGAAGGTAAGTGGAAGGGCTGGTCTTTGCAGTACGTGACATCCGCCGAGACGACCAGCTTGCCATCAACATGAGAGTAGCAAACATACTCCTTTTGAGTACGGGAGTTGGCAACAAACATATATTTGGCTGCCCGAGGACCAAGTTTGTCGGAAGGGGGGCCAAGAAGATGAACATAACAAACACACCCGAAGACCCGCAGGGTGAGAGAGGTGGGATTGGTGGAAGGATGAAGAAGTTGGATAGGTGAGGCAAAGTTAAGAACATACGAGGTTAGACAGTTGATGAGATGACAGACTGTGGAGACGGTAAAATTCCAATATTCGATCGGAACCTGCATTTGAAACATGAGGGACCGAGCAACATCGAGAAGATGTCGATTCTTCCGTTCGGCCAACCCGATTTTCTGAGGGGTATACGCACACGAAGTTTGATGGATGATGCCAAATTCAGTGTAGAGATTGGAGAAGGTGCGACCAGTATACTCGCGAGCCTTATCAGTGCGAATGACTTTGAGATGAGTGACAAACTGCGTACGCATCTCAGTTAAAAAGGCACGAAACACAGAGGTAAGTTCAGTACGATCTTGTAGTAAATATAGCCATGTAATACACGGGTAATCATCAATAAAAGTGACAAAATAGCGAACTCTAAAGATACTGAGGACTTTATAAGGACCTCATACATCAGAATGAACTAAAGACAAAGGAGTATTACTCCTGGTACATGCAGAGGGGAAGGAAGAATGATGTTGTTTGCCGTAGATACAAGATTCACAAGAGAACTCCCGTAAAGGAACATCAGGAAGAGCTCTCTTGAGAATCAGAAGGAGAGCATTCCCAAAACGGCGATGCCAATCGACAGTGGAGACTGCGGAGAGAAGAGTGGGTGGGATATCCAAGATGTAGAGCCCATTCAACAGCTGCCTCTTACCAATGATACTCCGGGTGTGGCGATCCTGTATAAGAAAAGAAGGAGAAAAGGTTATGTAACAATCAAGTTCGTGCGTCAGACGACTAACAGAAAGTAAATTGAAAGAAGACCCCGAAACGTGAATAACCAAGGAAAGAGAAAGAGCCGGGGTAAAGCTGGAGAGCAGCGACTCCAGAGACCGGTAGGGTGTCACCATTGGCCATAGGCCCATAGTGATATATGAAGGATGAGTCATCAGGAGATACTGGGGAGGCTTCTGGGAGGTAATATGGTGAGTAGCGCCAGAATCGACGATCCAGCGGGGGCTATGGGAGAGTCAAGTTATATCTTCCGTAGAGAAAGATGCAACCGAGCCGGAGGAGCGGCCGAGGACACCCTGTAGTTGTTGGAGTTGAGTGTGGAACTCATCTATATGTTAGCGGGTAGTGGACGCCAGATCCTGGGCAGAAGCCCCAGTGGGAGCAGGAACAATAGAGGAAGTAGCAGTAAGGTGGGGAGGTAAACCATGCTTGCGGTAACAGGTAGCCTCGAGATGACCATCCCGACCACAATATGTGCATTTCATAGAAGAACGACCCCCACGTCCTCGTCCGTGAGACGGAGGTCGGCCCCTTCGGGTGGAAGATCCACGAGCAGAAGGGGTCAGAAGGAGAGTGTTGGAACACCCTATTACTGATTTGGGCAAGGATCACTATGTCCTTAGGAAAACTGTTTTGACCTCTTTGTATAGTTTTTAAGGTCAATTAGATTGAGTCTAAGGGTTAGAAAATTAGGCTTGAAAGCTGCCCCAAGACCCTCAGATCAGATATTCAAATTCAGTAGACTAAGTCACTTTCGTCGAGCTCACGTCGACGAATCGTCGAACTCAGTTCGACTATCTCTGAGCTCAGTTCGACGAGTCGTCGAACGCCATTCGACGATCTTCGAGCTCAGATCGACGTTTCTGTCTCTAGTTGTTTTCCCAATCTCTGAGCTCAGGTCGACGATAGTTGAGCTCAGATCGACGATTTCAGTTTCCAGTCTAGTTCCAGTCTCTGAGCTCAGGTCGACGATAGTTGAGCTCAGGTCGACGATTTTCTGGAGAGATCGACGATTCTCAAGATTCAAATTCAGACAGTTATGGAATTCTATCTTATTTATTCGCAGCATTTATTTCAATGATCTTGTAGCCATTTCAATTAATCTGGAGCAAGTTTCAAGGGAGATTTAAAGGAATGTTTTCTAGGACTTTCCTCCAGAGACAAAATTCATTTAAGGAAGTCATTAATAAGTGACTAACGGCTATCTTGGAGACAGAGAATCAATTCATTCTTTTCAGATCTAAGGAATAAGAGAGGATATTCTTTCTGCTACTCTACATACACAAAAAAAAGGAATTCTTTTGCTGGACACACAAACAGACACATAGACAGAATTCTTTCAGAACACACACCACTGAAGGAGATCAACATACAGAAAAGAAGATTTTCTAGATCTCTTTTGACTCAAGTGTTCAAAGGCTTCATCCATCAAGACTCTATACACTACACATTTCAGCAACTGCTGGAATCATCCTTTGCTGGAGACCTCATCTACTGAAGGCCTATCACCATAGTGCAAAGCTTCTTTTCCTGAACAACTTACAGATCTCAGGGAGAGCTTTGACAACATCATCCACTAGTCTTCTCTCTGATTGTTGACAGAGAAGAACACCTCACCTCTTTCTTTTTCTGCTGTAAAATGGTTTCTCAAAACTCCCTTCAAAAGTTTTGTGCTGGTTTCTGAGACCTTGTCAAAACTCAGTGGTGGCAAGACACCTGATCAAAAAATTTGGTTTGGTTTTTGAGCACCTTATCAAAAGCTCATTGGTGCCCAGGACACCTGATCAACTCATCCTGCAGTGGATTCCTACCTAGGGTGGTAGAAGAGTGAATGTACCCAGATTGATTGGGGAACCACTATAGCTCCTTGTGTCTTCTGGTTGCTATATTTTGTTTGCTGTGTGCTGTGTTTTTATTTCTTGCTTTCACAATTTTTTATTTACTGCAAGCACCTTACACATATATTTAAATTAAGTCTTCCACTGCAAAATAGCTTTAACTTGAAAATTATTTTAATAAACTCTATTCACCCCCCCTCTAGAGTTAAGGTAGATCTTATCCCCACTTTCAGAGAGGCTGTTGAAGAAGAGCCGGTGCAATTCCGGGAGGAGCCTCAGTAGGAGGCGTAACCTTAAGCAGCATTGAGCAGACATCAGACAACGAAGGAGTTGTCGTGGAATAGAGGATCTGGGCCCGAACACTATGCAGGTGGAGAGGAACACGGGTCATCATCATCGCGATGGTGACAACCTCTTTCTGGGCTCGTTGAGTCGCTAAATCAGTAGTTGGAGGCTGATGTTGAATCCAAGCCTCGACCAGTGTCTTGGCGTGGGCAACGAAAGAGATCATATCGCCGGGAGCACCAAGAGTAAGGTTCTGAAGGTCGGAGAGAATATCATATAAGTGTTGAAGACTGTTGTGCCCCGAGTAAAAGGAGTGGAGCTCCTCCCACATGGTCTTGGCCGTGTCATGGTACATGGCCATCCTGTAGGGCTCGGTATCCATAGAGTTGAGGAGCTAGGACTGGACCCGACCATCATCGCGAAGCCAGTCATCGGAGGGAGCATCGAGGGTAGCTCGGGTCAAGTGGTGAAGAAGACCCTTTGTCTGCAGAACACGATGAACAGAGTGATACCATTCGACGAAATTTCGTTTCCCGGTAAGAGAAATGGTAGTAATCCGTAGCTCATCACGAAGTTCGGGATCCGCAGCAGGCGCGCGAGCAGGAGGAGCAGTGGTAGCTGCAAAATTTTCGAAAGGCATGCGACTAACAAAAAGAGACCGGGCGGCTAGCAAAGGAAGCCATGCGGTAAGCAGAGAGAGGCCGAGCGGCTAGAGAAGGAGGTCGGGCGGCTAAGCAGAGAGAGGCCAGGCGGATAGAGAAGGAAGCCGGGCGGTAAGCAGAGAGAGAGGACGGACGGCAAGAGAAGGAGGCCGGGCGGCTAAGCAGAGAAGGCCAGGCGGTTAGAGAAGGAGGTCGAGCGGCTAAGAAGAGGAGGCCGAGCGGCTAAGCAGAGGAGGCCGGACGGCTAGAGAAGAGAAGACCAGACGATTATAGAAGGAGGCCGAGCGACGAACAAGAGGAAGTCGAGCGGCTAGAGAAGACGAAGCCGACAACAGAGAGAAGAAGGAAACCACACGACACGGTGAGGCACACCAGCGACAAGAGAGGTCGCGACCAAAGATGCGGAGTCCGAAGAGAGGAAAGATGCCGCGACCATCACAAATGCAGACCGCGCGACTAGCAAGCCCCGATTAAGGAAACAAATCGGGCGACTAGCAAGCCGCAGTTAAGGAAAGCAGGCCGCACAAAGCGCATCGAGCTGTGGAAAGCCGGGGCCCACAGTGGCGAGAGGGGAAAACTATAAAAGGAGAGGAGGAGGTGAGGGTGGAGGCACGTAGCGAGATGCGGGTAGGGAGAGAGACCGCAGAAAGGCCGCGAGTAGGACAGGAGACCGCCGGAGAGGAGCTCGGGGCGGTTAAAAAAATGGAGACCGCAGAGACCGCGGAGAGGGGAGCTCGGGGCGGTCAAAAAACCAGAGACCGCGGACAGAAACCGGGAGACCCAAGGAGAAGACCGCTGCCTCTGATACCATGTAAAGAGTGGCCTCAAACCTTGTATATACTTCTTGAATGAATAATTACAAGTATGGATACATTTATATAGGAAAAGAGGAAGGAGAAAAATCCCAATCCAAGATGCGAGACTAATACAAAGAAAGAGAAAAAAGAGAAAAATGGGCCCTTAATTAGGCTTTTCTAGCACATTAAAAGACACTAAATACTCGTACAATTTGTGACATAGACTCAATATGACATGACTCAAATCATAATTAAAAGAGACGTAATAACAGATTTATAATAAGGACCGTAATAGGGTGATTCTACATACTTTTATTAATTCTTTGAAATCCTTTGTTATTTGTTTTTTCATGCACAATCATTTAGAGTTTTGCAATGTTTTATGGTTCATTCTTGTTTATTAGCCTTCTTTTAGATTTTTTGGGGTATGATGAGTATATTAAGTTTTTTTTTGGTTTTGTTTTCGTTCCAAAGCTTGAAAAAGGCGTGGATGGCCTGTTTGACAGCTTTGCTAGGTTGGATTCTAGAATCTCAAGTGTTGGGCAGACGGCTGCAAAAATTGGGGACCATCTACAGGTAAAATGAGCTAGTAATCTTGTTTATCTACAACCAAGCAATTTGGTCAGTTTGGCGCCAATTGTTTTTTTTCATAAAATGAGGCATAATTTGTGATTATTGTATATCTTTATGGAAAAAATGATTTCTTGGTTGTTAGAGTGCAGATTCCCAGCGAGAAACAGCTAGTCAAACAATAGATCTCATTAAGGTGATGCCTTTATCATTACAACATGCACTGTTTTGTGTTAACTTCTTGTTTGTCTATCAAGTTATTCCATACCTAATAAAAGTAACTCCTGCAGTATTTGATGGAGTTCAATAGCAGTCCGGGTGACCTGATGGAGCTTTCTCCTCTATTTTCTGATGATAGCCGTGTTGCTGAGGCTGCTTCAATTGCCCAGAGATTACGTGAGTTAATTGTTTTAACCAGTTTATCCAATTATTGTTTCTTATGCCACACATTTTAGTTCTAAACATCTCCTTAGAACTTCGGTTCTACCAGGAGAATTCTCCCAGAAATTTCTCTTCCATTTTATCTTGCGATTTTGTGCTTGATTCACTTTGTTGTTTTCACATTAACCTTGTTTTAACTGTTTGGGTTTAGGTGTATTTCACTTATAAACTGTAAATTCAAGATTAATTTTTGATATTGTTTTAATTATTCATGTTTAACGATTATTGCATATGATGTCACATTTAGGTATATGATGCTCATTATATTACGAAGCAATCTGATGGGGACCATGCCACACGATCCCTAAGGGTCTATACGACTTCAGTTGAGGACGTGACAACCAAGACCATTCATTTTGAGCGCTTCGCCAATTTAGGAATTTTAGTGATTTTCATGTATTTGTTTTAACTTTGTGTTTTTTTAAGGATTTTTTAGACCATGATTTGAGAATTACGACCATTCACGTAGACTCCGAAGTCTATAAATATGGATAAAAGACTGTTGGGAAAACCCCTCATGTTTTGATATACTTTTTGACGCACGTCGACAGACTATTTGAGCATCAAAAAGTTGGCTTCATGCGTTGATAAGTAATTGATGCACGTCAATGGTTGTGATTCCTCCAGTTAAAGAAAGTCTGCTCAGAGCTCGACTATTCATCTTACGTTGAATTCTCTCTTCTCCACATTTCAAAAGGCTATCAACATCTTGGTATCTACAATGATTGTTGATATCTTTCAAAAGGTAGTTGATTTCCAGTCAGCAAAAAAAATCTGTCTCTCACTAGAATTGTTGAAGGAAGTTCAGATGAAAGAAAAGATAAGAAATCTCTCTTGATCTCTCAATATGTGAACTTCAAGAAGAACCAAAAAGAATCTGTGGCTGAAATGTATTTGAGGTTCAGCCTTATTGTTAGTGAGCTTTGAGGACTTGATAAAGAACTGAGATCAATGATAAACTTCTAATGTGTTTTCCAAGTTCATGGGATTCTAGAATCTGAGGTATAGGAGAAGCTAGATGTAATTAAGAGATCATCGCAGATGCTCTTATATGGAAGCTCAAATCATATGAGATGTTCTTAATAAACAGGGTTGATACTAGGGCAAAAGAGAAAACTACATGTTCTTTAAAGGATAAATTCATTGCCTTCAAGGCTTGTGATGAAGAAGGTGTTGTTATGGATGAAGAATTGATGAGCTTGCTCGATAGAAGATTCAAGAAATGGATAGTGATTAAAGACTTCAAGAGTAGGGACAGAAGCCAAAATAGATTAAGGTATGAAAAGACACCCTCTAAAAAGATTATTTGCTTCTCATGCAATAAATCTGGAAATATAACTTCGAAGTGTGCAGAATAGAATAAAGAAAAATTCCTGAAGAAAAAATGATATAAATATTATGATCAAAGAAGAAAGAGTAAGAAGTAGGATAAATGCTTCATAGCTGAAACCTGCAGTGAAACTGATGATGAAAGTAGTTCCAGCTCAGATGATGATGAAAGTAAAGATGAAGCAAAGTGCCTAATGACATTGACTTTTTTTGATCAAGAAGATAAGGTACAATGCTTTTACAGTTTTGATTTTACTTCTAATGAATTGAAAATTGCATTTAAGGAAATTTGCCAAGACCAAATTGAGGCAGAGAAACAAATAAAAACTCTTAGAGAAGAATTTTTTTCCATAAAAAAACTAGTAGAAGAAAACTCATTAATAGTAAATTATCAACTGAGGATAAACAATGAAAACTTAGAGAATACGTAGATTCTCTAAAAATTGAAAATATAAATCTTAAAGAACAAGTTGAAAATGTTAAAACATTTGAGGATAACCTCAATGGGAGAAGACAACGACTTAAGTCCATCTCTGAAAATCTCACAGTGAGGTTTAAAAATCTAGGTGTCGAAGTCTCTAATGAGAAGGATTCTATCGGCATTGTTGCAGAGTATGTTCGAGTGCCTGCTAATTGCAAAAGATGAATCACAATGTTAAGTTGTCACTCCATTTGAAGCTTCCCTATGAAGTTAGAACTTGATCTCTGTCTTATCTACTTCCGAGCACGGTTTGGGTTAATGTACCAGAGACTCCAGTGCATATTTTAAGCATCATCATGCATATGATGGTCTCATGAGTTCTCGTTGCTTTGCATTTAAACTAGCCTTTCTCCCAAGTTTTTTATTTCATCCTATGAGCTTGAAATCCATCTTTACATCTCAAAAAGCAGTTCCAAAAGGATTCTAATTGAAGAACTTTTCCGGTAATTATTTCATCGTAACTTTTAAGTTGTGCATACTCTCATTATTGTCAACACAATGGTCACGACAACGAACTTGAAGCGAATCCACAATATGCGTTATTGATCAACTAGGCGTTCAAAAAAATTGTTCGAGATCCATAAGGTTGAATTTGGAAAAAAATATGAATGGCCAGTGTGAGTGCGAAAGTTGTTGCTCCATGGTCATCACAATGGCCTTGAAGCTCATACACATCATGAGTTACTAATCAACATGGGGTCCAAAAGTGTGTGCACAAGTTGAATTTGTTCGTGTGGGAGTCACTATTGCATAGCATGCCCAATTACCCATGCATGGATGCTTGCACCGAGTTGATATATGCATCGTTGCATTGGTCCCGGGAAGGTGAATTCATAAGATCCGTGTCGCGCATTGGTGCGCATGGGAACAAGTTGAGCAAATTCTGTAAAGGGAGGCGTAGAACATACATGCAACATGATCATGCCGAGTGCGTGCTCTTATTAGGGATGCACACGTTTGTCCCAAGGAGTGAAGAAAGTTTATACACTTTTTTTGCCATTCCCATCTACACGATGATAATGGTGGCAATGGTGACCCAGATTGCGGTTGTACGACAACTATTACTGTGCAACGCATGAACTTGGGCAGACAACTTATAAAGGTGCTTTTAGACTCCATGAGCCATTACTTGGCGAATCATTTTCCAACCTAATAAGTGGAAGAAAATTGACCCGCTTGTCATCGATGGTGCTACTGACATACTATCATGGTCATTGCACAGAGCTCGGTGTTATGGACCCGCAATCGTCCCCATTATCTGTTAATTTTATAAATGTATTATTAATTGTCATGTTAGTGTCTCCATTATTAAGTGTCACTCTTTAGAGTTATTATGGGTTTTAGGTTTTCTATTTCATTTAGGGCATTTTGGTAAATTGTTGGAGTCATGTGATCTCTATTTAAAGAACCCATTGAGTTATGAATTATTATCAATGAATGAAATTATGGAAGTTTTCTTCCTCTCTCTACTTCTCTCCTTTTCATCCTCATTTTAGGGTTAGGATTAAGCATGACTCCTCCTTCGTCCTACTCACATTCTCTATGGGTTGAGCTCGGCTCCCTTATATCTCCGCCTATCACCACCTCTAACAAGATTTCGATCGCTGTTACGGGTTAGACCCTTAACAATTTGGTATTATAACAACTTGGTATCCGAGCCATCCTCCCTTCATTTACTATGGTTCCACGACAAAACAGCCTCATCCTTCCTCCCTTTACTATTTGTTGACCATCCACATGCTTTCACTATAACACGGAGAAACAGTTGGTGAAAACAAGAACCTCTTGGTCTCTTTTTGTAGTTGATGCCACTTGTATTTCACTTTACGTAGCCGAGCCTGTAGCAAAAGAGGTGCAGTCCTTGTCCTCTTCTCGTGCATGCCTTAACAGTGATTCCAGCAGCGACTGCACACTTATTCCGGTTGGACAGAGCGTTATGAGGTTCCGAAAGGTGGGATCAACGGGATCTTAACGACGCTCCATCGACTAGATCTTAAGGACTCTCCATCGGCGGGATCTCAACGATCCTCTAACCAAGCTCACCTCATGCGACCACCCCTTTGCACAACGCTTAGTGTCGACATCGTCGATCTTCCTCTGTTGATCTACCCCATACCGATTCCTCTACAACAGACAAATCCTTGTCAACTTCGATCAAACAGCTTGTTGTCTACTCCTGGTGAGACCCACTACTCCGCGTCAATCATAACCTGCACCTACAATCCCTTGCCACCCTTTTCTCACAACATTGAGCCCAACACCAACTTGTATTTATGCATGTGTCTCCTCGCGGTAGCAGACCCATGCCAAAGGTTCATACATTTAATTAATTGACCAATTTGGTTGGTTAAATAAAAACAATTTGACTTAATTAAAAAAATTGAAGGACAAATTTGTAAAATTGGAAAAATCACAAAGACAAATTACTTAATTAATTTTTCTTTAAAATTAATTGATTACTTGATCACTTCGACGGAGACAAGCTCTGATGAACAAATTATTCTTTGTTTAATGTACAAGAAACTATTAGAGATGTCAACATCATATGACGTTGCATTGTCACGACTCACTGTTAGCATTGACAAACTCTATTTGGGGGTTCGATCCCATTGGAGTAGCCACCCAGCCCACTAGAGCAGTCGTCGCTTCGACCATCACACGAAGAAACTCCACCAATATCGACATGTCCTGTTGCCTCCCATCACCTTCGATTGGTGCCCTCACACAACAGGCATCGTCGCCATCAGTCCCCGTGGTTCCATTCCGCAGCCTCCTCTCCAGCCACATGCTCCGCTAGCCCCTCTGGATCTATTCCTTTTGGCAATCGTTCCCCAGCCGATGCCTCCGCTTTCGATCACCGCATCTCACATGCAACACGATCCTTCGTTCCTCGACCACCTATCGGGCACATTCGCCGCACTGCAGATATGTCCGACGTTCTTTCCTTAGCAAGCACCTTCACCACGCCAGATTCTTACAGTATTTCATAACCTATGGGAGAGCGATGACGACCTGCCGCTTGATGCATCCTCCGCGATAGCAACGCACTATGAACAACTATTTTGGCGGGAAACTCAGGAGCCTGGTGATCATGTCATACAAGCCTCGTTCGAGCTTGAGGACAAGCCTTAGCGGTGGAGAAGACAACAAAATTTTGTTTCCTACTTGACCATGAAACTAATGAAGGTCCTAAGAAATGACAAGTGTCACTAGTGTAATATAAATTTGTTGTTGTGTGGATATCATAAACTAAGTTTAGACGTGCCTACTAGATACCTAAAGATGCATTTAACCGCTTTTAAGTGAGATTCTTTAGGATCGACTTGAAGAGTGTACATAAACATGTGACAAACATAATATCTGGTCTAAGTACACTCAAATATAATAACGCTCCAATCATACCTCGATATAAAGTTTGATCAATTAAACTTTCGACATTATTTTTTCCTAACTTAAGTGATGCACTCATTATTATATTACTTGATTAAATTTTTAAGTCCAAATCATTTAAGCATGTCATGAACAAATTTACTTTGACAAATAAAAATTTCATGATGATGTTGGGTGATTTGAAATCCAAGAAAATAAGTTCTCATAATAAGCTCATTTCAAATTCATTTAGCATCACTTCAACTACTTCCTTATACAACTCTTCATTAGTGGTTCCAACGATAATATATACATAAATTTGTAAAATTATAAAATCATTATTTATATGTTTGATGGAGATTGTAATGTCGACAATACCCATAAGATAGTCATATTTTAATATGAGTTAAGTCAATTTACCATACCAAGCACGAGACACTTGTTTTAATTCATAAACACTTTGTCTAATTTGTAAACATGATTAGAGAATTTTTCATTTATAAATCCGAGGGGTTGTTCTACATAGACATCTTCTTTGATTATTCTGTTTAAAAATGCACTCTTAATATCAATTTGATATAATTTGAATTGTTTAAAACTCGCAAATGCATGCAATATTCTAATTGATTCTAAGCGTGCAACGAGTGCAAATTTTTTTTTAAAGTCTACCCCTCAACTTGAGAAAAAACTTGTAATGCTAGCTGATGGTTAGACGAACGCCCAACTAGATTTCATACTTTATTTTGTTTAGATTGAATATGTTCTTCACTCTTTGCGAGAAACAAAAATTCATTATTTAAAGCAGCTGACCCATTTTTAGGTTATATTTTTGAAAGAAAACATAAATTGGAAAATGAATCATGTAAAGAAGAACGCGTCGTTACCCCTTTAGATGGCTCTACAAGTATAAGCTCTAGCGGATGGTCCTTTGTAAATTTTAGCACACTTAACGACACATAAGCTTCTTCTACTTCTTTCTCCGTCTCAACATTGAGTGGCTCCTCATATGCAGGCTCCATTGGTACGCCTGATTAATCTTCATTTCTTGTAGTATTACCATCTTCATTTCTTGTAGTATTACCATCTTCATTTCTTGTAGTATTACCCTTTACCAGACTCAACACAATTAACAAACTTATCAAATTTCACTTGATTGGATTATTCAATCGTCTTGGTTCTTTTATTATAAATTCTATAAGCACGAGTAGTTGACTAAATCATAGAAATGTATTTTCATCATATTTTTCATCAAATTTTCTTAAGTTATCTTTAGTATTTAAAATGAAGCATTTGCACCAAAAATTCTAAAGTATGAAACATTAGACTTCTTTTGAAATGAAGTTCATATAAAGTTAATTTTAAAATAGGTCGAAGCATAACACGATTTATAACATATCATGCGGTATTAACGGCTTCGGCCCAAAAGTATTTAAGTAACTCACACTCAAAAAACATAGTGCTTGCTAATTCTTGTAGGGTTATATTATTCATCTCCACTAAACCATTTTTTGCGGTGTACGTGGAGCGGCAAATTTTTGCTTAATGACTAGACTTTCACAAAAGAAGATAATTTTTCATTTTCAAATTCACCTCCCCGATCTGAGCACATACAATTAATTTTAAATTCATTTTCTTTTGAATTTGTTTACCTAATTTAGAAAATTCAAAAAATGTGTCATATTTGTATGTAAGAAAAAAGTCCAACAATAACATTAGAAATCATCTATCGATAAAAAAGTGTATTTTTTTTCACTTAGGCTTGACTCACTAACTGGACCAAAGAGATCCATATGAATCAATTGTAGTGGTCTAGTGGTGGAAACTTCAGTTTTACTTTTAAAAGAAGATTTAGGGTCCGTTCGGCGCGCATGTATTTTCTTTCTGGAATTGGCTTTGACCAGAAAATCAATATCTGCAGGAATTGGTTTTATACAGAAAATCAGTTATGTTGTTCGGCTGCAGGATGATATTCAGTGAACAGAATTGACATTGATATGTAAAAGCTGTTCGGCTGCACACTGAAATTGGCTTTCTAAATGTCAAAATTTTAAAATTTAAACAACTTTAAATTAAAACAGCAAAATGAAGTACTGACATTGAAAATTAATGTTCCAAAATAAGAATAATTGATACAGCATAAACATAGTCCATAATTAAAATACAAAAACATGATATGATATGGATAAAAGTCTATTGTTCATTAAATATTTACACAAATCTAGCGATCAAACTGCATTCGCAGTCATGTGCCCTTCATGTCTTCAGGTAGCCTCATGAATATGTCACGTTTGACACTATCATGACACAGTATGTCCATCGCCTTGAGGAAATCACGTCGGTGTAAATCCGTCATCTTCGTCAGTGCTACATAAATGTCATCAACATTGGTAGATGACTTGGTCCCACTGCTTTCTCTACAGAATCGGCCAATTTCTCTATGGCCACCGCTACTGCATCAGCTCCTACCGCTCCTGCATCAGCTCCTACCGCTCCCTTTCTCCTCCTTCTACTGCTTCCTTCTCCCTCCACTCTAGTGTGCTCGAGTATTAGCTAGTTTCTCTGCCATAGACTCCGCATCTACCTCCCTTGACATCTCTATTGCGGTTGCCGCATGACTGTCAGTTGCTCTATCAGTACCGCAGAGCACAGCTAAATCAAACCAGTTGATGATAACTTTGTCCTTCTAATGCTTGACAGACGGGTGAGCCTGTATTGTTATAGTGTATTTAGAATTATAATAAACAAATGCAGCTAATGTAATTAAAATATATACCTTCACGTAGTTAGCCCACATCTCTTCACTATCCACCTTCACCATGTTTCTTTGCCAATCCCAACCAAAGCCGCTGGTGTCTAGCATTCCGTTGACTTCTACGCAATACTTGTTCTAAGTTTTCAGGCGTGCCATTAGCTTCTCCTTGCTCGTTTCTACACCGCAAATGTCTTTAAACGTTGTCATAGTTGCTGTATAAGCAACACTTTTCCAGCCGTTTGGGGTTTTATGCCCCAAACTATGTTGCTCCAACAGTGCATTAGAAAGAGTAATGCCCATTTCTGACATGCGGTGCATGTAGGTTCGTTCAGTCCTACCACCCACCTTTGCTGAGCTCTTATCCATGTTCTTATCTGTTGAAAATTAAGCAGACTAAGATAGTGCACAAGCAAACTACGATAGGACACATGCATAGCTGCACACAAACAAAAGTTTAAGTGCACCATATTATTAAAAATTGAAGCACACTAAGATAGCACAAAGTAAAATTACATTTCAATCCAAACATAGAAGCAACCAAGCTAATATTGTAGCACTTAAATTATACATAATGTTTTTAAAGCATATTTTGATATTCATCAAACATGTTCATAGCTAGCGTGTCTCTAAAATTGGTCCACTCCTGTGTGGATTGGATTGGGCTAATAACGCCTACGTAATCATAGAACTCTTCCGATACATCCTACGCCAATAACTCAGAGTCAACCTCGTCCAACATTTGTGCATCGCTCTCGAGTCTCTTTTCCACTAGAAAGTTTTGTAGTATGCAACAAACATTTATCACCTGGACCTGTTTAACAATATGAAATTAGCTCTAGGCATAGAATAATAAAGCTTTACCATGCAATTCAAAAGTCCTTTCTATAATATACCTTCACTTTAATATTGAAAAATGACGGTTGACGTAGAATACCCCATCGTTTCTTCAACAATCCAAAACTTCTTTCTATAACATTCCTTTCTTTTGCATGACGTAGGTTAAATAATTACTTATAATTGGATAGTTTGTTACCCTGATTTGATCATTCTTTCAAATGGTAACATGTCGACCGATATGGGACACACAGAGATGGAATCAAAGCAAGATGTTGTAAAGTTGAAAGCGGCATACATCATTGATCTACTATAATCAAAGCAAGATGTTGTAAAGGAGGAGGAAGAAGAAGTGAGGAGGCGGAGGAAGAAGAAGTGAGTAGGAGGAATAAGAAGGGGCGGCCATTGACGGAGCTTGGGAGGAAGAAGAAGAAGAAAGGAGGAAAAAGAAGAAGTGAGGAGGAGGAGGAAGAAGAAGTGAGGTTGAGGAGGAAGAAGAAGGGGCGGCCATTGAAGGAGCTCGGGAGGAAGAAGGAGAAAGGAGGAGGATGAATAGGAAGTGAGGAGGAGGAAGAAGAAGAAGTGAGGAGGAGGAGGAAGAAGAAGAAGTGAGATTGAGGAGGAAGAAGGGGCTCAGGAAGAAGCAGAGGATGAAGAGAAGAGAAGAGGAGGAGGAGGGGTTATACCTACGGCGGAGAGAGCGGCGGAGGAGGCTCGTCGAGGAGAAATCTGGCGTCGGGCGGAAGAGGACCTAAAAATCGCGCGATGTCGACGTCGGGGGGTAAGAATTGAGGAACGCGATTGTTAGGTTATAATAAAAACCGACGGCTTTACTTCAAAAGCCGATTCCTGGCCAATTCCAACCCGCCGAACACACCAAACGAAATTGGCTTTGGCCAAAGACAATATCTGAAAGCCAATTCCATTCCGCCGAACAGGCCATTAGTGATTTTTTCTTTTTGACATGGATTACATAATGAAGATAAATTACCATTCAGTTTTGGAAGACCTCTAATTAATTTACTTTTAGATGGTTTTATAATTAGCTTGGTGTCAGAATGATCAAGCCTCCTGTGCCAAAGGTTTAACTCTTCATTTTTTGCAACTAAACATTTGGAAATAATGAGATCATTATAGACAATAATATAAACAATATGTGATCTAGGTGCAGTGAGTAAGATTTCATTTGTTTTAGTATGAATAACTTTATATATGTTTGTTGATGATTCAAATGAAAAATTTAGAACTTTATCACAGAGTTGGTTAATAGAATTTAGACTGTTTCAAACTATCAATAAATAAAACATTCAAAATTGAAAAGGAATTGTTATCCACTGTGTCGATGCTCATGATCCTTTGTTGTTATCTCCAAAAGTGACCAATACTCTTTTATCCTTCTCTAAGCTAAGGAACTTTGCTTTATCGTCCGTCATGCGCTTGGAGCATCCCAAATTCAAGTAACGCATGCCCCGTTTATTCTTATCCTGGCAATGCACCTAAAAAACATGAAGTAAAGATCCAGATTTTTAAGAGGTTCCTCCCATGGAGTTGGTGAAAACCTTAAGTACTCAGATTTACTTTAAAGCACACGGACCCTTCTTCAATAAGAGCTAGAGGTGCGACCAAACTTGCTACATTTAGCACATAAGAGAAAAGCGGTGGAGACCACTTTCTGATTTCTGGATGGACTTTTACTGGAAGAGGGAGAAGTACTAGTAGATTTAATTAATTTTTTGTATTCGAGAAGTATTGCTACCGCCAACGGTAATAGTTACTGTCCGCGGTAGTGTCATATGACTATATCCTAGCTCGAATTTTGCACTTTCATGACGTTGGCTGGCCAAAATCATATCAAGAGATTTTTGGCCAACTACAAATTTTTGTATAGCAACACATCGATTGACAAATGTCTTTCTCATTATCAATTTGGGCAAGAGAAGATTGTAGTTTACTCTTTAAGTCCCTCTCATTAGTGAGAGTTTTGATATTCGAGGAGGCCTTGGAGAGTAAATCTTCCAATTCTTTGATTCTTGTCAATGACTGATCACACTCTTGACAATTCATCTTCCCTTTCTCAAACTTAATTGTTTATTTTGTTAAATTTCTATTTTTAAGTAAAATTTTATTTTTAGATTTAGCAAATCAGGATATTTTAATGTTTTATCAAACTATTTGTAAATTTTCATTTATTCTGAATATAAATCATAATAATACGTCAGAGGAGTTACCTCAGTGTCGCTTTGGACAATGCAATCGTCGTCGGAAGGAAGTTGGTGTTTTATCATGAGGCACATGTTTGTCTCCTTGTCGTCACTCAAGCTTGTGTCACTAGACTTAGATTACGAGTCATCCCAAGTGGTCGCCTTTAGCATCTTCTTCTTGTCCTTCCACTTGTAGTTCTTTCTTTCTCCTCTTTTAGGTATTTTGGACATGTGCTCCTTATGTAGTTATATTCCCAGCTTTCGACAGTGGTAGCACTCCGGTAGTGGTCTCTCTTCTTCATCGCCGCTTGCCTTCGCCTTCTTTGACCACGAGCTATTTTTGTTGTCGCTCTTCATGTATTTTTCCTTTTCAGATTCTTCACACACCTTTTGAAACCTTGCACGAAGAGGCTCTCCTCGCCATCTTCATCATCGCCCCTCTCTTTCATTGATTTCAGCACCAACACCTTTTTATTTGACTCCTTATTGCACTCTTCATGTTGAATTTTGAGTTCTGCCTCATGTGTTTTTAGGTTCACAATGAGGCTCTCAATATCAAGCTTCTTTAGATCATGCGATTCCTTGATGACAGTGACTTTCAGATTGAATCTTGGTAGGTGAGATCTTAGCATCTTCCCGGCGCCAAATCGCCGTTTGAGAAGGTCTTTCCATGAGTTTTGGAGACATTCATAATTTTTGTGAACCTCGTGTGCATTTCATCAACTTCCTCATCGAGCTCCATTCAGAATTGTTTGTATTTCGTCTCCAATTTGAAAAGCTTTGAGTTTTTTACTTGTGAGGTACACTCATGAGTTAGTTCCAGCAAATGCCAAATATCGTAAGTTGTTTCGCATGCACATGCACAATTACATTCAATTTTATCAAGTGCACATAAAAGTGAGTTCATTGCTTTTGCGTTATTTGTGTATTTTCGTTTATCATGATCACCCCATTTTTCTCTAGGCTTTTTTATAGTTTCTCCTTCCACTACAATTGTAGGTGGAGTATAATGTTGTTCTATCATAGCCCAAACATCTAAGTCAAGGGCTCCCGAGAAAACATCTCATTATAGTTCTACAATAAATATAATCTGTACCAGTAAATAGTGGAGGAAGACCAATTTATTGCCCCTCATTGAAAGCGAGATCATGATGCGCCATTATTCCAGGTGGTGAAACCTTTTTGGAATAACTGGTTTTGATACCACTTGTTGGATCGACAGGTGCCCTTAAGGGGTGGGGGCGGGTGGGGGCGGGTGAGTAATGAATTATATAATTCTTCAGTAATATTTATAAATAAAATAAGATTGATTTTGTTGAACTTCAAATTCAACATTTAGACTTTATAGAAAAAAAGAGACATGATTTTATTTCATTTAAAAACAGTTCCAAAATTTGAACTTCATAATGCTAAAGATCGAGATAATAAAATAAAAATATCCTATTGTTTTCTATATCGGTGCGCTCCTCGAACCGGTTGGTCTGAGCCAATCTCTCCCGAGATAGGCCTCAAGGCGCCCCTAGACCTAAATCTCAGTCTAGTTGCCCAACTCTTCAGACAAATTCCCCCCTAAGCCGTACAGAGATGTAGTCGCCAACACAAGGGCGAATTCTTCTACGCTCAATAAAAGTAGTTTCAAAAGCAAAGAGAAAATGCATAAGAGATACAAAAAATATTCTAAAACTAAAAAAACTCCCTAGAGGATCTCTCAAGCCGCGAACATAAGAACGTGTGAGATCGTTGTTGTAGAAGTGTCCATTCTTAGTGTTGAATAAGCTTTGATCGTGTTTGCCTTCAAGATATCTTCTGGTCGTTGGAATGACCTCTTGGAATTCCTCTAGACGTCAGACACAAGGCTCCCTTCAGATAATTCATTTTGCGCACGAGAAACAAAGCAAAATATCATTTACATAGAACATTGCATGTTATAGCTTGTGGTAGTACCTATCATCGCCAATAGCTTAATAATTGAATTTTCACGCTCCAACCAGCCTGATTTGGAAGCCAAGCTGCTATCTTTGGCAACAATTATCGTGGCACGACAAGTCCTAACGCTGCACAGTAGTGTAATATTTGCAATGCGCCAAAATGCAATCTCATGCTTCATTTGTCTCCTCAATCATGTTGTGATTGCCCGAGGTTTCCTAAAGCATACTGCCACACAATAATGTTATCGCGGCGCGGTAATGCTTTACATATTAAGCTCTTAGCTCCCTCCAAGTCCATTTTAAAATGCTCATGATAGTTACCACCGACGATAGTAACTATTGTCCGCGGTTGTAAATAATTATGTTCATGTCTCCATGTACTTCTCTCTATTGTAATCGTAGAACATGCACACTATAAACACGGATCAAATAAAATTAGAATTTGTTATTCTCAAATCAAGAGATGTTGATCATGTTCCATCACTTACCATGCACAGAGTTGTGGACCCTCTTCCATACTCCGATCACTTTCCATTGGATTACAGTTTCATGGTAAATTGATGCGTTCTTGTGCTATGTTGTGCATTGCACATGTGCTCGCAAGTCCTTAAGCTTTTTTGTGTGTCCCGCTTGCCAGGATGATACTGCAAACGAGCTGTTTGGCGATGCACAAAGCTTGATCAACCTTCTCATGCATCCCAACCCTACTCTGCGGTGCTGCTCCTTGATTTTGGGTGGGGAAGAGAGGATGATCATTGTTTTGGGTACTCATATATGTGAAATCATTGATGAAGAGGGGAGAAGAGAATGTAACATAGTAGGGGTAAGGCATGGGAAGTAGGCGTGAAAAAAAGTAGGTGGGTCAGTTGTTTAAATGGAGCCGTTAGAAGTCCCTGTAGGCAAGTACATGGTAGGCTAAATGGGACTTAAATTTGTAGGTCCTTATTGCGTGGGGCAATAGTGTAAAAGGTAGAGCCAGGGGTTAATGATATGACTGGACGAGTTTGCAATTGATAGGATTTAAGTGCTATAGAAGGGTGACAAAAAGTTCGGGAAGAATGATGTATTGTGTATGTATCGTGAAGGAACAAATCTTGAGAGAGAATTGAAGGGTGGGGAGTTGTGGATAACCGACAAGCAATGGAAGGCCTCTTTGTGGTTTCACTGTAGAATGCACAAGAATATCTTTAGTGGAATCTGGTGATTGGTGGCGGTGATGGTTTCAACGTCAACCCTATCAGTTGTGTGTACATGAGGTGTCCATAAAGGTTTCGAAGAAGAGTTTCAGTGCATGGAGAAAGGCCAGTCTTGGATTAGCCTAATTATAGTGTCATTTTCTTCGAATGATGTGTCTTCATTTTGTTTAGCTGGATTTGATGATAAAGACTTGTGTAGGGGAAATCTATGTTGTTAAGGATCACACATGGTAGTGGGGTGCTCGGAGCCGAGTATTCGTGGCTCTAGTGCCAATTGTTATGTACAAAATTCATAATGTGCTTTTGAAACCTATTTTTAATGGGGATTGATGATCAATCTTGGAAGTGATGTCTGCTAGGGATACTAGGGAGGATACTGAGGAGCCTGGTGTTGTCGATTGCCTATGGAGGTGCTCAAAGGAAGAGAGAGCAAACCAAAATCGCTTTGGCTTGTAAATATTCTAATTTTGCTCTCTTTTATTACACCATAGGTGCTTTAAATAAGCTCACACCATTACACATTCTGTTACGTAGTATGGGATTTCAAGATAGGGGGGGGGGGGTGGAGAAGAAAAGGGGGAGAGGAGGAGAGAAAACCCCTAGGATTTTCATCATCCTTCCATGATAGTGCAAATGAGAAATACACATAGGCTTATATAATGCCTAATTCCGAAGTACACACGGGCAAACGGTGAATAACCCATGACCCAAATACACGTGTGATGTTAAAAGATAAAACTGACAGTTGCGCTACACCAGTGCACACTACTAGCGAATGTCTGTCATCGAGTTGGGCTCCTTGTCCATGTCGCCTTGTTCCCGATTCCGACTTATACGTTGTATCCTCGTCCCTTGTCCTTTTTCGTCTTCGTAACAATGTCGTCTTCTTGAAAATTCGTCTTGTTCTCACGGCAGAAGTAACTACTGGGAAGCACTGCAACTGGGATGCTGGAGGGGCAGGCGGGTGGATCGGCTCGATGTCTCACCACATGTATGATGTAGAATCTACTGCCGCTTGCTGTTGAGGAGGATGGGGTGCCGTCGACAAATTGCAATAGGATTCCTTCCTTGTTAAGAGGAAAGTCACTCTCGCTTGAGAAAAGCGCATTGCTTTGTGGGCCCAGTTAATATGCATGCCTCCGAGTGTACGAAGCCACAAGATGCTGAGTATGTCGCCAAGACCACTGAGCTCAAAATAATTGAACTATGCGTGGAGAAGGCAGGTTCCCACAGTCATGTGCAGGTCATACAGAGGCCCCCAGTGGTAGTGCGGCGGTCGTCGCCTAAGCAAGCAACAAGAGGAGAAGGAAACGAGCGAAGGTAGAGTTGTATCGCTATGCGTGATGAGATGAAATTGTGGTTAATCTCACTATCAATCAACACTATCAGGGGAGTGCCAGCCAGGGAACAAGTGAGCGTCATATTGAGGGGGCCAGAGGTGCTGTCAACCGCAGATCACAGAAGTTCGAGACGATGCAGACGTGCATGAGGACCCATAGCAGCAGGTGAGTCATCACTCTTTAGGGATTCAAATTCCCTAAAAGTGATTTCTGAGTTCTCCTCGCCAATGGTGATGTAGAGCTCCTTCAGAGGACAATAATGAGTCAGAGAGTAGGGTTGCTTACAAAGGAAACAAAGGCCCCTAGTGTGAAGATCGTGGTACTCGTGGTTGGTCATCAGGGGGTCGTTCGGTGGTCGGGGAAGTTTGGGAGGTGGTCTGAGATGCAGGGGAGACACGGTATGCACACAGGGTGGTGTCCAAAAGTATGGCGGGGTAGGCAATCGATGGGGGCGTAGAACTCTTTGGTGATTGGCCGGTAGTGATGGATGTGACCTTGAAGTCCGCTTCCCCATGCGGGCTAGATCCATGACATCAATAATTGTCCGAGCGTGGTGGGTACGGAGGCAGTACCGGATGTGACGGAGGAGCCCCTGCATGAAAAATTCCAAGTAGTAATCTGGCGGTAGGCTTATCAACTTATTTCGCGCTTCTCCATAATCCGTGCCAAACAAAAAATAGGTGCCCCTTTACTCCCACCGCTGAGCGCAGCTTATCAACTTATTTCACGATTTCCGCCCAGCGACCCTCACTGCTCCAAATCGCGTTTTTTCCTTCTCTGCAGGCGCGACCTCTAGGGTTCGATGAACGCCTGGTTTTTCTAGTCGGTCTTCCATCCAGGCTTCTACGCATCCAAGAGCCTCTTGCGTTGGTCTGACTAGTTTTGCTTCATCACCTTCCTAGCAGGTAATCTCTCTCGAGCCTCTTGCAACCTCTACGATTTCAATCAACGCTTTGTTTTGCGCCTGGTTCTTCGATTTCTGCTGTGTTTCTACTCATATTTCCAGCAAAACAAAGGGTTTTGGTCCTAACAATGTTCATATCTCCAGCAAAACTCATATCCCCCGCAAGTGTTTATACTCATTGGGGGGGGGGGGGGGCGATAAATCCATCAATGTTCTTAGTTTTTTTCATTTCTCATCCTAGATATTCTGATTATGTAATATTAATATTTGACAAAAATTTAAATTTTCATATTCTGCTAGCAATTGCTTTGTTTTTAATAAGCCACCAAACAGCTGCTCTGCCAAACAATATTGATAGATTCTTTGTTCAAACGACACTGAAAAAGCAGATCTTGCAAACAGTTTCACTGATTCTCCAGTCGCTGCAAATCAGCAGATTTTCCCACCACTTTGCAAATCAGCTGCTTCTCCAGTCGCTGCAGCTGAGTCAAACAGAGTCGTAGTCTTAAAGGAAGCCTGATTGGCGGACACCACACAGACGTTCAACTGTTGTCCCTGAATAGTGAACATCATAGTGGATGATGAGGTCCTGTTGAAGTTCCTCCCAAGAGAACGAAGGGTTGTTCTGTCGTAGCCAGCGGACTCAATAAAGGACTAACCCCACCATGTCGCTGAGAGTGGCAACAATTTTTTGTGGTTTCAGAGTCAGATGAATGTAAAAAATTTGTTCTGCACGGGCAATCCACTCCATGGGATCGATGTCATTGAAGGAAGGGTGGTTGAACTAATGGATTGGAGGCGGAAGCCTGCCAACGGAGGAATAGGGTCCTGGGGAGGGTCAGGTATGCCTCAAATAATAATGGGGACTTTATGTTCGAGGACGATGTAGCACTCAGTCTGCCGTCCAGGAGGGCATCGAACTTAGCATCCATCTACATCATTAGGGCCTGAAGCGAGGCAATAGACGCATCATGAGCATCGAGGCGGTTGTAAATAGCCAAATCCATAAGAGGCAGGAGCACTGGTATGTTAGAGGGTGTCATGTAACGGGATCCATGGTGTATGCACGTTGAAGAAGACCGGTGCAGGGTAGGATCCGAGCGATATTCGAGCCTCGACGAATTTCCAAAGTTTTATAGAATTTATGTTCGCCGTAGATTTTGAAAATTTATAACTCGAGAACGACAGTGGATTTTGGTTCCGTCTTCGCCGTTGGATTCGTAGCGTCAGTGTTCGCATACGGTGCGAATTTTGTTTAATTCGGCGCTCGTTTCGGCCTCGTTTTGAACTCGTATTTCCTTGTTCGAAAATATAAAAATATGATTATTATAAGATTAAAGCACTATTCAAAAATGAAAAGTACAATTCATTCCTAAAGTTTGATCAAGGGTATATTTGCAAAATTCACAATTCACGAGAACAAAAAATCACTGTTCATGCAAATTGTTCTCGGGTAGTTTCTCCTTCTCGAGTAGTCTTTCCTTCCTCTCGAGTAATCTGCAGTCCTTCATGATGTAGTACTGGAGATCCTGATGTAGTACTCGAGAAGTCAAAAAATTTGTTCTCGAGAAATCGCATTCCCTTCTCGAGAAGTCCTGTGCTGCCCTCGAGAAGTCCTGTGCGGCTCTCGAGAAATCCTGTGCTGCTCCTGAGAAATCTGTTTCAGCCTGCTTTCGGGCGCCATTTTGAGGGTCAAAACGGCGTCATATGGAAAAAATGGTTAAAATGGATTTTGTTCGTCTCGATGAGATTTACAACTTCCGTTTTGATCACTTTTCGATTTGGAGCCATCTTTAGCCTCTATTTTCGTTTTCTGCACGCCCTTACTTAAATTGCTCGTCTCCTTCCTGTTTAGACAAAAGAAATTATATACATATATATGCATATATTTATATACTTAAGGATAAATAGAACGTCTTCATCTTCTTCCTCAAGTTTTGACCGAACCAGAGAGCGAGAGTGACGACGAGGGTTCTACGTTCGTGAAGCTTTAGATCGCCGCCGTCGGAGCTACGGTGCTCGGAATCGCAAACCGAGCATAGATCCGGAAAGCTCTCGCCGAGATCTTCACGATCGTGGTAAGTATTTCTCGTTTCGTGGAAGTTTTTCGTTAGGGTTTTCGGCCCTAACCTCTCTTTTGGTCAAATCCTTGTAGATACCGCTTCCCCGCGCCTTCCTTTGGCTAGATCCGTGACGTGGAGTAAATTGGAAGATCGATTGGAGTAGAAACCGAGGCAAGTGGCGTTCTTGCCCTCTCTCTTGCTATTTCCTTCCAAATTTTAGCCATATGTTGTAGATTGACATGTTTAAGTTAACCTTATCCTCGAATTGCTAGTTAGTTGTCTTGAATTAAGAAGTGTGTTTCACCTAGAACCACTTCTCCCAAATTTTATTCCGTATATTTGGTAAACAAATTTGGTTGTCATGCCACTCTAGTTGGCGCACACGAGACCAACCAAACAAATGTTGAATGGTGATGCTTCTGGTGCAGACACGGAGGAAGCCCCGAGGGTTAAGGACATGAGGTGGATGCGGTGCGGAAGCTGCACTAGCGCTGTTGTGGGAGGCTGATGCAACCTAAAGTGCATCACTAATTTATTTTATCGCATTTTAATTAAATATTTTGTAGCGCATGTCGTCGCGCAAATTTGTCTTTTATTTCATGTATTTGTGTATTTTATGCCGTGTTTGCGCAATTTTCGTGCGACTTATTGGTGTGACCGGCCAATAGGATCTTAAATATATTGGTCCGTCAAATTAGGACTAGGGTTAATTTGGGCAAGCAAGTAACGAAATTATTAAATATTTATTAAAATGAAATTAAAGCCTTAATGTCATGACCCTTGAAATCCCTCTCTTATTTCTAAAACCTCCTAAAATCATTTAAAACACTATTCAATTGAGAGAAAGCATAACCCCCCGTTTCCCCTTATCATAACAGCGGGCTTCAATGCTTTAATTAATGGTTAATTGTTGTAACCCCCTAGAATCTTATTTAGGGTTGCCTGCTGCCTATTCATGACACGGGTTAGAATTGGTAAACGAAGAAGTTTCTCCTGTTTCCCGGTATTACCCACAATAGCTCCTCCATTTCCTCCTGTCGCTCGTCGCCGGCCCGCCCTGCTCCTTTGCCGCCACCTGACACCACAGAAGTTCCCGGCGACCAGTTCTGGGCCCATCGCCAGTCCCGTCGGCGAGTCCAGGTCCGCCCCTACATCCGTCTTTTCGTCCCAAATCGCCAACTCCCGTCGATTCCCCCCAAGCCCGCGACTAAACTCCAGAGCTCTTTTCCCCTGTTTTCCAGCCTGAGCACCCCTCGGCCGCCGTTTACCACCCTTCCCGTCCGTATCCAGCCCGAGAAACCTCATTCACGAGCACTGTTGTGGCCCCTCTGGGCCTGAACCTCCCTGCCGGTGCTGTCCAGAGCCAATCCATAGGCCCTCTGCCTTTACTCCACCCCTACGCAGCGGGATTCGTCATTGACGTGTGCTGTTGGTATACTTCTCACCTCATCTCGCACCTCCATTGCTTTTAATCCGTTTTCATGAATGTCCGCGAAAGATTAATAATTTCAGAGCTTACTGCCCAAATTAATCGTGTTCTTTTTGTCGTTAATTTTTTACTCCATTAGTTGCTTCCACAAAGTAAACTATTGCGTGTCAAAGCTCACGTAGTCGTAATTTCACCAACTACTTTTAAATTGAGCACAAAAAATTAACATTTTAAAATTAATTGCAAAATTCGGTATGCATCAGTTTGGTATCAGAGGAGGTTCGATTCACTCTTATTGTGAATCGAACGATCCTGTTTTTAAATTTTGTTTTCCAAAAAAAACAAAGAAAAATTTTACTTTAAACAAAAAAAACTATTTCAAAATTTTTTATTTTGAGCCTTTTTTTTCAAAAAAAAATATTATTAAGTGTTTTTTCTTTTTAAAAAATGGAGAGTCGTATAGATCACATAGATGCTAGCATAGACGACCTAGCTAACCGAATGGGTGAGCTGATGAAGACGGTAGAAGCACTCACCGCCAACATGAGAGACACGACCCATATAATAAACAACTTAAGAAGCTCCGTTAATAACTTATAAGCTCAACGCTACCTAAGACTAAATCCACCTCCTCACCAAAATCCTAGGCAAGAGGAACAAAATCCTAAGCTCGCAGAACCTGCACAGCCTGACCTTGGACTTCGTCGCCAACCCCGTTGGGACGAAGGAGTTAAGCTTGATGTATGTGATTTTGAGGGTCACGTAGAGCCCTAAAAATGCTTCGATTAGTGTGAGCGCGTGGAAAGGTTCATGGCGTGGAAACAAATGCCTGTGAATAAGCAAGTTGAGTATGCCGTCCTTAGACTCAAAGGACCCACACTAGTTTGGTGGGTTTAACTTGAGCGCACTCGTTACACCTTGGGCCTAGCACCTATCACCACGTGGGTAGAGTTTAAGTTACAATTGCAGAAGCGATATGTCCCCCCGGACTATCTGCAAACTCTTTATCGAAGGTTCCACAACCTTCGACAGGACAAGCTTTCCGTGGATGAGTACACCCACGAGTTTTTAGTGTTGCAGTGTAGGTTAGACCTGCACGAGGTGGACGATATGACGGTGTCCCGTTATCTGAACGAGCTCCGATATGCTATTAGGGATGAACTAGAGTTACACGATTTTCGAGATTTTGGTGAAGTGTCTAGCCGAGCCCGTAGAGTTGAGGCCTCCCTTCAGAAGAGGACATCTGGGCATAGGTCTACTGATAGACCTTCCTCGAGCATCACCACCACTGCACCCACCCCTAAGAATTCTGATTCCCCTCGTCATGTCACCACTGGGAACCCAGCTCCTCCTACTGCCCTCACCCGAGATAAGGAGCCCATGGGAACCAAACTCAACACTGGAGTATTCCGATGCTTCAAGTGTATGGAGCCTGGGCACAAATCTTTTAAGTGCCTGCGACGCCACTTCGTCGCAATTACTGATTCCTCTGATGGGCGTGAGCCAGAATATGGAGTCTTCCTTAAAGACTCCAAACCTGAGCCCAAGCCCGAGTCTGATAACGTTATCGAGGTCGAGGGAGAGCAAACTGAACACCTAGTTTGTGTCCTTCGATATAGTTTGATTTCCCCTAGTGAGACCACTGAGCGTGATTTTCAGAGACACGAGATTTTTCGTACTACTGCGCGCATTCAGGGACATTTTTGTTCCATCATCATTGACAGCAGTAGTATGCAAAATTTTGTTTCCGAACATATGGTTGAGAAACTAGGACTCGAGACGCACCCCTTGGAGCAACCCTACCACTTATCTGAGGTTAATAGTCACATGACTATGCCCATTACTCTCCGTTGTCTCGTAGAGTTCTCTATCGGGGATGTGTATCAGGGTTTTGTTTTATGTGATGTCGCCCCCATCGATGTCTGTCATATCTTGTTAGGAAGAGCATGACAGTACGATAGGCGCGTCATTCATGATGGTGTAAGGAACTCTCATTCATTCGATCACCGCGAGCGCAAGATTGTTATTCTTCCCCAAAAGAATAATCTTGTTCCTAGGGCTCCTGGGAGGACCTCGTCACCATCGCCCTCACCTTCTCTAGTTACTGCACCACTCCTATTTAGTGTCACTCTTCTGTCTGGACCCCCCGCCCAGGAAGAAGCGCTTGATTTTAGTGAGACATTCGACCTAGATGATACACGCACTTTTGGTGATTCCACTTTTGTTTCACCTTATATAGATTTTGTTTTTGGTGACTACACCTTTATTTCACCGATCTACCCTATGGTTATGCGTGAGATTGATTTCAAACTTTCTAGGCTAAGTCGTCGTAAGAGAATTGTTTCAGTCCATAGAATTTTCTTTCTTGCTATGGACACTCGTTTTAAAGGATTTCTGTGGTTGGTTTTAAATGAAGAAATTGTGCTCGGTTTAAAAATTTGTGGTGTTAGTCAGATGTCTGTGGGTGATGATATGACGATAGTTGATCTTGGTTTTGTGGACTTTCGTAGGTGTCTAGCACTAGTGCATATGATACAATATGTTCTAATAAATCCACAAGTTGATCATGCCTCCTTTTGACCTTGTTTCTTTTCTGTTTTATTGGCTCACTTTCTTTCTCACTTTATCGCACTCACCTCCTTGCATCCCTGATTTTTATTAAGCAATTGCATGTCATGCATGAATTTTTGACTAACAGTTTTCGAGAAACTTTGGAAAACTATAACTCCGCGGTTAATTTCATCGCCTGGAGTTATATTTTTCCAATGGAGATGAGTTGTCTATTCCTTTCAGGAAAGAGGGTTTGCCAAAAGTTTTTGTGCTGCGATGATGGGTTCTACCATGGTGAGGCAAAGGCAGTGCATGATCCAGATTATTGTTTGAAAGTTTCAGTGACAAGTTTCATCACAGTCTCGACGGGGTCGAGCTCCTTCAACCCCGAGAGAATTGATGCAACCTGAAGTGCATCGATAATTTATTTTATCGCATTTTAATTAAATATTTTGTAGCGCATGTCGTCGCTCAAATTTGTCTTTTATTTCATGTATTTGTGTATTTTACGCCGTGTTTGCGCAATCTTCGTGCGACTTATTGGTGTGACCGGCCAATAGGATCTTAAATATATTGGTCCGTCAAATTAGGGCTAGGGTTAATTTGGGCAAGCAAGTAAAAAAATTATTAAATATTTATTAAAACTGAAATTAAAGCCTTAATGACATGACCCTTGAAATCCCTCTCTTATTTCTAAAACCTCCTGAAAAACATTTAAAACATTATTCAATTGAGAGAAAGCATAACCCCCCTTTTCCCCTTATCATAACAACGGGCTTCAATGCTCTAATTAATGGTTAATTGTTGTAACCCCTAGAATCTTATTTAGGGTTGCCTGCTGCATATCCAGAAGGACACGGGTTAGAATCGAGAAACAGAGAAGTTTCTCCTGTTTCCCGGTATTACCCACAGTAGCTCCTCCATTTCCTCCCGTCGCTTGTCGCCGGCCCGCCCTGCTCCGTTGCCGCCACCTGACACCACAGAAGTTCCCGGCGACCAGTTCTGGGCCCATCGCCAGTCCCGTCGGCGAGTCCAGGTCCGCTCCTACATCCGTCTTCCCGTCCCAAATCGCCAACTCCCGTCGATTCCTGCCAATCCTGCGACTAAACTCCAGAGCACTTTTCCCCTGTTTTCCGGCCTGAGCACCCCTCGACCGCCATTTACTACCCTTCTCGTCCGTATCCAACCCGAGAAACCTCATATCCAACCCGAGAAACCTCATCCAACCCGAGAAACCTCATTCATGAGCACTGTTGTGGCCCCTCCAGGCCTGAATCTCCCTGTCGGTGCTGTCCAGAGCCAATCCATAGGCCCTCTGCCTTTACTCCACCCCTACACAGCGGGATTCGTCATTGACGCGTGCTGTTGGTATACTTCTCACCTCATCTCGCACCTTCATTGCTTTTAGTCCGTTTTCATGAATGTCCGCAAAAGATTAATAATTTCAGAGCTTACTGCCCAAATTAATCGTGTTCTTTTTGTTGTTAATTTGTTACTCCATTAGTTGCTCTCTCACAAAGTGTCGCTTGTGGATGAGTTGATTTTATTGCTGAATATGAGCAAGAGTTAGATGCTTACGGGGGTTTTACGGAACTTTTGAGTAAACTATTGCGTGTCAAAGCTCTCGTAGTCGTAATTTCACCACCTACTTTTAAATTGAGCACAAAAAATTAACATTTTAAAATTAATTGCAAAATTCGGTATGCATAAGAGGGAATGTATTGCGGGTGATTGACCGAAACAGTGGATCGAGTGCATAGAAGGATTGGAGGAGCTCTTCATTGAGCCGTCGTCATGCGGCCGAGATGGGTTGGCAGAGGCGAAGTTGGCGTCAAGCGAGAGAAACACTATAAGGAGCGATCAGAAAAGAAGCACACGCTCGAAGGGGAGTCACGCAAGGTTGTCAGTCAGTGCATAAGTGTAGATGCGGGCGGGCGGTGAGACGTGTAGGCATTATAGCGTTTCGGGCAACGAAAATCACGGCCTGAACATGGTAGACCGGACCAAATGTTATGTAGTCGGGGTCCCGAGATAGAGAAGTGGGTGAAAAAGGAGAGATTAGGAGATGGAAAGGGGGAGAGGAGAAGAGAATCTCCCTAAGGTTCCATTTTCATCATACTTCCAAGTTAGGGCAAATAAGAGATACACATAGGATTATATAGTGCTTAATTCCAAAGTACACAAGAACAAACAGTAAATAACTCATGGTTCGAAATATACGTGTGATAATAAAAGATAAGGTTGATGGCTACGCTGCACCCGTGCACACTACTAGCGAACGTCCGTCGTCGAGTTGGGATCCGTGTTCACGTCGCTTTGGTCCCGACGTCGACTTATGCGTCTTGTGCTCGTCCTTTTCCCTTTCTATCTTCGTAACATTTTCACACATGGGTTTTACCCGAACATAAAATTAAAGTTCAATTGCACAACTTGAAAATTTTAATTGCCCCTTAACCCTAATTAACACATGACTAAAGACAATGCATTGATTTGAAATAAAAAATATTATGCCAGTCTTTTTGTAATAAGGGGATTAATTACTCATAATTTTACTATTTATGATGACCCAGTGATTGCATTCCGTGCCACTTCTCTAATTAGCCCGCACTCTGTTATTTTACACGAGCGTTGGAGTTCCAGTCTGTTGCATCCCTTTCTAAATCTGTATGATGTCAGGGTTATTAGAAATCTTGGTAGTATCATTGATTAATGTCCTGTTTCTTGATATTTTTTATATTTGATGACTGAGAAAAATACACATCTCTAGCTCTCAACTTCCATAGTTTTTTGGCACTTGTTAGTTGTTGCAAATACTAGCTTTGGAGTTTCACTCTGTTGCATCCCCATAAAATTGCATGATGTGATGATTACTATTAGAAAAGCCCATGTAAAAGGCCCATTTGGTGGCCCATTTTTCCTCTCCTTCTTTAGTCCCACATCATGTATAGGATTTATTCTTCTCTCTTCTCTCCTATATATTTGTATTCTCTCCTTGTATTTACATACTGAAATAATACATACAAGCTTTGGGCTCTTCCAACATGGTATCAGAGCCAGGTTCGATCTAACCGCGGACTGCCCTTTCTCTGTCCGCCCGGTCTCCTGCGGACTGCCCCTTGCTTCTGTCCGCCCGGCTACCCTGCGGACTGCATTCCTGTCCGCTCCGGTCTCGCGCGGACTGCCTTCCTGCATCCGCTCCTGTCTCGTGCGGACTGCCCTTCTGATTCCGCTTCCCTTCTCTCCCTCCGTGGTTCCACCCTCCTCAGGCTTCTTATAGCCATCTTCTGCTCTGGCTCGTGGGGCCCACCTCTCTATCCGCTCCGGACGATCATTCCTGTCCGCTGCGGGCTCTGCCTGTATCCGCTCGAGCCTCTTTGCTCGCGGACTGCTCCCTCTAGCTTCTCTCTCTCTCTCGCTGCGGGCTCTGCTTGTATCCGCTCGAGCCTCTTTGCTCGCGGACTGCTCCCTCTAGCTTCTCTCCCTCTCGCTGCGGGCTCTGCTTGTATCCGCTTGAGCATCGTTGCTCGCGGACTGCTCCCTCTAGCTCGCTCTTTTTCTGTCCGCTCGAGCCTCTGCTCGCGGACTCCTCTCTCTCCGCCTTCTCTTGCGGACTGCTCCTGTCCGCTGCGGGCTCTGCTTGTATCCACTGCTCCTCTTTCAGCGACCTGCCCACAGTTCGCCGCACCCTCTGTCGCGACCTCTACCGCGACCTGCCCCAGCTCGCTGCGACCTCTTGCGGACTGCTCCTGTCCGCTGCCGCGACCTGCCCCCAGTTCGCCGCGGCCTCTGTCGCGAACTACAGCTCTGCTCTCCCCAGCTGCGATCTGCTCCACTGAACTGCGACCTCTTCCAACTCGCCGCGACCTCCAGACCGCCGCGACCTCCAGACCGCCGCGACCTCCAGACCGCCGCGACCTCCAGACCGCCGCGACCTCCAGACCGCTGCGGGCCCTCCTCTCTCTCCGAGCCCTGCTCTCTGCTGCTCTTCAGTCGCCATGTCCTCCAGCGACTCCACTACCGCTCAACCCTCTGCCGACCACGTGGCTCCTCTCGAACTTCGAGATGAGCTTCGGATTACTACTATTTCTCTCTCTGGCAAGGCCAACTTCATCCCCTGGGTCCACTCTGTCCGCCGGGTCTTACAGGCCAAGGGCCTTGCCCGTCACCTTACCCAGGGCCCACCAACTCCTTCTACTGATGATTGGCTCCGCAATGACGGTCGTGTCCAGACCTGGATCCTGAACTCGGTCGAGGGTGAGCCGTATCAGATGATCATGTATCATGAGACTGCTAAAGCCATGTGGGATGAACTTCATTCGCTGTACTCCGGGAAGGACAGCCTTCAACACTTTTTTGACATCCTCACTGATCTTCAAGCCTTGGATGTTGGCAAAGCTCTGGACATGACCTCCTTCGTGGCCCGTGCTAAAACTCTCACGGAAGCCTGGATTCAGCACCAGCCCGCGACGACTGATCTCGCTGCCCAACGCGCCCAGAAGGAGGCTGTTTGTATTGCTATGATTATGGCTCGCGTCCCGCCACACCTACACAGTATTCGGGCCCAGGTTCTGGCTTCACCCACTACCCCTTCTTTCTCTGATGTCTGCTCAATGCTACTTCGCGTACCACCTCCACCAGAGGCTCCTGCACCACCCTCGCCGGCCCTTCTTCAGCAGGCCCTTCCTCCTTTACTCCCACAACCCTCCTTTCCTCGGGGTGGCCGTACGGGCTCCCGTGGGCGGGGCCGTGGTGGTCGCGGACGGCCCAAGTGCACCTACTGCGGCCGGGATGGCCATACTGAAGCCGTTTGTCACAAGAAACATGGCTACCCCCCTCGTCCGCCTACTGCTGCTCTTACAGATAGCTCTCCTCCGACTGGTACGGATCTTGAGGCTCTTCGCCTTCAGCTGCAACAACTCCAGGGGCTCCTCAACCCCCCTTCTGCTTCCCATGCCTCCACCTCCCATACAGGTATTGTCTCCACCTCAGCTGCAGGTACTGCCTGTCTCTCTTCCAACTCTCGCTGGATCCTGGACTCGGGAGCCACCCATCACATCACTTGCATACGGCCGCCCCAGTTCTCTGCTGCTGCTCACCCCCCCTCTATTACTGTGGCCAATGGTGCGCTTGTTCCGGTCTCCGGCTGCGCGGATCTCCTCCTTCCTCCCTCTCTCTCTCTTCGCTCCGTTATTTATGTGCCAGCCTCACCTTTTAATTTACTCTCTGTTGGTCGTCTTACTACTGATATGAATTGCTTTATCACCTTCACCTCTTCTGGTTTTTTGATACAGGATCGGCAGATGCGGATTACCATTGGTAGGGGTCGGCTGCAGAACGGGCTTTACCTCCTCGATGTCTCTCCCACATCCCTTTCCTCCGTTTCCTCGTCTGATTGGCATTGTCGGCTTGGGCATGCCCCTCTACCTATCCTGCAGAAGGCGCTTCCCGACCTTTCTCTGTCTGGTTTTAAATGTGATTCTTGTATTATTGGCAAACAGCCTCGCTCTTCTTATCCAGCTCATTGTACTAGGAGCTCTGCTCCATTTGATTTAATACATTCTGATATTTGGGGACCCTATAAAGTTTCTAGCATTTCTGGTTATCGCTATTTTCTAACATTTATTGATGATTACTCTCGTACTACTTGGTTGTATCTCCTGCATGATCGCTCTGAGCTTCCTCATGTATTTCAGGCGTTTGTGTTAGAGACTCGTACGCAATTCTCTACCACCATTAAAACTTTCCGCTCTGATAATGCACGGGAATATACTAGCCACGAGTTTGCCACTCTCTGCGCAAACTTCGGTATTGTTCACCAGACCTCTTGTCCCTACACCCCTCAACAAAACGGGGTCGCCGAACGCAAGAACCGCCACTTGCTCGATGTGGCTCGCTCTCTCATGCTTCACATGCACGTTCCCAAAGTCTTCTGGAACTTTGCGGTGTCCACAGCATGTTTTCTTATCAACCGTCTCCCCTTTCCCGTTCTCCAGAACGCTACCCCCTTCAGCCTTCTTTTTCCCTCCACCCCCGCCTTCCCCCTCACCCCCCGGGTTTTTGGATGTACATGCTTTGTCCATCACCTGGGCCCCACTCTTGACAAACTGGATCCCCGTGCGGCCAAACACATTTTTGTCGGCTACTCCCGTACCCAAAAGGGCTATGTTTGCTACTCTCCGGTCACCCGGAAGGTCTCTGTTTCGGCTGATGTTACTTTCCGGGAGGATCAACCCTTCTTCCCTCCTCCTTTGCCACCACTTCTACCACCACCTCCTACAACACCCTCCCTTCCCCGGCCCGTGATCCACGTCCACTCTCCTCCCACCATCCCTCCGCCTCCTCCCACCGTTGACCCTCCTCGACCCCCAGTTATTCGGGTCTATACTCGTCGCCCTCTTCCTCCCGTTGCTCCTCTGCAGTCGGCTTCGACCTCGGCTTCTCCGTGTTCTGCTGCTCCGGTGTCGGCCTCTACCGCTCATCCAATGGCGGATTATGTTTCTCTCCATCGCCTCTCTCCACCTCTTCAGGCCTTGGCTACTTCGCTCTCCTCGGTCTCTCTTCCTACTTCTGTCCAGGACGCTCTACAACATCCTGGGTGGCGTGCGGCCATGGAAGAAGAGATGGCTGCTCTTTGGGCCAACCAGACCTGGACCCTGGTGCCCCTTCCTCCCGGCCAGAAACCCGTTGGGTGCAAATGGGTTTTCGTCATTAAACATGCTCCTGATGGGACCATTGATCGCCTCAAAGCTCGGTTGGTTGCTCGTGGCTTCACCCAGCAACCGGGGCTGGACTATGACGAGACCTTCTCTCCGGTCGCTAAGCTCAACACGGTCCGCATTCTCCTCTCTGTGGCTGTCCATCGCCAGTGGCCCTTGTTTCAACTCGACGTCAAGAACGCTTTCCTGAACGACGACCTTCAGGAAACGGTTTACATGCAACAACCTCCCGGGTTTGAGACCACGGGGGAGTCACGGGTTTGTCATCTTCTCAAATCTCTATATGGTCTCAAACAATCCCCTCGGGCATGGTTCGACAAGTTCAGCAAAGCTCTCCGGGACATTGGCTTCACTCGCAGCTCGGCTGACTTCTCATTGTTTACTCGTCACCAAGCCACTGGTACGGTTCTCCTGTTGGTATATGTCGACGACATCATTATTACTGGCAGTGACTTGGTCGGCATACAAGCAGTTAAGCTACATCTGAGCTCCGTCTTCCAAACTAAAGATCTGGGTCCTCTTCGGTACTTCCTCGGTCTGGAAGTGGCCAGACGGTCAGATGAGTTGGTTCTCTCTCAGCGCAAATATTGCATGGATCTTCTTCATGATGCAGACTACTCTGGTTGCAAACCTATTAACACTCCCATGGATGCAAATCACAAAATATGTGCTCAGGGCTCAGATTCTGATTCGCTTCTACCAAATCCAGAATATTACCGTCGTCTCGTTGGGAAGCTTATCTACCTAACAGTTACAAGACCTGATATATCTTTCGCTGTGGGACTTGTGAGTCGCTATATGCACTCTCCTCGAAGCTTTCATCTCCAGGCTGTGGAACGCATTCTCAGATATCTTAAGACAGCTCCTGGCCAAGGACTTGTATACAAAACCTCATCTTCCATTCCTACACTAGTGGCATACTCTGATGCCGACTACGCTGGCTCCCTTGACGATCGACGATCTACTAGCTGTTTTTGCACTTATTTTGGAGGACATCTGATTACTTGGCGAAGCAAGAAACAAGCGGTGGTTGCTCGATCCTCAGCAGAAGCAGAATATCAGGCAATGGCTGCTGTGGTCTCTGAACTCACATGGATTGAGAGTCTCCTTACCGACCTTGGAGTTAAACTACCTTCACCAGCTCTCCTCCTTTGTGACAGTCAAGCCGCCATACATATTGCCAAAAACCCAGTCTTCCATGAAAGAACGAAGCATATTGAGGTAGATTGTCATTTCATCAGAGAGAAAGTCCACATGAAGAAGATCGAGCTCAAGCATGTTCCGGGTACTGAACAGGTTGCTGACATCCTCACCAAGGCTCTACCTAGTACCCTCTTCTATCAGTGCCTATCCAAGCTTGGCGCATACGACTTGTACTCTCCAGCTTGCGGGGGAGTATTAGAAAAGCCCATGTAAAAGGCCCATTTGGTGGCCCATTTTTCCTCTCCTTCTTTAGTCCCACATCATGTATAGGATTTATTCTTCTCTCTTCTCTCCTATATATTTGTATTCTCTCCTTGTATTTACATACTGAAATAATACATACAAGCTTTGGGCTCTTCCAACAATTACTAAAAACCATGATAGTATATTGATTAATGTGCGGCTCCTTGATATTTCTCTATTCATGGAAGGAGAAATGTACACAATCTCTAGCTCCCAACTTCCATAAATTTTTTAGCACTTGCAAAAAATACTAGAATTTATTGCTCTAATAAAATACTAGAGTTCATTGCTCAGAGAAGCTCATATGACTTCTTTTCACTTATAGGGTCTTTTGCTGAGGAAGATGTTGGCAGGCACGGAATTAATATGCAATCTGCAGTAGGTGCTGCTAATGCTAGCCGGGGATTAGAAGTAGCTGTTGCAAATCTGCAAGATTATTGTAATGGTTAGTATAATTATGCTATCTGTTCTAAGCTATTTTTTCCAGACAGGAAACTTCTGATGGCATTTTTAATTCATCTGCTTTCTTTAGAACTGGAGAATAGGCTGTTAGCTCGGTTTGATGCAGCATCACAGAAACGAGAATTGTCAACTATGGCAGAATGTGCAAAAATTTTGTCTCAAGTAGGTCTCTCTATTTAATAATTGACATTATTTTTAATGTACACTTGTGGTGGGACCCTTCCCCAAACCCTCGCTGCGTGGGGATGCTTTGTGCACCGGACTGCGCTTTTATTTTTAATTGTGTTACATAAGTTATTATACAGAGAAAATCCTAGTATTAGTTTAACTTGAATTATTTGCTTTGAATGTGTTGAACGCCTCAAGCAACAGATATTAGGAACAAATGAAAATGTGGATTCTGAAAGCCAACCCTAAATAATTGGGATAAGTTTGCGTGATAATGATGCAATTTAGTTTGATCTTATATCATTATTAAATAAGATTGTAGATGTAGGATATCGGGGACACGTCGGTTTAGATTTTTCATGTCGGTTTTAATATGTCGGAGGATATTTCGGAGATATTTCATATATTGGGTTTTAATATTTAATTATTATGTGTAATTATATATAAATTTAATCATTTTTAATTTATATATATATTAATATATTAATAATTTGATGTTTATCGAACTCCTAAATTTATCAAACTAGTATAAACATTTGTGTTGCACATGTAATAATGGTATAACAAGTGAAATAAAGTAAGAAAAAACAGAATGTCGGGAAGTTGTCGATGACAATGAAAGATAAACATTTGTGTTGCACACGTAATTATGATATAATGAGTGAAATAAAGTAAGAGAAAACAGAATGTCGGGAAGTTGTCGATGATAATGGAAGATAAACAACCTTAGTCCATAATTCAAAAACCATGTATAATTAAAGTCTATAAGAGACTTGAGCAAGTAAGAAAGCCAGAGGAAGGGATAAAAACAACCTAAACAATGAAACAATTTTGGGCTATTGTCTATTAGATCATAGACACTAAAACAACAACAGTAACACTAACGTCTTTATTAGACCATAGACACTAATTAAAATAAAATTTAAAAAAACCAGTCGATAAAATGTCAGGATATATCGGCCGATATATCGGCGAATATATCAGTCAATAGCAGATATATCAGATGATATATTTCAAAAGAATATTTTGAAAAAATATCAGAGACGTGTCGTTTTGTCCATGAAACCTTTATGTCGGTCATGTCAGCCATGTCGGAAGATATCCACAACACTGTTATTAAATTAAAAATATATTCCAAGAAATACTAATCTGATGAAGTTGGTTTTCTTAGGAAGGCTTTCAATTTCGAGAAGTTTCGTTTGGTCCATTTCTCTCATTTGGAAAATTCTTAATGCTATTTATATGTGCACCATAACTTCGTTGGGAAAGTCTTAATGCTATTTAGGCTCTGTTTGGCGCCGCGTTTTTGTACCGGTGTGCCGCAGATTCCTGCGCAGCTCCGCCAAACGGAAATTTCAGCCCGGATTTTGCAGTCGCCGCCGCCCTGTAATCGCGAAAAAACAGCGATCTGGAGTCGCGATATTTTCTCACGACTCAAGATCGCAGAAACATGGCGATTCAGAGTCGCGGATTTTTCTTGCGATTCGCCGCTGCAAACCGCCCCCGCGAAACAATCCCGACTGCCGAATCACGACATCACTCCCTCTTCTCTTTTAGAGGCCACCATCGACGACAAAGCAGGCGAGCAATTTCACAAATCAGGCTTCCTCCTCCAGTTTCCCTGTCGCCGACAACGAAGAATCTCTAGTAGGTTTTCCTTTTCCTGTACCCTAGTCGTTCTTCTTCCTAATCACCCTTTTTTGTGTTCAGTTTTTTGTTGATTTGCAGAACTTTTCTGTCCAAATCTGTCCATATATCTTGTTTATTGTTTGTCGTAACCGGTGTTTTTTTCACAGATCTGTACATATATATCTTGTTTCATGGTTTGGTTTAGGTTATGGTTTCTTTAATAAAATTTCGGCTTCAGTTGCTGTTAGATAATTCTTGTTCTTGTTCAAGGTTATTGTTCTGTATGGATAATTCTTGTTCATGTTATTGTTTTCTATAACTGTGCACCGCACATCTGTATTGCCAAATAGATTAAACAGCTTCTCCGTTTGAAACAGCTCTACAAAAGCTGTTCATCCAAACAGTTTCACAGATTCTGGCACCAATCTGCAAAACAGCTGATTATTCCACCACTGCTTCTGCAATCGCTGCAGCTGAGCCAAACAGAGCCTTATATGTGCATCATGACATTGTTGTAGTTTGTAAGCTCCAATAGGAAACCATAAATGTCTGAAATCTAGAAAGGAAGCTTCACATTCTATAGCTTTCTTGTTGTACTTTGCAGTATATAAATTTCCTTACCATGCACTTGACATCACATTATTAGCCTTTGTTGAATCTCATATTTGCTAATACAAAGTGTCTGTTACAATTCAATATTGGAGAGTTTGTGTTTTTTCTTAATGATATGTGCCTCAATGACTTTTAGTGATGTAAGCTTGCCCCTTTTTGACGTTATGGTGACGGACATAACTAAACGCAACTCTCACTTCACGCTCAAGCAACAAAAACGTAGCAACTACCCAACTCGGATATTCATTAAACATAGACGACGGAGGGTTCGCAAAGCCCTTCAAGATAGTACCAAGGCGATAGGCTAAGGTCCTCTCAAGCGAAAGGAACCCACACGGTTCGATCGAGCGTTGTTGTACCAAAAGAGAATCCACCGAAAATAAAAGATTCGGACAAGGGTGGTTCTCTCCCAACAAAATAAAACGAGGGCCGCCACGCCTCACGAACTTAAACGAAAGAAATAAACACAACAATAACTAAAAGAAATTAGCCACAAAAATTCAAGCGTTACACAAGCCACACAATTTGCCAATGCCACAAGATCTATCTAAAGAAGAGAAACACATAACGGTGGAAATGTTCGTTACCCAACCGGATTTGATGAATCCGGTTCACTCTAATAGAATCGTTCTTCAACGGCTCCGCCAGAGATACGCCGGAGGGAGAGAAATTCGTCGCCTTCTTCGTATCACGCTATATTTGGAAAGTCCCAGCGAAATCTTCTGAATACGAAAATAATATTCCCAATAAGGCTGGAGGGAGAAAAGGTGGCAGGATATCAGAAATAATTAAGGAATGATATAATTTCAATATGATAGGTAGAGAATTTAAGGACGGGGATATATTTTGAATATGATAAATAAGGGATGAATATGGTAGAGAATACTTTGGATTTGGAAAGAGATTTAGTGTGGAGGGAAAGAGGAGACGGTGGGGCTCGGTTTTGGTGGTGGTGGAGGGGGGCTCGGGTTTGAAGAGGATGAGGGCTGTTCGGGTGAGGGAGTTTTGGGTGGCGTCCGGGTCTTGTGAGGGAGGAGTTAGGTGGCAGCTTTGGAGGTTAGTGATGGAGGTGGCTCGGCTAGGATTGCTAGGAGGTGGCTCGGGTAGGTTGGGGGAGAGAGGTGGCCGGTTGTGTGAAGGAGGAAGAAGATGGTAGGGCTCGAGTAGCAAGGATGTAGGGAAGGGATGAAAGGAGAAGGGGAAGAGAAGGGAGGCCGAGAGAGAGGGGAGGAGGAGGATGGCCGGCGGCCAAAGAAGAAGAGGAATAGGGGGGGGGGGCGAAACTTGCCTTGGAGAAGGAGGAGGATTTCAATCTTGAAATTGGTTTTCGTTTTATTCATTAACTAGGGAAAAACAAAGGAGTACATGCCTTTATATAGGCTTTACAATCAAGGGAAAAGGGTTACATGCAGCCCAACATGAAAATGAAATAAAACACAACCATACACCATGATTTTATAACATAACCATGTTACAAATAATACATGAAATTAAACATGAAATAAAAATGATAATTTCGAAATAAAACAACTAATAAAATATATCATTACTCAATTATTATTTATTAATATATATTATTAATAAATAATAATTGGGCTTGCGCTCCGGACGGCTATTGTGGCGACGCTTCCAAGGGTCGTCCGTAAGCATGCTGTCGCCGTCATCAAAGTGTTGCGGGCCGACGTCTCCATTGAAATCTACCGGGTCACCATCATCGTCAGAGGGAGGACGCTTCTTGGCCACATGTCGTGGGAAGTCGGCTCCATCAATCCTCCCCCTCTTAAAAATACTCATCACTGATGAGTATACCTGTGTGTACTCGCCTGGAAGGTCATCGGCGGGGAAGAAGACCCTGCATGGCAAAAGGTGGTCTTGGAGGGACCTCAAATACGCATTAACCAAAGAAGGAAAAAAAATTTCCACAACATCCACCAACATACCTCCGATGAAGACCGAGAAGGAGAACGATCATAGGAAACTGTCACCACCCAACCCAATAGAAAGCATAGTGGAAAATATATACGGAGAGGTAGACATTTCAAGTGGCATAAAAGCATAAAGCGTAAAGTATGTAACGATGAAAATAGGAGCTATGCCCCAATCAGTGGAAACTTTTAAAAGAAATGTCATGTCACCAAACTTCCGTAAAATTCGTAAAGAATAGACTAGCCGATTCGTTATTATTTCTAAGGCGCCCGAGAGCATCCGTTCAGGGGTGAGACAATCCAAAACCAAATCAATCACATAACAGTGAGAGACTTTCTGATACAAACTCGCAAGTAAATTAAAAGACGCATTTTGATGGATTAAAAGGATAAGAATGCGCCTAATTAAGTTAAAATCATATGGGGTGAACCCATGTGCAACATGACTAGAATTAATAGTAGAAAATAACGGAACTATGTCAGGTGGCACGGGTGCTTTAAATTCAAAAATTATTTCGGTGGAGCCTAACGTTTTCGTTTTAAATTTGGAATTAAATTTTGATTTAAAAATGTCGTAATGAATAGCCAGCAGAAAACGTTCGTCACCAACTACGTTTACCCACATCCATCGAAGTAAGCTTAATGGGGAGGCGGTAATAATAAACTTCTCCAAATATAATGGGCTAGAAATGACTAGCTCGTGTCCTAAAAAATCATCTACTCGAGTTAAATGAACCGGAGGGAGAGTCGACATGAGTGATTCTGTAGGGGAAGTTAAGTCACACTCAATGTCAAAACACGGATTACTCGTCCAAGAACAAGCCTCCGGTTGCAGGTCGTTAAAATCATAGGAAAAATTAAACAGTGGATTCATCCTCACTGAAAACCCAGCCGACATGTCTTCCAATTCATTAGATATATCATTTAATTCAGAATCAGTGGTCATATCATAGGTTGGCAAAATCGTACCTGACAAAATTTCTAAACTAACACGGGCCCCGGACGAAGGAGCTATCAATGAAATGTCTATCGGACCCTCAGTGCAACCGTCCTCCAAAGAAAAGTCTTCCGCGCAAGGTAAATCTACCAAAGCTTCACAACCTTCGTTGACCAGCTCTTCCCATGAGGTGAGTACATTGCCTAAAGCAGAATAGAGGGATGGGCAAATCGAATCCCGGGGAGTACCAAAATTAACTTGACTTTTAAGCGGCGTTGATAACGTAAACGAACTAACTCCCGGATGTATCACACTAAGATTATCCCAAATTGAACGACCATCCCAAGGTGACTCTTCCAATACCGTTGAAACATCTATTAATTCTGGGTCATCCATTATAATATTGTGATCCTCACTCGCACTTATCCGACTGGATTGATCTAACGGGGAAGCTAAATAAATGAGCACCTCAATATGTTCCGAACTAGAAGGAACTAGCTCGTGTTCTACCAGGTCATCACCTAAATCAGTAACAGGTAAGCTCTCAACATCGGGTGACTCAGCCGGAATGTCTTCTGACTCAGGGTCATCAGAAGACTCCATAACTATCATGGGAGACGCCTCAGAAACATCGCCGAAAGGAAGAGGAGACGATTCCTCAGAGGAGACGTCCTCGTCCAGGTCACTAGGGTAACCAATCTCCTCATCGTCACTCAAATCGCAAACGTAATCAGCCTCGTCCTTAGTGACGGGCACAGTCCTAGACACTGCCTCAGACTCAACATGAGAGTTAACGACTAATTCAGGCAACTCGGGGAGAGACTTAAAAGGGTCTATGGGCGTAATCGGGGTAGGATGCTCAATATAGCCATGGTCAGATACGCCGCTAGACTCACAAGTCATAGTCGTCTGTCTGCCCCTACAGATAGGACTACTCTCACCCCGCGGGTTCATGACAGTCCCAGCAGTCACATGTACCGAACTCGAGATAGGGGGCCTCACTATTTCCTTTCCTCTATAGGTGGGTGCAGGTGTGCTATGGGTAGCTCCACCAGCCTGGGGAAAGGATCTGTCCTGGGGGAATAGGTCACCCCTATGATCAGACTTGGATAAGGTGCCATAACTATACTGGCTAGCGGATGTCGGGCTAGTAGTAAGGCGGTAGGGGGGATCAAATTTCTCCGAGAGTATTCTTCGCATGCGGGGCCAGACATAAGGATAGCTACCAGCTCCACGCTCTTCGTTCAGCCAAAACACGCGGGCTCGACCTCTTAACCGCTCTCGGACTACATTAACCTTTTGGTAGTCGCCCAATTTGTTATAATCAAAATAGATTTCTACCCCCTCAAGCCAGTATCTAAAATACTTGGGATCCCCATAACCATCATATGTAAAAATATTAGTGTGTAGATAAGTCAGGGGACGATTGGAAGCGTTAACGTCGAAAGCCATTTCAGTACGAATGCAAAGAAAGGGTACCTGAATAGCTAATCCTAGGAAAGATAGAATTGTTCCCTCTTAGCCACAAAGATTATAATTATATAAAATAGATTTTCTTGCTCGAAAAAATATGAGGTTGATTAATTTTTTTTTTTTAAATTTGACTTAAAAATAAGAAATTTACACCGCTATTGGCAGACCACAAAAAATTATTTTTGTTAAATTTTCAAATAAACGAACTAGAAACGTACGTGCCAACGTGCAAATAAAAGAGGGAGGGTGCCAATTAAGAAATTGACGTGAACCTCCCTCTGATACCAAATTGATGTAGGCTTGCCCCTTTTTGACGTTATGGTGACGAACATAACTAAACGCAACGCTCTCCGCTAACTCTCACGTCACGCTCAAGCAACAAAAACGTAGCAACTACCCAACTCGGATATTCATTAAACATAGACGACGGAGGGTTCGCAAAGCCCTTCAAGATAGTACCAAGGCGATAGACCAAGGTCCTCTCAAGCGAAAGGAACCCACACGGTTCGGTCGAGCGTTGTTGTACCAAAAGAGAATCCACCGAAAACAAAAGATTCGGACAAGGGTGGTTCTCTCCCAACAAAATAAAACAAGGGTCTCCACGCCTCACGAACTTAAACGAAAGAAATAAACACGACAATAACTAAAAGAAATTAGCCACGAAAATTCAAGCGTTACACAAGCCACACAATTTGCCAATGCCACAAGATCTATCTAAAGAAGAGAAACACATAACGGTGGAAATGTTCGTTACCCAACCGGATTTGATGAATCCGGTTCCTCTAATAGAATCGTTCTTCAACGGCTCTGCCAGAGATACGCCGGAGGGAGAGAAATTTGTCGCCTTCTTCGTATCACGCTATATTTGGAAAGTCCCGGCGAAATCTTCTGAATACGGAAATAATATTCCCAATAAGGCTGGAGAGAGAAAAGGTGGCAGGATATCAGAAATAATTAAGGAATGATATAATTTCAATATGGTAGGTAGAGAATTTAAGGACGGGGATATATTTTGAATATGATAAATAAGGGATGAATATGGTAGAGAATACTTTGGATTTGGAAAGAGATTTGGTGTGGAGGGAAAGAGGAGACGGTGAGGCTCGGTTTTGGTGGTGGTGGAGGGGGGCTCGGGTTTGAAGAGGATGAGGGCTGTTCGGGTGAGGGAGTTTTGGGTGGCGGCCGGGTCTTGTGAGGGAGGAGTTAGGTGGCAGCTTTGGAGGTTAGTGATGGAGGTGGCTCGGCTAGGATTGCTAGGAGGTGGCTCGGGTAGGTTGGGGGGAGAGAGGTGGCCGGTTGTGTGAAGGAGGAAGAAGATGGTAGGGCTCGAGTAGCAAGGATGTAGGGAAGGGATGAAAGGAGAAGGGGAGGAGAAGGGAGGCCGAGAGAGAGGGGAGGAGGGTGGCCGGCGGCCAAAGAAGAAGAGGAATAGGGGGGGGGGGGGGGCGAAACTTGCCTTGGAGAAGGAGGTGGATTTCAATCTTGAAATTGGTTTGCTTTTTATTCATTAACTAGGGAAAAACAAAGGAGTACATGCCTTTATATAGGCTTTACAATCAAGGCAAAAGGGCTACATGCAGCCCAACATGAAAATGAAATAAAACACAAGCATACACCATGGTTTTATAACATAATCATGTTACAAATAATACATGAAATTAAACATGAAATAAAAATGATAATTTCGAAATAAAACAACTAATAAAATATATCATTACTCAATTATTATTTATTAATATATATTATTAATAAATAATAATTGGGCTTGCGCTCCGGACGGCTATTGTGGCGACGCTTCCAAGGGTCGTCCGCAAGCATGCTGTCGCCGTCATCAAAGTGTTGCGGGCCGACGTCTCCATTCAAATCTACCGGGTCACCATCATCGTCAGAGGGAGGACGCTCCTTGGCCACATGTCGTGGGAAGTCGGCTCCATCATTTAGTCTTCATTTATTGAATATATATTGTTAGATTGGGGTTAGGCTCGTTGAAAATTTCTCGTGTAGTTCTGTATGTGTGGCGCTGTTGTTTGTGTTGCATGCTGCACACTAAAATCATTTGGCTGCATGTAAGTCATGTGCTTTCCTGGCTGTGTGAATTATGTATGGCTGGGTAGACAGCTTATATCCAACTTTACCTTTTCAGCAGTTGTAGTAGTTTTAAAATAAAAGAAAGCAAACCATATACAATACAACTTGGGACTCTTATTAGTCAAACGTATATGTCTGGAGGAATCATAAGTTTCCTTTTGGGTTACTTGATACAGAGTGGTGTTAGATTTCATGGATGGTTGATGACCATTAAATCTACAATGTGTTCACATTTTGTTTCACAGCTCCGCTTAAAAATTCATCATGTTTCCCAACTTTTATTTTATATTATTAAAAAATGTTACGGTTTGTTAATGGCACTGGTTTGGATTCTTTACAATTCCCATGAAACTTTGATCTGTAAAAAAATCTATATATTCTACTTTGTACATTGAGTGGCGATTGGTATATTAGAGCATGTGATGGAGATCGATTACACGTCGTTCAGATATTTGTGGGTTTGATATTTTTGAATCGCCAGATCGATGATCAGAGACCGTGATCGCAACCGACTCGATTCATATTGTCTTCTTTTTTTTTTGGATTTGTATTTTGAGAATTCAGTTAAATTATCTGTCGAGTGATCATGACCATCAGATGTATTTAACCTAATCCCCCCATATACATTGCTTGCAGACGCCCAAGAGGGGCATCGAGAAATGAGGTTTTGAAAGACGAAACCACTCGGTCTTGACTCTCAGTGTGATACCGACAATTCCCTGTGGTGTGTCGCCGTAGGATCCTGCCTCCGAGGGTGCCGAATCCCCCTTCCGCCGCCTCCCATGCCTCCAACGACCAGGTCCAAGCACGCCATCACCTTCCCCGACCTCCTCGACGCTGACTACGTCTATTCCCGTCCATAGGAATCTTTACAGCCGACAATTTCCTCTCCGGATTTGCCTCCGGCCACCTTCCTCGTCCTCAAGATCCCTTCCTGCCGCAGCTAACCCTCCACCGTCCCTTTTTGTTGATGCACCTCCTCCCTGCACCCTTACACCCATCGCCGACCCTCCCCAAGCCCTCCACCCTTGTCTCGAGCAATTATTTTCCCTTCGACAAAGATCCATGTCTATCGTTGAGTTTAAGGATCGTTTTGATGATTTTGTAGTGCAAACGACATCTAAGAGAAGCTAGCTATGACCACTTCCTGATTTCGGTCTGGATTTTGATTTGAGATATGTGCTGAGTTGACCCATCACTACTTAAAGTCTCTGGAGCAGACGTACCCGCTCGCTCTTCATTATGAGCAGTCTGTGAAATCCACTTGAGTTAGTCGAATGGATTCACACACTGATCTCCCCAGCATGAGTCCTTCCCATTTTGAGGACACTATCATACCTATTCATGTCTTTTTAGATAAGGTAGTCTGTTACGATCACGAGAGGAATCCGACAAGGGGGAGGGCTGACGGAGGTGAGGAGGGAGATTGGAAAAAATCCTTAGGGAGTAGCCCTAATTTGCATTCATCCAAGCATAATCAAAAAGTACAACTTCACCCCTTATAGGCGCGGGGTGCAAGTAGCAAGGCGAGTAAAATAAATGTGTACCCAACATAATATGAAATGCAAAGTGCGAAATAAATAAAATAGTCACGCTGACGTCGCGTCTTCAGTCTCTCCTCCTCCAAACGGACTCATCGTCGTCTTTCTCCGCTTGTAGACTCGCCACAACGTCTCATCACCGTGCAAGTGCGTAACAATACCTTCATATGGAAAATGTGCATTATCCTTATAGGTAGTAGTCAACGAACTGGCGGTGGAAGTCATCCCGAGTGAGCCATGTAGCATCAGAGTCTGGGTCATTGCCTAGGCGACCAAAATTTCCTCCAAAGTGGGGTCTCCAGGCAGGGGGAAGCGGCGGTCGAGTATCTTGGCCGAGTAGTACGGTGCTTCGCCGACAAGATCGACGTCGTCCGGAATGTGGTCCGTGGTGGCGTGGTTGCCCGCCACACGGCGCAGCTGAGAAACGTGGAAGACCGGGCGTATGCATCTCCCGGTGGAGAGGCGTATGCAATAAGGGACCGCACCAATACGTGCAAGTACCTCAAATGGGCAAAAGAACCGTGGGGCCAGCTTCGGGCAGGGCTTTCAGGCCACAGACAGTTGGTGGTATGAGTGCAATATGATGAACACCTTCTCCCCCACCTGGAAGGAAAGCTCGTTCCGCTTCCTGTTCACAAAGGACATCTTCTATTGGGCTCGTAGGAGGTGATGCTTCAGGTGATCCTGAATGGTGTCACGGCCTGCAGAGCAGTGGCCAAACTCTCGACCTGACACTCTCTTGGCATATGGTGGAGAATGGAGGGTGGTGGCTGGCCATAGACAACCTCAAACGGGGTGGTACCTACTACGTTGTGGTAGGCAGTGTTGTAAAAGTACTCAGCCCAACGGATCCACTTGGCCCATTCGCGGGGTTGCTCCCCCACAAAGCAGCGGAGGTATGTATCCAAATAGCGGTTGAGGACCTCGAACTGGCCATCCGTCTGCGGATGATAAGCTGTGCTCATGCATGGGCGAGTCCCTTGTAGTTGGAAAAGTGTGGTCCAGAAGGTGCTCAAGAAAAACGGATCACGATCGACCGAGGAAACCCATGAAGACGGGCGACGCTGCTGATGAAGATGTCCGCGACTGTGGCGGCATTGTAGGGGTGACGAAGGGGAATGAAATGGCCGTATTTGGACAGTTCGTCCACCACGACCAAGATACAGTCGAATCCTGGGAGCTTGGTAGCTGAGTAATGAAGTCCATAGCCACGTCCTCCCAAATGTGGTTTAGAATATGAAGAGGCTGAAGGAGGCCGGGTGGAAATGCTGCCTCGTACTTGGCCTTCTGGTAGACCAAACAGGCGGCCACAAATCCCTTAACCTGTCAGAACATGTGGGGCTAGTTGAGAGAGGCTACCAAACGACGGTAGGTACCGAAGGCCCCGGCGTGCCCTCCGGAGGGCATAGGATGAAACTCAGCGTGGAGGCGGGGAATGCTTGGAAAAGACAGTGGGAGGAGGCGTCCGTGATGTGCGTCGTTTGGATCCCGGATAAAACACGGTCGGCCTCAACCTCATGCTGGATGGTCCTCGCATCTTCCCACACCGACCGAGAGATAGTCATGAGCTCTGACGACTTGCTCTGCTGAGAGAGAGTATTGGCCACCCGGTTTGCCCTTCCCGGGCGGGACTCGGTGGTGAAATCATAGCCTAGGAGTTTGGCCACCCACACCTGTTGGGCGGGCGTTGCGATCTTCTGCTGGAGGAGGTAACAGAGGCTATGGTGGTCGGTGCGAACCATGAAGGGGCGGACTGGCAGATATGGACGCCAATGTTGAACAGCGAGAACGAGGCTCATGAGCTCGTTCTCATAGGCGGAGCGACTGCTGACAATGCCGGAGAAAATGCGACTGAAGTAGGCTATTAGTCACCAGCCTGCATGAGTACGACTCCCACCCCAGAGCCCGTTGTGTCACACTCGATAGAAATGGTAGAGAGAAATCTGACATGAACAACACCGGCCCACGAACTAGGGCCTGCTGAAGGGCGGCGGCGGCGGCGGCGACCGTCCCCTAAAAAGGACCCTCCTCTAACTTTTTCAAGAGTTGCGTAAGTGGTCGAGCTAGAGCCTCGTACCCTTGGATGAAGCGATGGTAGTATCCCGTCAGACCGAGGAATCCCCGGACGTCCCGCAGTGATGTAAGAATCGGATAGTATAGGACCGCCACGATCTTCTCCTCGTCCATGGCCCCCCGGGCTGAGTTGGTGTGGCCGAGGTAGCTTATTTCTGATGCCCCAAAGGAGCACTTCTTCAGATGGAGTGCGAGGCGATGGCGTCGGATGGTTGACAGAGTGAGGCGGACGTACTGGAGGTGATCCTTCCTGGAAGAACTGTATACCAAAATGTCATTAAAAAAACGAGAACGTGTCGACGAAGTACCATCCGAAAAATATCGTTCATCGTTGTCTGGAAGTTGGCCGGTGCATTGGTCAGGCTGAAAGACATGAACAAGAACTCGTAGTGACCGTCGTGCATCCGGTAGGCTGTCTTGGAAATGTCCTCGGGTCGTACCAGAATCTGGTTATAACCGGCTCGTAGGTCCAGCTTGGTGAAGAATATGGCGCCATGGAGCTCGTCCAGAAGCTCCTGAATAATTGGGATCGGGTACCTGTCCGAAATGGTGTCCTTGTTGAGCTCCCGGTAGCCCACGCAGAAACGCCAGTTACCGTCCTTCTTCCGGACTAGGAGGACCGGGTTGGAGAAGGGGCTCGCACTTGGGCGGATGAGGCCCCCCATCAACATCTCATGGATCAGCTGCTCGTTCTCATCCATCTACACATGGCTATAGCGGTAAGGGCAGACCGACACTACCGCAGTTTCAGGCTGGAGGGGAATAGCGTGATCCGTTGGATGAGCCGGCAGAAGTTCGGTCGGGGCCTGAAAAATGTCGGCAAACTCGACAAGTAAAGCCTGAAGGTCGGCCGGGTGTGGAGGAAGAGGCGGTGCCAGAGCAGAAAGTGGCAAAAGCGACGTAGAAAAGTCGACGTCGGCGGTCCGCTGAATCGCACGGGCCGAGATCGGGGAGTGAAGCAGAGCAGAATTGCCCACCAGGCGACACGTCTGGCCCTCTTGCAGGAACTGCATAGTCATACTCTCCCAGTTGACCCGCACTTCGCCTAACATGCGGAGCCAAGCCACGCTTAGAATGACGTCAATAACACCAAGCTCAAAGGCATAGAAGTCTGCGGTCACCGGACAGAACCCCACCGTCAGGGAGAGAGCGATGCAGCACCCGTGGGTCGGTCGGCGATGCCCATCGCCCAAGCAGACTGTAAAGTCAGGGGATAGAACTAAAAGGTGAAGCTGGTGCGCCAACCGAGTTGAGAGGAAGTTGTGGCTCACACTACTCTCCACCATGAGCACAATGGAACGATCATGCAACGTACCCGCCAACTTCATGGTCTGCGGCCCCGAAATGTTGCCCACCGAGAAACAAGGTAGCTCTAAGCGGTGAAAAGTAGGTGAGGCGGTGTCCACCACGCCATCTCCCTCGGATAGCTTTAGGGCCTCAAAGTCCGCCAACATGATCTCCGGGTCGAAATCGCCGATGATGGCGTAGAACTCCTTGATGGAGCACACATGCGTAGGAGAGTAGGGCTGCCGACACCGGAAGCATAGACCCTTACTATGACATTCATTGTAGGTGTTGTTGGAGATGCGTTGGGGGGCCATCGGCCAGCCAGGCCGGTCTCCCCTGGGGGGCGGCCGCTGCGGGGCTGTCGATGAAGTGGGCGGCCAGGGCGGCCGAGACGGGTTGTGACTGCCTGCAGGCGTAGGCGCCCTGGGGGTGAGGTCAGCCTCCACCAGATGCGCCATGTCGAGGGCGTCGGAGACTGTGCCGGGATGGTGTGTACGGAGCCGGGAGCAGATATGGGGCAGTAGCCCCTGCATGAAGAAGCCTAGATAATGGTTGGGGGGCAAGCCAGGGACATGAGCGACTAAGGGTACAAACTCGTCAATATAGTCGTCCATACCGACTATCTGGTAAATGCCGCATAGCTGCTTGATAACGGAAGAGCCAGAGTAGTGGGTGTTGTGCTGCCAAATCATCTTCTGTTTGAAATCAGGTCAGGAGAGGCTCGGGTTGGATTGTAGGAGCCATCGAGGCCAGTGAAGAGTCGAGCCGTCCAGGCTGACCACAGTCGTAGACACATTGTCATGCTCCGGTGTGTAATTGAGGTCAAAAATTGCTCCGCCTTGGCGATCCACCCCATCCGTTCTACACCGACAGAGGAGGGAATATCGAAGGAAAGGGTGGACCGGCCCGAAATGGCCGGAGGAGGCTGTCCGAGGGAAATGGTTGGCTGCCCGGCGACAAGGGAGCCGTCGTTCGCCGGCATGCCAGAGCCAGACGAGGCGGACACTGAGGTGTCGAATGCCTGGAGTTAGTCAATCATGGAGTGGAGGGCAAGGAGAGAGGCGTGCATGGAGGCGACGAGTTGCTCTTGTGCCTCGACGCAGTGGGTTAGCGCTTTGGAGGCGAAATTTGGAATGTGGTCGCCGGAGGAGCGAGTGGTAGGAGCCATGGAAGAACAAGACGATAGATGACGGTCGGGAGAAGGGGGATCCGGTGAATGTTCGGCGAAACCGGGGTTGCAGAAGGGCAGGACAACGAGGAAGGAGAATCTGGTGGGCTTTCGGCGGGGCAGGGTCGCGGAGACTCGCGACTACGAGCGAAACTGCGGAACAGGGGCGCGAGGCTCTGTATCCAGACGCAAGCGGGCGGAGGACGCACAAAATAGGTTGATCAGGCTGTAGTGGAGCGGAACAGGAGATTTCACGAATCGGCGAAACGACGCTGCAATGAATCAGCGAAACAGGTGCTGGGCGGGATCGGGCGGAAAACTGGCGCTGTTCGGCCAATCGACGTTGTAGCTGCGTTGCGGAAAAGAGAGGAACAATCTTGGTGGAATATTAGGTGCACCGACGGCGAGATGGAGGGCGGTAAGGCAGGTCGGACCAAATTGTTACGATCCCGAGAGGAATCCGACAAGGGGGAGGGCCGTCAGAGGTAATAAAGAAGAAGGAGATTAGGGTTTAGGGGAAATCCTTCGAGAATAGCTCTAATTTGTATTCATCCAAGCATTTTAAAAAAAGAGTACAACTCCACCCTTTATAGGCGGGGGTGCAAATAGCAAGTGCGAGTAAAATAAATGTGTACACAACATAATATGAAATACATAATGCAAAATAAATAAAATAGTCATGTTGGCGTCGCGTCTTCGGTCTCTCTTCCTCCAGACGAACCTATCGCCGTCTTCCTCTGCGTGTAGACTCACCACGACGTCTCATCGTCGTGCAAGTCCATAACTGTCATAACGTTTAAAGTGGGATAATCTCACCTCAGTGAGGTTTTTTGTCTAATGTGTGTTCCATCATTTGATTCTTACTCAGATCTTATGGCCTCGAAACAAAATGAGTACGAGCAACCTCGTGATCCTATATTGACGTGTCCTCCTACCATCTATGCTGACTTAGTTATTACTCTGAACATAGACTCGCCCGTGTGTGCATGTTCATCTGAGTGTCCCCACATTATCGTGATGATTCATATCCCGGGTGAGGGCCAAGATCATAATAATGACTTTGTAGTGGTTGTCTCTATTGATTTCAAGGATGCTACTAATTATTGATGACACTTTTCTGAAGTATCATCCTGTTATGATTGATTGATTAGCCCTTGTTGAGCCTCTCATAGAGGCAAAATTTTTTGGTCCGAGCCTCAGACGAACATCATCGCCCGGGGTTTCATGATTCTAGCGTGTGACAACTTTTTCTTCTTGCTTTGATTTTTTCCTTGGGAAATCGCTCTATGTCAGTTATTAAAATATGTATGTATAGAAATTACTCATGTAAATAGTTAATATATTGTATTGTTATCTCAGATATTATATAAAAAATCTGAGATAAAAATGTAATCACTCGACTATCTTTTATAATATCTCAAATAAAAATATAATCTCTCGGCTATTTTCTATAATATCAAAAATAAAAATATAATATCTCAGCTATTTAACTGAAATGAGTATTTTTTGAGTTAATATTTTTAATTTATATACAGCTTATAATTTAAATAAAATTTATAATAACATATATTTATTTAAATAAAATTTATAAAGAAAGACATGATGTACTTAGGCATTAGTGAGATTATGACAAAAGATAGGGCACAATGGCGACAAAGGATCCATATAGCCCACCCCACTATAGTGGGATAAAGGCTCGAGTGTTGTTGTTGTATGTATTTATTTGTTCTAATAGCTCACATATATTATTTTCTGTAATATTTTAGATTTATTTATTTTTGAAACATAAATTTATTTATTTCTCATATTATTTGAGTTAAAAATATATTATCTCAGATATTTTTTGTAATATATGAGGTATCAATGTAACTATTGCGGGTCACCCGGCTTTTTCCTCGATCCGGAGAATCAGACCGCCTTAGCTCAGAGTCGAGCCGGACGCACAATCAGTTAAAGAAAAACCGCAGCAAATGACGAGATATTTTTGATTGTCGTGTGCACGTTGGGATCTTGCCAGTAGTGTGCGCCTGCGCGGGTTTCGCCTTCTTCTCGGGCATCTCCGGGACTTGGGGGAGCGCGGCTTGGTGCGCGCGACTTCTCTGGTCGAGTTGGTCTTCCCGTATGCCCTTGGTTGAAGTGTTACCGGTTCGGCTCGAGAATTACAGGGGGAACCCCATCAGTAATCTTTTAGATATTTTCTGTAATATCCGAGATACAAATGTAATCTCACAGCTAATTTCTATAGTATCACATATTAAAATATAATGTCTCAGCTGGCGTTGAGATTAAAAACAGCTGACGCTGAGATTTGCCATGAAAAAAGACAAAGGAAATAAAATAAAGCTGACACGCGTCAGAATCATGAAAGCCCCGGACGATGATTTTCGTCCGGGGCTCGGACCAAAAAATTTCACTTCATAGAGACACTGAACAAGTTTTTTCCTTTTAGAAGACATTCAGCCCAACCCGATGTTGCATCCTTTGCCCCCGTCTCTTACGTCCTTTTAGGTTATCGCCGCATTCTCAATGAATTTACATACTTACCTCCAAGTGAACCTCTTGAGTTACATCCTTATGCCACTATCTGCAACATTCCTTCGGGAGAATGCCTCACTTGACGATTTTTTCTATCAACCAACCGGTGAGCCTCCCGATGATTTGCATCCATTAGTAATTTGGTATATCATGATATTGCATCTCAATGTCAATGTCTTAGGTAGTTACTTGGGTGTTCACACACTCGGCGAATATTTCTACACTCCATACAAGGAATCACCAGATAAACCACCCATGTTTAGGAACTTCCACCGCTATGTAGAGTCTGTATTTAATGAGTTTGTTAGGTTCGTTATTCATCATTTGTATCTGTTGCATGATTTCTATTTCATATTCCGACTTAAAGATATATTAAATAATGAATATTTTAAAACTTACGTGAATAATCACTCGAGAGAACAAATGTTCAATGAAGGTATTTGGTTGATGATTTGAACATTATTTGAGAGGTTTCATTGGAGACAATCACAAATATGAGTGCTAGGTGAATAGGTTCAGACACTGTCATGAGTGAGTCTAAGCCAACTTTCTTTTAGCTTGATATTCCTAGAAATATGTGTAGTCATCTTGTATTCAATGTAAGAATTTGACTCTAAATGTGAAGCCATCAAATTTTGGACATTCAGCCTTTACTTTTAGCTTCTGTTTTTATTAGCACTACAAACCCATCACCATTTTATCCCTATCCTTCACCCCTACGGTGGCTTGCTTGACGTGTTGGACCCTTGAGGACTTTAGGGGCACAGTGACGTTTTGCGGAGACAACCCCTACTAGGAGCAATAAAGAGTCTTGTTTGGCTTGCTTTGGGAGCATGTAGCCTCCATTCATCGAAGATGAATGCTTCTAAGCCGGAGAGATTGATGGAGATTGATTACGTGCCCGTTCAGATATTTGTGGGTTTGACATTTTTGGATCGCCAAATGGATTGTCGGAGATTGTGATCGCGATAGACTTAATTTTTCATATTTTTAATGTATTTTTATTTATTTTTGGACTTGTATTTTGAGAGTTGGGTTAAATTATTAGTCGGGTGATCATGATCATCATATATATTTAACCTAATTTATCCTCCGTTTTTATACATTGCTTGCAACTACTTAAGAGGGGCATCAAGAAATGAGATTTTGAAAGATGTAACTGCCAGATCTTGACTTTCGGTGCAACACCGTGAGATCCCTGCGTTGCGAGCTCGCAGGATCTTGCCTCCAGGGGTGCCAGCTCCCCCTTCCGTCACCACACCTTACTCCAGCTGCCAGGTCTAAGCCTGACACCACCTTCGCCGACCTCCTCGGCGCCAACTGCCCCATTCCCTAAAATTTGAATCTTTCCAGCCAATGATTTCCTCTCCGGATTCTCCTTCGGCCACCTTCCCCGTTCTAGAGATCCCTTCCTGCTGCAACCAGTCCTCCTACAGTCCCTTTCTGCTGCCACACCTCTATGCTCCTCCTATAACCGCCTCCAACCCTCCCCAAGCCCTCCTCTACCGTTGTCCAACCCACCCAACACTTTTTCCACCCTTTCCTTGCAACTTGATCCCCTATTCCGACTCCTTTATGCAACCGCCCACACTTCCCAACCTACCCAAGCCCTCTCCCACCCAACACCATGCGATCAGGTCTGTTCTCCCCTCCGACAACCCATACACTTCGACATTCCCCTTCCCAGACATCCACCATCACTGGGCTTGTTCCTTCTGCATCGACATTGATTACTCGTTGAGTTTACTTTTAGTTTCATTTTCCTTACATTGTATGAGTACTCTCAATTATTGATAATAATATTTTACGCAAATTGATTTGACTATTAAGTTTCTCTGGAGGCGTGCAACACCTATTTGCCTGCATTTAATTTTCCATACACTCTCTCTTATTTGCAATTATTATCTGCTTGATTAAATTGCAATGTTTGTGATTAAAATTTAGGTATAAAGTTGTCAAAAAAGAAACTAAACATGCACTAAGTAAAGTAAGAAGTCAAGTTTATGAAAAATTTTATAAGCGATTAGATATTAAAGATGAAGAGCGTGACATATATAAAGTTGCTCGAGCTAGAGAAAAACAAAAGATTTAAGTCAAGTAAAATGCATAAAGAATGAAATAGATACAGTTTTAACAGATGACGTGAATATTAAATAGTGATGAAAATGATACTTTTACTAACTATATAATGAAACAAAAGACAATGAGTTGAACTTGTAAGAGTTAAGTAAATCAGAGAAGTATTTAAACATAATGTTTTATCGTAAAATTCAAGCACCAGAGGTAAATGATGATCTAAAGAAGATGAAAAATGGAAAGACGGTTGGGGCAGACGATATACCTATCAAAGTATGAAAATGTCTAGGGAATAAAAGAATTTTACGGCTTACATGTTGTTTCAATAAGATACTAAAGTCGAAGAGGATGTCAGACCATGAAGAAAAAAATATATTGATACCTTTGTATAAGAACAAATGAGATATATAAAATTGCATTAATTACAGAGGAATTAAATTGATGGGTCATACCATGAAGCTATGAGAACGAGTTATAAAAATAAGATTAAGATGAGAGACTAACATCTCGAAAAATCAATTTGGATTCATGCCAGTGCAGTCGACCATGGAAGCTATACATTTCTTGAGGAGACTCATTGACAACAACCGAGAAAGAAAACAAGATTTGTATATGTTGTTTATCGATCTTGAGAAGGCTTATGATAAAGTTCCAAGAGAGATCTTATGGAGAGTCTTAGAAAAGAAAGGTGTAAATGTATCATACATTGACATAATCAAAGATATTTATACAAATTCAGTGACAAGGGTGAGGACATCTGGAGGATTTACACAGGAATTCCTTATCATTGTTGGCTTACATCAAGGTTCAGCTTTAACCCCTTATCTCTTTACCCTTATCTTTGATGAGCTCACCAAACATATCCAACAAGCGATACCTTGGTGTTTATTGTTTGTGGATGATATCATTTTGGTCGATGAGACGCGCGAGGGTGTAAACGCAAAACTTGAATCTTGGCGAGACACTTTAGAAAAGATGAGTTTTAGGTTGAGCAGGGCAAAGACAAAGTATATGTAGCTTAAATCCTTAAATTTAGCAGTGCAAGAATGACAGATGACTTCTTTATTAAGTTGGGTGATCAAGAAATTTCCCGTAGTGAGTGTTTTTAATTATCTTGGATCGATAGTTCAAAAAGACGGAGGTATTGGTAAAGATGTTACACATAGAATCCAAGCGGGTTTGTTGAAGTGGAGAGGTGCGTTAGGGATCTTATGTGATCGTAAAGTACCATTAAAACTTAAGGGCAACTTTTACCATACTGCAATTAGACCAACAATGCTCTATGGTTCTGAGTGTTGGGCAGTGAATTGTGTACATGAGCAAAAAAATGAGAGTTGTGCATATGAGACTGTATAAAATTCCGAATGAATGTATCAGGGATAATACAGGTGTAACACCAATTGCAGAGAAGATGCAAGAAGCTTGACTAAGATGGTTTTGACACGTACAAAGGAGGTCATTAGAGGCACCTGTTAGACATTGTGAGAGTCTAGTCACTAGGCTTGTTAAACAAGGGAGGGGTAGACCAATAAAGACTTGAAATGAAACTATAAGGAAAGACATGATGTATTTAGGCATTAGTGAAATTATGACAAAAGATAGGCCACAATAGCGACAAAGGATCCATATAGCCGACCATACTATAGTGGGATGAATGCTTGAGTGTTGTTGTTTGTAATTATTTGTGACGCCTACTCTTGATTGTAGGATTAACATTATTCAATTAATTGTGTCAAAAAAAATACTTGCATTTAAGGTTAGCCTTCATTAGTTCATCGGAGTGCGGACATCTATTCATAAGTGTTGAAACCGGAATCCGGCCTCTTGTGGAGTTCTACCCTTGGGGAAGGGGTGGTCTCGCGCCTACTTTGCTCCTGCAAGAAAAACAACGAGAGAGACAAGAGAAAACAGACCCAAGGGCTCGGCAGGGAGGTCCCACCACAAACCCGGAAGATCTCTGAGCGCTTCCCCTCCTTAGCCAAGAGCCGAGCTAAGGTACCCTCAGAGAACACTTGAGAATGAGAGCAAGGAGACACTGAAAGCGTCTCCTCTGAGGTACCCCTTGGGTCTTATTTATAGATTTTCAGAATCTGAACTGCCAATAACCAAAAGAACTGACCTGGAAGTACCAAAAGGCCCCTGGTTGGGTCTGCCAACAGCCAAACTCCGCTGTTCTGAACAGCTATGTGCAGTCCAACCTGGTCTGCCAACAGCGAGGCTCCGCTGTTCTGAGTAGCTATTCGCACCCCCGGGTGGTCAGCTCGCCTTCAGTTCTCCCGCAGGAGGCGGGCGCGGTCTGGCTTCGTGGCTCGCCTATCCTCCCTGGGCGAGCGCGAGCCGATAGGGGCGAGCTGCCTGTCTTCTGCCGGGCGGGTCGGCAGCCAGGTCGCGTACGGGGGGTTGGCCGGCGGGTCGCCAATCGCGGGTCCGGCTCGCTTGCTGCGGGTCGCCAGCTCGCTCGCCTGAGATGGGCGGGAGCAGACCAGCCCTTCAGTCGTTCAGCCCGTTCTGCCGCTCGGGTGCGGGTCGCGGGGACAGGCCTGCTCAACCCTCCTGGCGGGGCCCGCTCGCCGGACACAGGGTTGTACACAATCCCCGCTCTTTTTGAGCTTGAATCAAGCTCGGAAAGAATCATCCAACCCGCGTGTTCGGCGAGCTCTGTGCTGAGCTGGCAGGGAATCTTCTGGTAGGGGCCCACTGTCCTGCTATAAATACGCACCGCTAACCCCTGAAGGAGGCTCCCCAGATCCCTTCATCTCCTTTGAGCAGACCTTAATTTCTCGATGCCGGTCAGCGAAGAGGTGCGAGCTCGCCTGGCGGCAGCGAGCCTGAAGACTCAGGAGGAGGCCCTCGAGGCTGCCCCTTGGTGATCACGCGGGTCTCCCGGCCCTGTCTTCAGGCCGGCGAAGGGGAAGATTGTCAGGCGGTCTCTGGCGGGCGACTGTCCGGGCTCCAGCTCGGCCGCGGGTGTCGAGGTAATCCCCGGTGGACGTGACCTTCCGCGAGTTATTGCTGTACCTTTGACCCTTTGTTTTGCAGGCGATCCCCTGTGAGGGGGCGGGGAATGAGGGAGAGGATCGCCCCTCTCGCGAGTCGCCCGAGAAGGTCGCTGGTTCCTCGGTTCTGGATCGCCCACCTCCGGAAACTCCCTGTCCGGCGGTCTCCCACGGGCTGGGGAAATCTCTTGAGACCCTCGAGGGAGGGAACTTCCAGGGTCGGCCGGGCTCTTCTCGCCCATCTGTCGGTGCGGGCGACGTGCCAACCCCTGGTGAGCTGGTTTTTATCGTTGGCTTTGTCTCTTGCTCGCTCATTCTGAACCCTCCCCGCTTGCAGGCTTTCACAGGGCTTCTCCTGAGACCGAGATGAGCGAAGGGTACTCGCCTCCGCCTGACGTGGACAGTGTTTCCGACTATCTGGGCGACCCGACCGATGCGGCGGGGATGAAGAGGCAGGTGACGCGGCTATTCCAAAAACACACACTGCTGCTGCAGGAGATCATGAAGAGAATCGATGACGACAAGGCCGAGACCGAGGCCCGGCTCGCGGCCTTGGAGGGCCCTCAGCGCGAAGCGGAAGACGACGATGTCACCTCGCCGGGCGTGCATATAACGCGAGCCGAGGGGCATCTTAAGAGCGCCGTGGAGCAGGTCGGCCTGGCTCAGCGGGAGCTGGTGGCGGTTCGCGATTACCACGATCCCCGTGTGCCGCCTCGGTCGGGAACGAAGAGGCGGCACAGGTGGAAGTGGGTCGAGTACTGACCCAGTTGTTTGCCCCTCGCTCGCGGGATACCGCGGGGTTATCTTCATTTCGTAGTTATCTTGTATTTGCAATTGCTTGCGACTCTCTTAGCCCGCCTGTGGGCCTAACTATTTTGTTGCTGAGATGTATTGAAATTATCGTGCTGCTTTTCTTTTGTTTTCTGTGGGCAGGTTAAGGGAAAGGTCCATTCTTCCTTTTGCGCTGATCGGGGCGAAGGCGAGCCGAGGAGCTCGCCAGACGGGAGTCTCCCGTCTTGCGCGGAACGGCGTGCGGGTGCGGGTTGGGGTTGGTTCGCCCGCGCTGGTCTCTCGCGGTTGCAGCCGGGCGAGAACCGTGCCGGCGCGACCTTTGAGGTGCGGTCGCGCGCGGGGAGTCGAACCGTCGGGCCGATTTTTGGCTATCCGCACCCCGCCTTTCGGCGGGAAGTTTCCCGCCCTTTCTCTTTCCCTATAAATAGGCCTTGCAGGCCCTAATTTCTCCACCGATTCCAAACTTTCTTGCTTCCCGTTCCCGCGGAGTGTCGTCTGTGTTCGCCTTCTGGCTTTTTCTCGCGCGTTCGGCGGCGACTCGACGGGGATGGGCGGAGGCGGCGGCGACGTGGACGGCCGAAGCAAGTGCGCTTGGACCTTCTCCGAGCATGATTTCCCTCGCGCCGTTATCACAGAGCGCGAATACTTGGAAGCTCTAGGCGACCATATCCCAGCCGGGTTCTCTGCGAGGCGACCCGAAGAGGGGGAGAAAATCAACGACCTGTCTAGGGATGAGCTCGCTATCCCTCTCGCCCACTTTGAGGTAGGCCTGCGACTCCCCCTGTGGCCCGAGGTGCGCCAGGTGCTAAAATACTTCGGGGTCGTCCTGGGCCAGATGACCCCGAACTCCATCGCCGTCATGATGGGGTTCGCCTGCTTCCTGCGAGAGGAGCGGGTGGAGTTCAGCCTCGCAGTGTTCCGGAAGCTGTTCTCCTTCCGGGCGAATCGAGACGGGACGGCCTACTTCTCCAGCGCCCACCTCAAGGTGCGGGAGACAGTTAACAAGAACCACAACTGGCTGAAGAAGTTCCTGTTCGTCAAAGGGGACTTCGGCAACGTTCCCTTCTCGCCGGTGCAGCTCAGCGAGGCGAGCTACCGACCACCCAGCCTAGGCGGCCACGAAGCTGATCTGTGCGCGTTCTTCGCTGGGAAGAACTTTGAGGTCGCGTTCCTGCGCCGCCACCTTGACGATCTCGCGGCTGTCCCGCCGGGGGGAGGTTTGCCACTCGTCTTCGTTAGGCCTTACTTTCCCGTTCTTCTTTCATCTCACCTTCCCTTCTTCGCAGGTGAACGCGACATCCCTCTTCACCCCCCTTACGAGAGCGCTCGGATTCCCCCCGGGGTTCTCGCCCGCGCCCAGGCTGCGGATGCCGCCCAGCGCGACATCCCATCGGTCCCGGCCAAGAAGCGGCCGGGCGGCGGACAGTCAGCGCCTCCGCCGAAGTCGGCGAAGACCGCGGATCAACAACCCTCCGCGAGTCAAATAAAGGGCAAGGCCCCCGCGATCTTGCCGACTGAGGCCCCCTCGCCCCTGCTGGTTGCTTCGACCAGCGACTCCCCGGTCGGGGCGGCGGGCACCTCCGCGCCGCCGGGTGGGTCTGAAGCCGCTGCGGAGCCGGTGCCGAGAGGGCATCGTAACTTCGGCTACGGCGAGAAGTACTTGGACGAGCTCGGCGTCCCGCTCCTGGCGTGGGACAAGGAGTCGAACCGTGCAACGATCTCGACCCTGCTGCCGAGCTGGATGGAGCAGGATACTATTGGCGGGGAGGCGTACAGCTTCTCCTTTGGTCTGTACTCGCGCGAAGACGCCGCCATTTATGACAAGGAGGAGACGCGAGTGCTGATTCATGAGAGCGCGCGGGCCCAGCTGCGCGGTTTGGAGCTGGCTCATATGGTGGGGAGACGCTGCACCCAGGTGGAGCGGAACGCCGCGTCCATCCAAAAGATGGCGGATGAGAAGGAAGAGGCCCGAAAGCTCGCTCGGGCGGACGCAGACCTTCAGAGAGGGCGGGCCGCCGCTGCCGAGGAGACCCTCGCGCAGTACCTGGGCGGGGTGGTACGCGCTCAACCTGAGTTATCCTCTCCCTCTCGCGAACACAACTCACGATTATTCCCATTCCTTTTTTCAGGATGCGGCGACGGCGAGTCGAATGGGTGCCGAGATCGCCACTCTTGGCCAGGAGAAGGCGGCGCTGGAGGCCCGGGTACGCGAGCTGGAGGCCGCCGCCGCTGCTCCTCCTCCAGACAGCAGGGTCTGCCCGCGCGAGCACCTCTCTGACCATGACCTGGAAGTGCTAATGCAAAAGAACGCGGCCAGCGCGGCGAAATACACAATGCAAATGCTGCGGCGCGCGGATCTGCTTACGGGAGAGGCGGCAGAGCTTTCGGCGGAAGACGTTGTGCCGGCGCTGTTTCTCCCCGTGCCGGACCCTGGCGACAAGGCCTTCCAGCCCCTCTAGGGTTTCTAGATCTCGCGCCCCCCTTACTTTTTGTAACTTACTTTTTAGATGAACATTATTATGTGTAACTATCTGTTCTGAGATGTATGTACGAGTTGCGCTTATACTTCATATTCTTAGCTATTGTTCCTTTTATGAATGCCTTTTTCGCCTGCCTTATTTTTCCAACGCTGTCATTGCCGGATGGCGCGACCTGCCCCTGCGGCCGGCTCTGACGAGGCGGCTGCCCGTCCGCCGAGCGAGGCGAGCTGGCTCGTCCGCCGAGCGAGGCGAGCTGGCTCGTCCGCCGAGCGAGGCGAGCTGGCTCGTCCGCCGAGCGAGGCGAGCTGGCTCGTCCGCCGAGCGAGGCGAGCTGCGCGCGCGCGAGCGAGCGAGGCTCGTCCCTCGGCCGCATGCTTAATTCTCTGCGGACTCTCGCCAGGCCTTTGCGTTTACTCGACCACCTTTCCTGGGGTCTGAGGATGGGGCTATGCTAGACCCTTTCCCTCTTTTTGACTAACTCTTGTGATTCCGTCTTGCTGCGCACGCTTTTCGAGTAGTTCCCGGCCTTGCCGGCTAGGTGGGAGTCCGACAACGCGATTTGTTCTGGGTCGCAGGTCGTTGCTTTCTGAGTCATTCCATCGAGTGACATCCGGTCCTGCCAGCTAGGTGGGAGCCTGGCAGCGGGATCTTCTCGGGGTCCAAGTTCATTCCATCGAGTGACTTCCGGCCCTGCCAGCTAGGTGGGAGCCTGGCAGCGGGATCTTCTCGAGGCTAGGGATGACACCGAGTGACTTCCGGCCCTGCCAGCTAGGTGGGAGCCTGGCAGCGGGATCTTCTCGGGGTCCAAGTTCATTCCATCGAGTGACTTCCGGCCCTGCCAGCTAGGTGGGAGCCTGGCAGCGGGATCTTCTCGAGGCTAGGGATGACACCGAGTGACTTCCGGCCCTGCCAGCTAGGTGGGAGCCTGGCAGCGGGATCTTCTCGGGGTCCAAGTTCATTCCATCGAGTGACTTCCGGCCCTGCCAGCTAGGTGGGAGCCTGGCAGCGGGATCTTCTCGAGGCTAGGGATGACACCGAGTGACTTCCGGCCCTGCCAGCTAGGTGGGAGCCTGACAGCGGGATCTTCTCGGGGTCCAAGTTCATTCCATCGAGTGACTTCCGGCCCTGCCAGCTAGGTGGGAGCCTGGCAGCGGGATCTTCTCGAGGCTAGGGATGACACCGAGTGACTTCCGGCCCTGCCAGCTAGGTGGGAGCCTGGCAGCGGGATCTTCTCGGGGTCCAAGTTCATTCCATCGAGTGACTTCCGGCCCTGCCAGCTAGGTGGGAGCCTGGCAGCGGGATCTTCTCGAGGCTAGGGATGACACCGAGTGACTTCCGGCCCTGCCAGCTAGGTGGGAGCCTGGCAGCGGGATCTTCTCGGGGTCCAAGTTCATTCCAACTCTCTGAGCAAGCTTATGTATGACAATCCTGAGGGGAGAGAAGAAAAGCTTCATTGTAATAAATCGTGTTGCTTACAGGAAATTAGGGAAAAAATCTCTTCAAGTCGTCTCCACTCCAGGTGAGACTCAGGGCCTCGCCCTCTACATTTTGAAGCCGATAGCCCCCCGACTTCAAAGCTTCCTTCACAATGAATGACCCTTCCCAGCTGGGGTTGAGCTTTCCTACGGACGCTGACCTTCCTGCCGCGTCTGCCTTCTTCAGTACCAGGTCCCCTTCCGTGAACTGCTTGACCCTGACATGTTTGTCAAAGTATTTTGCCATCCTCCTTTTGACCTCCTCCTGTCGGATGGCCGAAAGATCCCTCAACTCTTCCACCATGTCAAGGGAGAGTCTCAGTTCCTCCCCGTTCTCGGCTTGCCATTCCTCTCTGCCCTCCTTGGCCATTCCGACTCGCGGTGTTTGAACTTCAAATTCTATGGGGAGCACCGCCTCGCACCCATGGGAGAGCTTGAAGGGGGTCTCCCCCGTGGCCGTGTTAGGAGTGGTTCTAAGGGCCCAAAGAATGGCGGGGAGCTGCTCCACCCAGCTCCCCCTCAAGTTTTCCACCTTCTTCTTGAGGAGATTGACGATGATTTTGTTTGCCGCCTCCACCTGCCCGTTGCTCCTGGGGTGGTGGACCGAGGCGAATCTGAGGTCGATCCCAAGCTGCTCGCAGAAACTGGTGAACTCGGCACTGGCGAACTGAGGTCCGTTGTCCGTGACGATGGCCTGGGGCAGCCCATGGCGACAGATGATCTCCCCCCAAACGAAGTTCCTGATTACCTGGGAGGTCACCTTGGCCAACGCCTTCACCTCCATCCACTTTGAGAAGTAGTCGATCATCACTAGGAGGAATCTTCTCTGGCCGCTAGCCTGGGGGAACGGTCCAACCAGATCCATTCCCCAGATTGCAAAGGGCCAGGGGGCCGTGATGCTCTTGAGTTGTTGGGCCGGCTGTAGCTGGAGGGGGGCGAACAGCTGGCACTTATGACATCTTCTTGCGAACCCCGCGGCGTCCCGGCCCAGGGTGGGCCAGAAATACCCCTGCCTGACTATCCTCCCCTCCAGGGTCCGACTCCCGGAATGACTCCCGCACTCCCCGGAGTGGACTTCTTCCAAGATCCTCTGCGCCTCGCCCTCGGACACGCAGCGGGCCAGCATCCCAGAGAGGGTCTTTCTGTATAGCTGCCCGTCTTTAAGGAGGTAGTAGGCGGACTTGTGCCTCAGCTTCTTCCTGTCTACTCCCTCCGGATACTCTCCCGTGGAGAGGAAACTACTACTGGGTCCATCCACGAGGGCTGCTGATCGATCTCCATGAGCTCTCCTTCTTCGATGGAGGGCGAAACAGGTCGGTGATGGTGCCCCCTGCCCGGGGGCCGTGCTTCGCCAGTTGGTCGGCCTGCTCATTCTCCCCCCTTGGCACGTGCCGGATGGAGAAGGTCTGGAAGGTCCCTATGACCCCCTTTACTTTGGCCAAGTATAACTTCAAAGCGGGCTCCCTTGCTTCGAACTCCCCGTTGATCTGGGAAGCCACCACCATGGAGTCGGTCAGGACCTCCACATCCAGCACCCCCAACTCCCTGGCCAGGCGTAGTCCCGCTATCACTGCTTCGTACTCAGCCTGGTTGTTGGTAATGGGAAAATGCACCACCACCGTCTGCTCGATCCGAGTCCCTTGAGGGTTTTCCAGAATCACTCCTACTCCGAGAGAATGCCTTCCTGAGGCTCCATCCACCCTCACCTTCCAAGGAGTCGGGCGGGTGAGCTCCTCCTCCGCCACTTCCACCACGTAGTCGGCCAGGAAGTCGGCCATCGCCTGAGCTTTGATCGAGAGCCGCGGAACGAAGGAGACATCGAACTCGCTTAGCTCCACCGACCACTTGGCCAGCCGGCCTGAATGCTCCACCCCCTCGAAGACGTTGCGGAGAGGATGGTCGGTCACCACTCGGATTGAGTGTGCCTGGAAGTAGGGTCGTAGCCTTCGAGCCGAGACGATTAATGCGAATGCAAGCTTCTCCAGGATCGGATACCGGAGCTCTGCCTTCCTCAGGACCCGGCTGACATAGTAAATGGGGAGCTGCCTCTTCCCCTCTTCACGTACTAAGACGGAGCTCAAGGCCTCTGCCCCAACCCCGAGATATAAGAACAAATCCTCACCCTCCTTCGGCCCCTGGAGCAGCGGAGCTTGTGTCAACTGCACCTTGAGGGCCTGGAAGGCCTCTTCACATTCCTTGCTCCATTCGAACCTCTGGCCTCCCCTCAGCATTTTGAAGAAGGGGGAGTACTTCTCCCCTGCCCGAGAAAGGAAGCGGCTCAGTCCTGCTAGCTTCCCTGTCAGCCGCTGGACCTCCTTCGCATTCCGCGGGGACCCCAACTCCAGGATAGCCTTGACCTTGTCCGGGTTCGGCTCGACCCCCGCGGGGGTGAGGAGGTGCCCCAAGAACTTCCCTCGGCTAGCCCCAAAAACGCACTTAAGGGGATTCAGCCGCATCTTGTATCTGCGCAGGGTGGCGAACGTCTCCTCCAGGTCCCGGAGGTGGGAGTCCACGTCCCGGCTCTTGATCATGAGGTCGTCCACGTATACCTCCAAGTTCCTCCCCCTCTGTTCCTTGAAGACCCTATCCATCATTTTTTGGTAGGTGGCCCCAGCGTTCTTCAGCCCGAACGGCATCATCTTGTAGCAATAGCAGCCGTCCCCTGTGATGAATGAGACATCCTTGATGTCCGGGGGGTGCATCCTGATCTGGTGGTAACCTGAAAAGGCATCTAAAAAACTCATTACAGAAAAGCCGACGGCGGAATCAACCAGTGCGTCGATCCGAGGCAAAGGGTAACAGTCCTTAGGACAAGCTTTATTAAGAAGAGAGAAATCGATACACAACCGCCAGCGGCCGTCTCCTTTTTTAACCATCACTACGTTTGAGACCCAGCCGGGGTACTGAATTTCGGACACGAAGCCGGCTTTGAGAAGCTTCGCCACTTCCTCCCTGATGGGTTCCGACAGCCTGTCCGCCGTGGACCTCTTCTTTTGCTGGACGGGGCGTGTTCCCGGGTCCAGGTTAAGGCGGTGGCAAGCCACATCCGCGTCAACCCCCGGCATCTCCGCGGCGCTCCAGGCGAAGATGTCCACGTTCTTCTGGATGCACTCCAGCATCCTGCCCTGGTCCTCCGGGGTCAGCCCCCCGCTGACGCGGATCCTCTCCACCCTGCCTCCGCGGGATGAGCACTTCCAGTTCCACCACCTCCTCTGCGGCCTCCAGCCTGGACTGCTCCCCCCATCCTTCGGCGTCCCTTTCCTCCGGAACGGGGACCTCTACCTCCATCTCCCCTCCTACGGCCCTCACTTCGGCCACTTCCTCCATATCTCCTCCTTCCGCCTTCTCTGCGCGGTCCTCCTCCATCCTCCGCCCCATCTCCTCGGCCCCTTCCTGCCAAGAGATGGTGTTTACCGCGGTGACGTAGCATTCCCGCGCCACCTTCGGGTCTCCCCTAACCCTGACCTGCACCCCCTCAGCGTTGAACTTCAGGCACTGATGGAAAGACGAGGGGACGCAGCGGAAGGCGCTGATCAGGGGCCTCCCGAAGATTGCGCTGTAGCTGCTGGGGGCGTCCACAATGACGAACTTGCAGTTTCGGGACTGCCCCCCAGGGTGACATGGAGGCCGACTCCTCCCTCTACCTCCTTCCTTTCTCCTGAGAACCCGAACAAGGGCCCGTCCGAGGCCAGCACCCTCTTAGCTTCCACCTGCATCGCGTCAAACGCCTTTTTGAAGACGACGTTCACGGAGCTCCCATTGTCCACGAGGATCCGAGAGACAGTGAAGTTCTCGATGGCGGCCTTGATGACCAGCGCATCACAGAACGGATCCTCGTGGTCCGGCATATCACTTCTGGAGAAGGTGATCCTCTCCTCTGGCGGCGGAGGTTTGGGACGTAGAGGCGACGCTCCGCCGGTACATGGTGTGGAGACTTGCCTTGCGGGAAGCCTCGACTCCCACTCCCCGTGGATCACTCCGATCCCTCCTCGGGTCCCCACATCCACCCGGTCTTCACAGCGATCCTCCTCCGCCCGAGGCAGGACCTCCTCGATCCTCACTTCCTGCCGCACCTCCTCCTGCTGCTGCTGCCGACCCCTGTTCCCTCTCATCTCCAAGAACTCCGGGCATGTGGCTGTTGCGTGCCCCTCTTCCTGATGGAAGTCGCAGTAGGGCAGCTCCACCCTGAACTCTCTTCTCCTCCTTCTCATGACCCCCCTCCTTGCTCCCAGGGCTATGGCCATGGCCTCCTCCTGATCGGGGAGCCGCGGCCTCTGACCCTGCCTCCAGCCTGGTGGGTGGAACTGGTCCTGCCTCCCCTGATAGTGACCTCTCCCGTAGTATCCCCTCTGTGGCCCCTGCCCCTGCCACTCTGGTCTCCAGCCCAGCCTACGGTCGGGCTCCTGACGCCCCCACCCCGGCTGCTGTCCTTGGAGCTGCCTCTGCTCCCTCTGCTCCCTCTGCCTGGGCTCCCCCCTCCTCTCTTCCTGTCCTCTTCCTCCCTTCGACTCCTTTTCCTCCTCAGTCGCCCACCTGGCCAACTTCCTTGCAAATTCTGGGTTCGACGCCTCCCCGTCGACCTCTCTCGCCGCCCTCTCCATCAGCTCCTCGTAGGAGAGGGGGGGAATTCTCTTCAGCTCCATGCGGAAGAAACCCTGCTGCAGGCCCAGTGTGAAGGCCATCATCAGACTGTGGCCCGGCATCTCCTGGACTTGGGTAACCTCCTCCTGGAACCGATCGACGTAGCTCCCCAACGTCTCGTTCACCCCCTGCTTTATGTGGAACAGGGACTCAGACTCCTTCTTTCTCTTCTTTGAGGTAGTGAACCTCAACATGAAACCCCGGCGCAAGTCTTCGAAGCAATAAATGGAACTAGCCGGCAGCTGATGGAACCACTCCCTTGCCTTCTCTCGGAGGGTGATGGCGAAGAGACGGCACTTGAATCCGTCCGACATCTGACGGATGGAGACTACGTCCTCGAACCACTGGACGTGCTGAACGGGTCTCCCTTCCCGGTGTAGTAGGTCATCTCGGGCTCCCTGAACCCTTCTGGCACTGGTGCTGAGGAGACCAGCTCGCTGAATGGACTGCTTCCAACCACCGGGCGAGCCGGCGAGTCCCGCGAGCCCAACTCGCCGAATCGACCTCGGCCTGCCGAGCCGGGGAAGAGCTCGCGCCCCGAGAGCTCGCTCCCTCGGCCTTCCTCAGCCACTTCCTTCCCGGCTCGCCTGCCAGGAGCGTCTTCGCCTAAAGAGGGGGCGGCCGCGATCTGGGCTGCCGGAGTCGAGCACTCGGCCCGCACGCCGAGTGCGATCTTGACGAGGTCCAGCACCTCGTTCCTGAAGTCTTCAAACATTCCCACTGTTGCGAGAGGCGGAGGGGGCGGCGAGTTCTGCCTGTCGGATCCTTGACCTCCCGTCATTGAGCTCGCCGAAGCTTTTCTGCACTGACCACTTTCCACGCTCACCGCACCAAAATGTTGAAACCGGAATCCGGCCTCTTGTGGAGTTCTACCCTTGGGGAAGGGGTGGTCTCGCGCCTACTTTGCTCCTGCAAGAAAAACAACGAGAGAGACAAGAGAAAACAGACCCAAGGGCTCGACAGGGAGGTCCCACCACAAACCCGGAAGATCTCTGAGCGCTTCCCCTCCTTAGCCAAGAGCCGAGCTAAGGTACCCTCAGAGAACACTTGAGAATGAGAGCAAGGAGGCACTGAAAGCGTCTCCTCTGAGGTACCCCTTGGGTCTTATTTATAGATTTTCAGAATCTGAACTGCCAATAACCAAAAGGACTGACCTGGAAGTACCAAAAGGCCCCTGGTTGGGTCTGCCAACAGCCAAACTCCGCTGTTCTGAACAGCTATGCGCAGTCCAACCTGGTCTGCCAACAGCGAGGCTCCGCTGTTCTGAGTAGCTATTCGCACCCCCGGGTGGTCAGCTCGCCTTCAGTTCTCCCGCAGGAGGCGGGCGCGGTCTGGCTTCGTGGCTCGCCTATCCTCCCTGGGCGAGCGCGAGCCGATAGGGGCGAGCTGCCTGTCTTCTGCCGGGCGGGTCGGCAGCCAGGTCGCGTACGGGGGGTTGGCCGGCGGGTCGCCAATCGCGGGTCCGGCTCGCTTGCTGCGGGTCGCCAGCTCGCTCGCCTGAGATGGGCGGGAGAGGACCAGCCCTTCAGTCGTTCAGCCCGTTCTGCCGCTCGGGTGCGGGTCGCGGGGACAGGCCTGCTCAACCCTCCTGGCGGGGCCCGCTCGCCGGTCACAGGGTTGTACAATAAGCATCTTCATTTTAGGGTTGTCGCCAGTCCATTGCATTCGTTGCGTGCTCGCTTGCATTGCATCTAAGGTTAATGCATCACACGTCCGTCGCCTATAGATTCTTCCCGTGCCAGCATGCTTTATTAATCAACTTTAGTTTATAATAATAAATTATGGAAGTACATTCTTAAATTTGGTTGCATATTTCTGAAAATGTTCATAATTGCACATTTAAGCATTGTTAAAGCAGCTATAATAAAATTCAACTATTCATGGCAGAATAACCACATCCTAAGCCTGTTTTACCTTTTTTAATTCAATGCAGTTTAACCGAGGAACCAGTGCAATGCAGCATTATGTGGCATCACGACCCATGTTTATTGATGTGGAAGTTATGAACACTGATACAAAGCTGGTTCTTGGTGATCAGGGTCTGCAAGCAGGCCCAAGCTTCATTGCACGTGGTCTTGCGACTTTGTGCAAAGAAATCACAGGTTACACTGGTTTCTGAATCAAGAATGATATTGAAATCAAAATCGTCACACATTCTGATCAAGTTGTTTTCTCAGAGACTGTTCGCAAAGAATCTGCAACTATACAAGCTGTCTTCCCGTCAGCTAATGATGTAATGTCAATTCTAGTTCAGGTAACTTATGGTGATTTTTCCTGAGTCATTGTTTTCCACAACATGTTTCATATTTCATTTAATTACTCATCAATTATATCTGCTGATATGCTCAGCGAGTTTTAGAGCAGAGGGTTACAGCCATTCTTGACAAGTTGTTAATAAAACCATCCCTTATGAACTTACCCCCAGTTGAACAGGGTGGCCTTCTTCAGGTAAGTTATATTCTATCCTTATTTCCAAGAGTAAAATCATTGTAAGATAATCCACTTTTATGGAATTATAACGACTTTAATTGTATTTGCAGTATTTAAGAGTTCTTGCTGTGGCATATGAGAAAACACAAGAACTGGCGAAAGATTTGCAAGCTTTGGGCTGTGGAGAATTAGATGTTGAAGGTATTGAAAACTTGTTACTCTTGTTTTGTGGGCGGGTTACATTCCATACTTAGGTTGCCTTCATTTGGACTGAAATTGAAGGTTCAAAACTGCCGAGTATTCTTTTTCTTTGCGTGGGTAGAAGTGTATGAATAACAAACTCTTTTGTTCGGCCTTGCATTGATTTGAGCCTCTTGTAGTAGGTACATCCATTTCTGGAACAAAAATGGTCATTTTTAACCTTTAAGTGCCATGGCTATAGAGTTGAGGGCTTTAAAGATGCCATTCTACCTTTGCACTTCACCCATTTTCCAGCTCATATACCGCCTGCCATTATTTACTTGTCACCAGATCTTACTATACCTTGCATGTCCTGTTTTTTTTTTGGTTGGGAGCATGATTAGCAGTTTAGTAAAATAGCATATCACATTATTATTTCCCTCACACTCCTCACATCTAATGCATTCATACTATTCCGTAAGAATTGTGCGTTGGGTGTATGTTCTTCCTTAAGTTACCTGAATAGTTTAATGATCTTTCAAATGCTAATTTACTAAATATAAATTATTGTTCTTATATATCTGACAGTTTACATGTTTATTCCTTGGTTTTATCTTAACAAGCGTGACTTTTATTTATCCCCGAACTTGTTTGCATTGATCCTGATCTCATAGCACTATGTCTGTATGTTACAAGGGCACATTCACCCAAGTGGACCCCCCTCGTCAAAATTTATGGAGTGCGTATATGGAAGCCGCCGTGGTCGCGGACACATTCACTCAAGTGGACTTCCTCGTCATAATTTATTGAGCGCGTATATGGAAGCTGCCTTGGTCTGTTTTCTTGTAATTAATTTGTATGAATTAATTAATTAATATTAATAAATTAAGTAAATTATTTTGTATTTCCTTGTTTGGTTGTCCACTTGAGTGAATGTGCCCGCGACCACGGCGGATTCCATATACGCACTCCATAAATTTTGACGAGGGGGGTCCACTTAAGTGAATGAGCCCGCGTAACACTGTATCTTTCTATTTAATTATAGATGAACTTACTGTTCAAACATACTAGGTCTCACCGAGTCTCTATTTTCCTCATACAAAGAGGAGTATTCTGAATACGAGCAGGCATCTCTCACCCAGCTCTATGAAGCAAAGGTTCATTTTTGTAACCTGTGTTTTTATTGAAGTTCCTGTTGCTGTCAATTGTCATCACCTTTAGCAGAATGATATATGTAGCAGAATAATTTTATGTAGATGGAAGAGCTGCGCAGTGAAGCTCAACAACAATCTGAAGCAGCTGGAGCAATTTCTCGCTCAAAGACCACCACAAACCCGTCTACTCATAAACAAATATCTGTCACTATTGTAACTGAATTAGTTCGCTGGAATGAAGAGGCAATATCTAGATGCTCTAGCTTTTCTTCACAGGTATGCTTGACATATTGTCCTAAATATCATTATGATATATATATTTTTGATGTAACAAAATCTAAACCAAGAGAGCAACCTTTTTCTTTTAAATTTTAGATTGTTGGATCTAGTTTCATATATCATTACCTCATGGCTACTTATTTTTATTCAACTTTGTACAAAAATAATGTCAGAAGGCCTGTTTGTCCAGAACTGTGAAGATTATGTAGGGCATAACAAAATGTTTCTCATCACATTGTTATCGAAAAAAGTGTGAGATTGATTTTTGAGGCACACCTCATTTTTTCAGCTGTGAACAATTCAGTTTTTTTGTTTTTGTTTTTTCGAGATATTGATTGGCTTATCCTGAGGATGCTCAAGAACTTCTTTGTTACCAAGGGAATTTGATTATGAATAAATGAAGAAAGATTATTTTTATATTCTTGTTGGTTTTGCAATTTTATGGTGCACTTACGTGAGACTATTTTTCCTTCAAAATTGAGATGCCCAAATTATTACCAAGCTTGACTTAGGCTTTGTTTGGATGGATTTGGAAAGAGAAAAGTGGCGGGGCTGGAGCTTCTCCCCTGTGGTGGAAAGAGAGCCCACCACAGATTTCCCTTTTCCACCGGTGGGTAAGGGGCTTTTTGGGGCACATCCCTTTCCCACCAATCTGGTTGAGAATGGAGCTCACCGTCCATCGAAACATAGCCTTAGTCTCTTTTCCCCCCAACACCGATTAATTCAGAAATTCAAAATACATCTTTTAGTTAAAACTTGATTGTTAGACTTCCTAGCATTTATTTCAATCAATCTTCCAAATGGCATTCCTCCTTGATTCCCTCATGTCATTTGTAGTAGATCCTGCTCATTCTAGATTAGATGCTCCATGGTTTAATTGATTTGGCGTGACATTCAAACCGGGTTTTGGTTCAGTTCACAAAATCCATGGTCTAGTTGATTTGGCATAACATTTGATCTGGGTTTCGGTTCAGTTTGCTTGACCAATCCTAGTGTAACAATACCTCTCCCTCAAAAATTTGGCTTTCCCGCAAGGAAAAGAGTAGAAAATTGTTATACAGAAATCAATGTAGTCAACCCAAGTGGAATCCGAGTCGGTTTCTCCTGCCGCTGAACGAGTGCCTGAAGCACTTGTTGTTCCTACCTCCTATCATTTGCGTGGGCTCAAAATTGTTCGATTCATCAACATCAAATATTCATAAGTTGAGATGTGGATTACTAGGTGAATGCAACTCTGGAATGTAACTGAAGGCAACTTGCAACCTCAACAATGTGTTATTTGTATGACAAAGGGCTTGTAGTATTGTTCTGCAAGTGTGAGGTGGACTCAATTGTCATTGAAAGCTTCCGGTAAGGTCAGAGCTTGACAAAGACTTGGCCTCTGACTACAAATGTTATTCCCCGACAATGATGATTAACAATTTGGGTTTTTCGTTGCTGGTCTTGGTTAGTGAAGTTTTGAGCTGACAGGTGATCTTGTCTCAAATCGAGGTCTTGGTCAGTAATGAGTGCGCTAGAGTCAGAGGTGGCCAGTCATTAGATGACCTTGTTGGCTTTAATGCCAGAGGTAGCATGGAAGCAGCAGTAGAAATGTTCAGCCCACATAAGCCATTTTGCCCATCCGTGGGGCTATTCATAAGGGACAACGATAATAAGTTTTTGAATTTCTGATGAAGTCTTCAGTTTGCCGGTTTTCTTGTGCTAGGCCTAAACTATTTGGTTCGGTTCAGTTTAATTTTAGATGGAATTAAAATCGAACTGAATAGCCTCGATTTTTATACACCCTAAAACAAACCAAACCGAAACTGAATGGTTCAGTTCAGTTTTTATATCTCGGTTTGCTTTTCCGTCATAGTTTTAGATGTGCAAAGGGTCGCGGGGCAACTTCCATATATCTCATCTGTCCATGGTCAACATTTTTGTTACTCGGCAAATTAGTCCTATGAATTCTTTTAATAGTAGTCATGCTTAAACGAAACATAATGCATTCAATTGCACATGTAATTTGCCAAGTAATAAATGGAAGTTAGTAATTCAAATGATCTATAGTGCAACAAATTTGAAGAATAAATTAATAGTTTAGGTTAAACAGACATACTCAACATCATAGTATTAGATATTGGAGATGTCATACAGCTATGAATGACATTCACTCCGGTTAACCTGTGAATTCAATTCTCGATTATATCTGGTTCCAATGACTTTCATTTTTTTCCCACCATTGCATTAATTTTTGATTGTTTTATTATTGTTATTATCAGAATAATAATATTCTAGCCAATCATTCTAGTAATTTATTACCGAAATGCGGTTTGGTTCATTTCTTTCGGTTTGCCATAGGTACAAATTGAACCGGTGTTGGTTTTTCAGACCCCTAAACTGAAACCAAACAGAGCCTGACGGTTCGGTTCAAAAATTGGTTCAGTTGGATTGGTTCGTCCTGGTTTAGACGCTTTTGTTTTTTGCTCTTTCACAACTTACTTTCTCCATTCCTAAATACTGTTTAATCCAAGTAGTAAACCTCATTAATTGCTCTAGCATTGTCAATCATCTTCTCTGGGCTTTTGTTACGAACGTGCATGAGGAAGCTGCAATATGGAGGGTCTACATGCGCAAGATGGCATCGGCACCAAGACCACCGACGTTGGAGGAGACCGTGGGAACTATTGCTGTTTGAATATTTTCATTTGGATGTCATTTATGTTTTTATTATTATTTGCGCACCGGAACTCTCCCTAGTCGCACCCCATTTCTATAAGGGAAGTTTTTTGCTTTCTTTTGGTGTTATCTCGGATGAATCTAAGAACTAGGGCTGGTCCCTAAGGTTTTCTTCTTCCCCTCTTCCTCATTCTTTTCTCCCTTTACCACCTGATCCTCCCCTGGCGTTCCTCTTTTCCCGGTTATCTGGTTACGTAATGTTTGATCCGACCCGCACTCCAGTCTGCCGCCCACTGAAGCCGCCGGTCATATCCCGAATCCTGCACTCCTCGCTGCTTTGATCGCTTTGGCCTCTTCGTCTGTCATTGCAGTGCTGCTTCGATCGAACAAACCTGCGCGTCTTTCGCTTGCATCTACTGCCAATCCCGCTCGCTATGGCGAGCCTTCCCAGTTGCTGCTTTGATCGGATGGATCCCTCGTCTCCCATCCTCACTACTTCCCTATCCGGCTAGCCTTCCCCGCCGCTGATCCCATTTGTCCATGGATCCCTCCACCCGTCACGGCTAGCGATGACGACGCCCTAAGCCGTCGCGTGGATGCCCACGAACAACTCCTCGCCTCAATGCAAGCGACGCTCCTCGCCATCAACTTCAAAAACGTCAACCTTCAAGCTTCCACCGATGCTTCCGCTGCCTCGGTTCCTGCTCACCCACGTACGAGGAATCCCTCCTCGGGCCCATTCTAGTCCAGCTTCCTCCGGAGATGCAACTTCCACCATCGCTGGCCCGCCCGACCCTCACTCTTGACATAACTACTTTCGCCATCGTCGACCCAATGGGGTGGATCGCGAAGGCAGAACAATACATTGACCTCCATCTCACTCCCGATTCGGATAAGGTGTCTACCTCTATCATCATACTCGACGGCTCCATGCTTCATTCGGCTCGGTGGCTTTGCCAGTACAACCCTTGCCTCTCTTGGCACAACCTCAAACATAAGATGATTCGGCGGTATGATACCTGTTACTCTGGCTCCGCTATCGAGCGCCTCTGCAACATTCGCGAAACGACCGACCTTGACGAGTGCATTGATGTGTTTGTCGCCTTGGTCACTCATGTTCCCTGCCTTCCGCCCGACCACTATATGGGGTACTTCATGCAGGGCCTTCTCTCGCACATCCAATTGCGCCTTCGCACGCACCATCCACGAATGGTCTCTGATGCCTTTGACATGTCCCATGACTCCCATCTGGTGGAGGATGACCTCTCTGCTCGCCCCCTCTGCTTGCTGCCGGCCGCCATACTCGGCGGCCACCATGGAAGCCGCTTATTGCGGCTCCTTCTATCTGGGTTTTACCGGGGGGAGGGGGGAATTTAATCGACCCGCGCCCGACCTCTCAGCGCCTTTTGAATAGTGATTACAACGAGCTCCGCAGCAAAGGCCCGTGTTTCCGATGCCGCCAACCCGACTCCACAAACAACGAATGTTCGGTGAAGAGTTCCACACCATCTTTGGTGACTTCGATCCTGAGGTTACCTTGAACGATTTTGAGGCCTTCGAGCTTTCCGAGGACGACATCTCCTTGGAGCCTGCCACAACTATGTTTCATCGATTAGAGCCGCCCTTTTTCTCGATGGGCGGGATGTCCGACCCTTTGACCATGAAACTCTCTTATAAGCTTCTTGATCCTCCGATTATCTTCATGGTGGACAACAGTGCGAGCCACAACTTCATCTCAGAGCAATTGGTGTTGCAGCTCCACTCTCGTCTGTCCCTTCCCTGAACTTTACGATCTGCCTTGGCGATAGGCAATGTCGGTCGCACAAGGGCCGCTGCCCCTTCGCGACTTTTTTGGTGGGGCCCTGTTCGGTGACAACATACTTCTATGCATTCAGGCTTTCACATCAAATTGGGCCTCCGAGTGGGCTACCATTAATTATGGTGAGGTCGGAGGACGTCGCCAAGACCGCGTTCCGGACTCTCAATGGCCACTACGAGTTTCTTGTCATGCCATTCGAGTTGACTAACACCCCCGCCACCTTCCAAGTAACGATGAACGATATCTTCAGGGTGGTACTTCGCAAACACGTTCTTGCTTTTTATGGCATTTTGGTGTATAGATCCTCATGGCAGGATCACCTTTAGCACGCCCGCCTCACTTTGACTACCATTCGATGCCATCACCCCAAGCTTAACCCGAAGAAATATTTCTTTGGCGTGGCGGAAGTGAGCTTCCTGGGCCACACCATCTCGGCCCGAGGGTGGCTATGGATGAGAGTATTTCTTCGGTCCTCCAGTGGTCGACCCCTACTTTACTACGAGAAGTTCACTATTTTTGTGCTTCACTAACTACCGCAGGCGCTTCATTCAGGGCTACAGGGATATCACACGACCACTCACACAACTCTTAAATAAGTCAGAAGAGGGTCCATTTCAGTGGTCGACCGCGGCTATCGCTGCCTTCGCCGTCCTCAAGCAAGCCCTTGTGAAGGGCCCGTGTTAGCCATGCCGGATCTTCATCTTCACCATTGACTTCCACCGGTTAAGGTGAAACGGGCGGCTGACACTCTCTCATTAAAGCCAATCTCCGGAACTCTTGGTGTATCTTGGCCCATTTGGGAAGAAGAAGCTACTATCCAGCATGAAGTGGAGGTTGACCCCCATTTGAACGCTATTCGAACGGCTCTCTACTCTGACGTCGTGGCCCACCCACCTACTCTTTTGTGGAAGGCGTCTGTTCTTCAAGGGCCTCCTCGTCCTCGCAGCCTTTGTCTCCTAGCATCCCCGCTTCCTTGTCAAGTTTCATGCTTTGTACTTCGGGGGCACACCCGCGCCTTCCACACATACTGTTGTCCGGCGGTGTCTCTTTATTGGCCTCACATGTTCCGGCCAATCAAAGACTTGGTGGCCGCATGCCTAATTTTCAAAAGGTAAAATAAAGCCATGTTTCCAGGCAGACTCCTTTGGCCTCCCTATTCCAACTAGGATTTGGGAAGATGTTGCTATGGATTTCATAACTTGGTTGCGCACTCCCTGGGTTTGACTGCATCTTAGTGATGGTGCACTGCCTCTCCAAATATGGCCACTTCCTCTTCACCATCCCTGCACTGCCGCCACCGTGGCGAAGAGCTTCATCAATAGGGTCGTGCGACTCCATAGTTTTCCTCGGTCGACCGTCAGCGACTGCGTCACTTATTTTTGAGCACATTTTGGACGACACTCTTCCATCTTGAAGGCACCCACCTCCTCATGAGCACCACGTATCACCCGCATACGGATGGACAATCCGAACACCTTAACTGGTGTTTGGAAACATACCTGCGCTGCTTTGTTGGGGAGCAGCCCGAGGATGGGCCAGATGGCTCAGTTAGACCAAATATTCCTACAATACGGCTTACCACCAAGTGGTCTGCACGACCTAGTTTGCAATCCTCTGGCCGACCACCTCCATCCATCATCTGCAACTCTCCAGGGGAATACTAAGTGGAAAGCCTGGACAACCACCTTAGCGACCAGGTCTCCATCCTTGACCATCTGAAATACCACTTACGAAGGGCTCAATGGAAAATGACGTCCTTTGCAAATAAATGAGACGAGATCTTTCCTTCCAAGTGGGAGAGAAGGTGTTCATCATGCTCCACCCTTACCGACAGCTTTGGTGGCCCACCGTCCCTGCTAGAAATTGACTCCTCGGTTCTTCATTCCCTTTGAATTCATTGCTCGCATTGTTTCCATTACTTACCGCCTATGCCTCTCTAGTGTAAGCCACATACCCCCGGTGTTTTCATGTCTCTCAGGTACACCGTGTGGTTGGCGAGCACCCTACTGTGGACCTCATTTCGTCCGACATCGATCTCTCCGGCGAAGCGCCTTACTACCCCGCCAAGATACTTGGTCGCCGCTGCCACCTTCCAGGTGACACTGGTCCGAAGGAAGTACTTGTGTCCTGGCTCAATCGTCTGAAATCCGACGCTACATGACTTCCCTAGGATGACTTCCTCAGCCAGTTTTCCGACTATGCCTTGCGTAGAAGGCAAATTTCCAAGACAGCGGTATTGTTTTGGGCGTGCATGAGGAAGCTATGTCGTGGAGGGTCTACACATGCAGGAAGACATCGACACCAAACCCACCGACGTTGGAGGAGACCGCGGGAACTACTGCTGTTTAAATATTTTCATTTGGATGTCATTTATGTTTTTTACTATTCAGACACTTGAACTCTCGCTAGTCGCACTCCGCTGCTATAAAGAGAGTTGTATGTTTTCTTTAGGGTTATCTCAGATGAATCTAAGAATTAGGGCTGCTGCATAATGTTTTCTTCTCCCCCTCTTCCTCATTATTCTCTCCCCCTACCGCTGGCTCCTCCTTTGTCATTCCTCTTTCCCCGGTTACGTAATAGCTTTGGTCTTGAAACATGCAATGAATGTTGATGGTATAGCATTTGTGTTGGATTCGTTCAATGGTTTACTAGAAGATCACACACAAGTGTAAGAACATGAGGAGCATGTTTAAGAATTATTTTCTTAGAATCCTTTGCTGACATTATGTTAGATACTCCCATTAGCTATTCTAATCTTTTCAGCACATGAACATAGATAATAGGAACTGAATAAATGAGAGAGAATGCCATATGGCTGGAATCTCGTTAGCCAATGCTGGAAGGAACACCCAAATTGGAAAAAAACTGAAAGTGCAACAAAATTACTACCCGTGTACCGAAGAGTAGCTATACTGGGTGATGAATGACACTCAATGCTCTTGCTGCAAAACCATTCCAAGCGAATTTACCAATGTATCACATTTGACACAAAATTCCTTCGTGAAATCTGGAAGATAAAGTATGGGTTTGTGGCTAACGCATTCTCAAGGGGCATAAAGGACCTGGATACCTTTGAATTTCATACAAAAGAGTTATTCTTAACAATGTTAGTGAGTGGCAGTGACGCAACTCCATCTCCTAAATAAATTTTGGATTATACTTGGCCTTTGAAGTTCACACAGATTGCAGCTGAGGCCATTTCCATTACAACCATCACCTTGCTTTATCTACCGAACCATCAAGATATGATGGCCTGCATTGTTGAGAATTTCAAATTTTGAAGATTGCATAAAGAGAAATTTTGGGTTTCCCTTGATCAAATTCCCCATCCGTCTCTTCCATATTGTATACTTCTAGACAATATTTTTTTGTAATGATGTCCTAGTACATAAGACTTACACAGTCGAAACATAGCACTTAAGCTCTTCAAGCTTGCATTTCTCCTAGATATAGTGGTGGAGACCAGCCCAGATCAGGGCGACGCAAAAGTGCTCGCCGCCGCACCCGTCCGGCCTCTATCGGCCCTGAATTTATATGTCATGTTGTATTTGAGTTTCGTGTTGTAGTTGCATGAAATATATGTATGTATCTACTTATATGCATATATAGACATGTGTGTGTGCGCTAAAGTGGTGTGAGATTTTATATATATATATATTCATTTCATATATAATATATATATATTTAAAATTTTTTATAACAGTATACAGATGCAGAGAAGAGAAGGCAGCCGGTTCAGCGATCAACCCGACACGGGCGACTGTTCATCATCTCCGCCTAAAACCGCGACATGCGAGCGTTACGCGGTTACCAGGGGGCGGACTTCACGCGGCTGCCCACGATCCCACTCCTCCGCACGTCGCACGGCCCTCCAGTTTCGTTCCGCGGCCACGTCCCTCTTCCGGCGGTTTCCAGCGCGTGACCAAGCTTCGACCTGGACGGATCTTCCACGAAGCTCACGGTTAGCCGGGATTTGGGGTTTTCTTTGCTGCTTATATATTGGAGCGTTGTATGTATTGTAGTTTTTTTTGGGGATGAACGTTGATGAATATGTTGAGTTGAAACTTTGTTGTTTGAGTTTTTGCTTCCGATTAATGAATGTTGCGTGCGATTTCCTGTACGAGTTGTCGTGGGGTTGAAGGATTTTGATTGTTGCCTCTGTGCTTCCTCTTTTAAGTTCTGCAATTGATGATGTTGAGTGTATGATTTCTGTGGGAATCGAATGCTGAGTTTGGTTTTTGTGCAATGTAAAGGTTGCTGCTTTGTCTTGGTGAATTCCGTTGAGAGAGAAGATAGAATGAAAGAGAAGACAAACAGTGGAAGTACTATTGCTTGGTTGTTCTGCGTAGGTGAGATAAGAATAGGAGTGATATGGGGCTGCTTTGTTTGTTTGCTTGCTGAAACCCGTGAACAGTGAAGAGTTTGTGAATTGTGCTAGTGGCTTCCTTAGCGGTTGGTGCTTTAAGATTTCGTGGATCCACTGAGTGTGAGGGCGAGTGAACGATTGAACTTAGTCCGTGTGTTGAGATTCGCGGAGCCACCGTAAGTGTTGAGATTTCGTGGAACCACTTCGAGCGTGAAGTGCGAGTGGATTTTAGGCGTGTTTAGTTTGTGGCTCCTTACTTTGTGGAGATTCCGTGTAACACCTCGTGTGAGGGAGTGTTAAATTCCTTGGTGCCCGTGTGCGAAGCGGCCGACCTCGGAGTGGAAATCGAAGGTGACGAGGAACTCCTCGCGTGATCGCCATCGACTTCGGATACGGAAAGACGACTCTTTCCGTGGGTAATTTGCTTCTATCCCCCTCTTTGCGTGTGTCTCCATTTTCTCTTAGGATTTATTAGACTCATTGCTGATTTTTCGCCAAATTTTGTCAGCAAACGCTACGTCGAGAACTCCAAACGGGAACGTATTTGGAGTTCACGATTTCCGTTTTGGCTGCAATAAAGGGAACGAAACGAAGTTGCGAGCTTCCTTCCCTTGATTTAAATTGAACCCTCAATTTAAGAAATTTTTTCTTAAAGCAAAATAGTCTTTCTCGTGTTTTTTAAAAAGTTGTTTAGAATCATAAATTCGCGCAACATCCGCTTCAATTACTTGTAAAATCATATTTCGTTGCATCCAATTAGGGTTTCCTAGAAATATCCGGCAGGCGCGTAAACCCTACGCACCGTCCTGCATCAATTTGGTATCAGAGCGAGGTTCCAAAATTTTTCTAAGTTTTGGGATCCGCCCTGTGTAGAATAGGAACCCACATAGCTTTTAAACATATTTTTCAAAAAAAAAAGAGAGATTATTTTTTTTTATCATCATTGCATTTATTTACTTATTTGCATGAATTTGCGTAGTGGTAGGTTAGTGAATATGAGTTCACAACACCACAATTCACCACCTGAACACCTTCACGAGGTAAACCCGGAGATGCGTCGAGTTGAACATGGTGAACTGAGTCGAGGGATCGAAGGGAATGAACCACCCCCGTGGTTTGTACGTTTTGCCCACCAAATGGCAACGATAACCGAAAGTGTTTACCAAATGAGAGAAGGGCTAGCAAATCTTAGTGTCAGGGTGAATAGCTTAGAAGTACCACCTCGAGCGTCAATGCCACCTTTAGCTAGAGATGAGCATTCAGTACGACCCCATTATGAGGCTCCCCCACCTTATGGAGAGAGGTCTGCACTTAGGAGAAACCCTCTTTTCGAGGAAGAGGTTAGAAATCCCATAGATAGATATGAGTCTGCGTATAATCAGGGTAAGAATTTCCCGAGAAATTTTCCTGAAACCCCGCGTGAGCCTTTCTTAGGTACGCGAGATCATTATCAGGAGTGACCCTATAATGACGTAGCTAGAGAAGAGCGTCCACGAGACCATCGTAGGCCTATATCGGCATGCATCGTGATGATCGACCTAGAGATTGGCATCGACCACACCCCCAGCGTCGAGACCATCGTGATCCTTACGACAATGATTACGACTATCGTCCCGGGATAGGCGACCGGATCTTACACGTGTAGTGAAGTTAGAGCCGCCACTTTATGATGGATCTATGGATCCCAAGGTCTTTTCAGACTGGGTTATAGACATAGAGACCTACTTTGATTGGTATCGTATGACAGAAGATCAGAAGGTTCAGTTTGCCAAGATGAGATTATCTGGGCGAGCAAAAATCTTTTGGATAGGTGAGGAACGTAGTATAGAGAGGAATGGACGCTCTCCCATTACACATTCGGCACACATGAAAGCCATATTGGAGGAGCAGTACATTCAGCCCAGCACTACCAGACCCGTCTGCGAGACGAGCTGACGTCTCTACGTCAAGGGTCCAAATCAGTTTCTGATTATTTAGCTGAGATGAAGGATCTTATGATTAGGTGCAACGTAGTCGAACACCCACGAGATACATTATCTAAATTTAAGTGTGGACTGCGATCTGAGATTCGCGATGAGTTGATTCGATATGGTCACTATTCCCTCGCTGAGACTGTATCTATCGCCATCGATATAGAGGAACATCAAAAGAGAACCTCCCGGTTCAAACCTCAAAATAAAGCAAACACTCCTTATAAGAAAGATGAATCGAAAGGTAAGGAGAGTGCCTCGAAACCCACCTCGACCTTTACAAGAGATCCTAAAGGAAAAGCCCCCATGGGAACTGTGACCCCTTCACAGATCCGATGTTATGAGTGCCAACAGATGGGCCATATATCTAGGGATTGTCCTAAGAGGAGAGGTACACTAATTATTCATGAGGTGACTGAGGAGGATGAGCTTATAGAAGAAGTTGGAGTCGAGAGGGACTCACGCATTTTGAATGATGAAGTGTACGGTACGCCTAGTGATGAGGAGATAGATCCCGACGTCCTAGTGGTGAGATGTATATTATCTACACTAAAGGAATCAACCGATTATTGACGGACGAACATCTTCCAAGCCTACTTCAAGGCAGGGGAGAAAGTGTGTCGTTTAGTAGTAGATAGCGGAAGTTGTATGAATGTGATAGCTGAGACAGCATTAGCGCGCATGGGACTTACTGCTGAGCCACACCCTTCCCCATTCCAGGTAGCTTGGGTCACCAAGACTACCTTATCTGTGACTAGGAGATGTTTAGTGCCCATCACTATCGGTCCGTATACTGATAAGATTTGGTGTGATGTTATGCCTATGGATGTGTGCCACATATTACTAGGGAGACCTTGGTTGTATGACCGAGATGTACTCATACATGGCAGGTCCAACACGTGCTCCTTTCTACTAGACGGAAAGAGAGTAGTGTTGAACCCGGTGCGACTCACAACACAACATCCCGCACGAGTAGTAGTGCGAAAGAATCTCTTCCTCCCACTGAAAGGAAGAAGACTCTTAGCATTATACGAGACGCTGATTTCCATCGAGAGAGCTTCGATGGTGGATTTTATTATGCCTTAGTAGTTTTACAAGCATCTGACGTACTAGAGAGATACGAGTCTATTCCTATACCTGCTAGGAGACTCTTAGAGGAGTTCCAGGATATACACCCTGATGAGCTTCCGGCTGAATTACCTCCCATGAGATGTATTCAGCATGCGATAGATCTCGTTTCTGGAGCTTCCCTCCACATTTACGCATTACCGATTGAATCCTGCCGCCCATGAGGAGCTGCAGAAGCAGATCGGAGAGTTACTTGATAGAGGTTTTATCCGTCATAGCCTTAGTCCATGTGCGGTGCCTGCCCTCCTTGCCCCGAAAAAGGATGATACTTGGCGTATGTGCGTTGACAGTCGTGCCGTCAACAAGATTACTGTGAAATACCGATTCCCGATACCTCGACTGGATGACATGTTGGACATGTTGACTGGAGCCACGATCTTTTCTAAGATCGACCTTCGTAGTGGTTATCACCAGATTCGCATTCGCGAAGGAGACGAGTGGAAGACTGCCTTCAAATCGAAGGATGGCCTTTACAAGTGGCTTGTGATGCCCTTTGGATTATCCAATGCCCCTAGTACTTTCGCTCGGATGATGACCCAGATCTTTAGACCATATATTGAGAAGTTCGTAGTGGTTTATTTCGACGACATTTTGATATATAGTCGGACTGAGGATGATCACTTGATTCACCTACATACTTCTTTCGAGCTCCTGTGAGCCGAACGACTGTATATCAACTTGAAGAAGTGTATTTTTTATGGCCGAGTTCGTCATCTTTCTTGGATATATAGTGAGCTCCGCTGGCATCACTATGGATCCCGAGAAAGTCCGGGCGATTCGTGAGTGGCCTACCCCTCAGAACATTCACGATGTCCGTAGCTTTCATGGACTAGCCACGTTTTATCGTCGATTCATTAAGAACTTCAGTACGATTATGACACCCATCACTGAATGTACGAAGAAGGGAAGTTTTCAGTGGACATCATCGACAGCTAGAGCCTTTGAGATTATCAAGTATAAGATGTCCACTGCACCTGTTTTGAGACTCCCTGATTTCAGTCAGGTATTCGAGGTATCTTGTGATGCCTCAGGAGTTGGGATAGGAGGTGTACTTAGTCAAGAGGGTCACCCCGTTGGATTTTTCAGTGAAAAGCTCTCAGACCCAAAGCTGAATTATTCCAACTATGAGCGCGAGTTATATGCGATTGTACAAAGGTTACGTCATTGGAGGCATTATTTGTTGCCTAAGGAGTTTGTCCTCCACTCTGATCATTAGGCGTTACGTTATATCAATTCGCAACAGAAGTTGAACCCTCGACAGGCTAAGTGGGTATCATATCTACAAGAATACACCTTCGTTCTCAAACACTGTAAGGGAACGGAGAATAGGGTTGCCGACGCTCTCAGTCGAGTCACCCTTGTATTATCACAGATGCGTACTCAGGTGATAGGATTTGAGCGTGTCAAGGATGATTATTCTAGTTGTCCTGATTTTAGCGGTATCTATGATGCGATGCGTTCGAATCCCTATCACGATGAGACTGATTATCTGATTCGAGACGGATATTTGTTTCGTGGGACCGTCTGTGTATTCCCGCAGCTCGTTACAAAATTTCATTGTATGAGAATTACATGACGGAGGCTTAGGTGGACACTTTGGGCGCGATAAGACGATAGCCTTAGTAGAAGAGCGCTTCTATTGGCCCGGGATGAAGCGGTTTATCGCTCAGGTTGTCAGTAGCTGCCGTACTTGCCAGGTAGCAAAGGGCAATAAACAACCTGTTGGTTTTATATACGCCGTTACCGGTGCCCAGTATTCCTTGGACGATGTTAGCATAGATTTTGTGCTTGGTTTGCCACGCACTTTTAGGAAACACGATTCCATACTTGTCGTGGGTTGAGCGGTTCTCTAAAATGGCGTACTTCATCCTTGTAACAAAACCGATGACGCCTCTCATATAGCCCGTATTTATTATAAAGAGGTTGTCACACACCGAGAAATACCCAAAACTATCGTTACCGATCGAGACGTTAAATTCACCAGCTATTTTTGGAAGTCACTATGGAGACTTTTAGGTACTAAACTTCTATTTTCGACCGCTTATCATCCGCAGACTGACGGTCAAACTGAAGTTGTAAATAGAAGTTTAGGAAATTTATTGCGATGTTTGGTAGGAGTCACCAGGGAAATTGGGATCTAATTCTTCCGCACGCCCAGTTAGCGTACAATAATTCGAAGAATAGATCCACGGGTTTATCACCTAATGAGGTTGTTCATGGCCACACTGCACGAGTGCCGCTAGATTTAGTACCACTACCACACACATTTAGGACTAGCCACTTTGCACATGAGTATGCATTGCATGATTGCATCTGCATGATTTGCATAACGAGATTGAGCGGAAGTTGCATAGTACTTATGATTTTTACGAAACTCAAGCAAACAAGCACAAGAGAGCTACTAGTTTTAAAGAGGATGACTTAGTGATGGTTCGACTAAATCCGGAACAGTTACCATCGGGTACCGTAAAGAAGCTAGCTGACCGTAGAACTGGACCCTTTACAGTGGTGAAACGGATTGGGCAGAATGCGTATGAACTTGAGATGCCTTCCGTTTGGGGAGCAAATCCTGTTTTTAACGTAGCCGATCTGACTTTATTTCACGATTACCCGCATGACTCTGTAGATTTTCCATTGTCCTCTCCTCCAATTGATTCTTCTGGGTTGGTGGGTGAGAGTGAGGAGCCACATTCAGGACATACCGATATTCATTTCGCTACTGACACGTCCACTGTAGTTTCTCCCATTTTCACTGGCAGCTTACAGGTGGAGCATGAGATTCCAGATGAGTCTACTTTACCAGTTCCCAGAGCTACTGATCGACTTCCGCGACAGATTTTAGTTCCCGAGCAGATATTGGATGATGAGACAGTGACCACTACTGATGGTGGTTTTCAGAGGTATTTGGTTCGTTGGCATGACAGACCAGAGACCGAGACCAGCTGGATCTTGACCGAGGAGTTACAGCGCATGGATGCTGATCTTCTACAACACTACCGTTCGGAACACTCGCCAGAGATGAGTGATTTCGAGAGGGGGAGAGTTGGTGGAGACCAACCCAGATCAGGGCGACGTAAAAGTGCCCGCCGCCCACCCGTCCGGGCTCTATAGGCCCTGATTTACATGTCATGTTGTATTTGAGTTTCGTGTTGTAGTTGCATGAAATATATGTATGCATCTACTTATATGCATATATAGACATGTGTGTGTGCGCTAAAGTGGTGTGATATATTTATATATATATATATATATATATACTTTTCATATATAATATATATATATATTATAAAAATTTTATAACAGTATACAGATGCAGAGAAGAGAAGGCAGTCGGTTCAGCGATCAACCCGACACGGGCGACTGTTCATCATCTCCGCCTAAAACCGCGACACGCGAGCGTCACGCGGTTACCAGGGGGCGGACTTCACGCGGCTGCCCACGATCCCACTCCTCCGCACGTCGCGCGGCCCTCCAGTCCCGTTCCGCGGCCACGATCCCTCTTCCCGGCGGTTTCCAGCGCGTGACCAAGCTTCGACCTGGACGGATCTTCCACGAAGCTCACGGTTAGCCGGGATTTGGGGTTTTCTTTGCTGCTTATATATTGGAGCGTTGTATGTATTGTAGTTTTTTTTTGGGGATGAACGTTGATGAATATGTTGAGTTGAAACTTTGTTGTTTGAGTTTTTGCTTCCGATTAATGAATGTTGCGTGCGATTTCCTGTACGAGTTGTCGTGAGGTTGAAGGATTTTGATTGTTGCCTCTGTGCTTCCTCTTTTAAGTTCTACAATTGATGATGTTGAGTGTATGATTTCTGTGGGAATCGAATGCTGAGTTTGGTTTTCGTGCAATGTAAAGGTTGCTGCTTTGTCTTGGTGAATTCCGTTGAGAGAGAAGATAGGCTGAAAGAGAAGACAAACAGTGGAAGTACTTTTGCTTGGTTGTTCTGCGTAGGTGAGATAAGAATAGGAGTGATATGGGGCTGCTTTGTTTGTTTGCTTGCTGAAACCTGTGAACAGTGAAGAGTTTGTGAATTGTGCTAGTGGCTTCCTTAGCAGTTGGTGCTTTAAGATTTCGTGGATCCACTGAGTGTGAGGACGAGTGAACTTGAGTCCGTGTGTTTGAGATTTCGCGGAGCCACCGTAAGTGTTGAGATTTCGTGGAACCACTTCAAGCGTGAAGTGCGAGTGAATTTTAGGGTGTTTAGTTTGTGGCTCCTTACTTTGTGAGTGATTCCGTGGAACCACCTCGTGTGTGGGGAGTGTTAAATTCCTTGGTGCCCGTGTGCGAAGCGGCCGACCTCGGAGTGGAAATCGAAGGTGACGAGGAACTTCTCGCGTGATCTCCATCGACTTCGGATACGGAAAGACGACTCTTTCCGTGGGTAATTTGCTTCTATCCCCCTCTTTGCGTGTGTCTCCATTTTCTCTTAGGATTTATTAGACTCATTGCTGAGTTTTCGCCAAATTTTGTCAGCAAACGCTACGTCGAGAACTCCAAACGGGAACGTATTTGGAGTTCACGATTTCCGTTTTGGCTGCAATAAAGGGAACGGAACGAAGTTGCGAGCTTCCTTCCCTGGATTTAAATTGAACCCTCAATCTTAAGAAATCATTTTCTTTAAAGCAAAGATTTTCTCGTTTTATGAAAGTTGTTTATAATTCATAAGTTCGCGCAACATCCGCTTCAATTACTTGCTAAAATCATATTTCGTTGCATCCAATTAGGGTTTCCTAGAAATAGCCGGCAGACGCGTAAACCCTACGCACCGTCCTGCATCATATAGTCGCTTGATAACCATAGGTTGAGGACAGTTACCTTCATTAAGCAGTTGCTCCGGTGGTGGAGTATAGTTTCCTCGAAGAGGTTCCCATGCTCTTTTATTTATGAATTGAAATCTTCAATCACAAATCTGAGCAATGCTCATTGCAGTAATCAATTTTTGTGGATTTTAAAATTCCATGTTTAATTGATGCCTCTCTCGTGACTCCGTCATCAATATGGACACTTGTTGTTCCTCTAGTACATTCGTCACTCGGGCCAATGATGTTTGAAATTTCTCCAAATATTCGTCTATTGACCCTAACAATGTGACGCCCCTTAATTGCATTGTTTGACAGTTCTGAATTTTGAATTTTGAATATTACATGAAGAGAAATATCAGGTTTGCCTTGATTAAAATCATGCGCGTCATCTTCCACTAATTCTACTTCTAGCCAAAATAATATTTTGAAATGATGTCCTAGTTACATTAGGCTCATTGTAATTAAAACGCAGTACATTGGCTCTTTAATCCATCATTTGTGCCCTAAATAACTGCTTAATAATCGTAGGTTTATTATGGATTTGAGGGAAGTTATTATCTTTATTAAATTGTTGTGTTTGTTGAGTAGGTTGACCAAGGAGGTTTCCATATACTTTTATTATCTGATTGAAGCCTTTGATCAGAAATTTGAGTAAAGTTCAGTGTTGCAATCAATTTTGTTGATTTTAAAGCTCCGTGTCTAATCAAAGCCTCTCTTATAACCCTCTCGTGAATATGGGAGTGTCCCAGTGGCATATTCTTTGCTCGAGCCAACAATGTTTGAAATTTCTCCAAATACTCAACTGCATACCCATTTTCTATTAATGATATCAACTCACCAAAGAGATTATTTCGGAGTGAAGGACCAAACATGCAGTATATCTTGAAATCTTCTTTCATCATCTCAAAAATTTCCATATTCATACCAACAAACTGAAGTTTTTCCGCCCCAAAAATGGAAAGAAACCAATCTATTTTAGTATGGAGTACATCGGTTTAGTGGTGCACGCGAGTGGATTGTTCCTTCCATCATATGTGGTAAAATCAAGCTTCATGTTCCGTGGTTGGCCATAGGCTCGGTTCGACCCTCACGGTAGAATCCTCCACGATCGGGTGTTTGTTACACCCTATTGCTTCTTGATCCCAATAATTTCATTTATGCCCATCGATTCGTGAGTGGAGAGTGAAAGAAAAGTGACTTGATTCCATGTATCCCTTGCGACTTCATCATCCATGAACTTCATCACTTTTCCCAACTAAGAGATTGAATCTCCCATGGAGACTCATTATGATACCAATTCATTATACTCTCTTAGGATTTAGTCGTGGAGTGATGATTTGAGGATAAAGAGGAGTTAGGGCAAGGATTCATGATCTTCTTCCTAAACCTCGATGCCTATCAATGTTAGATGAATAATCCTTAACCTAGGTTGCCTCGAGGTGCTCGAAGGCGATGGAATCGACCAAGTGGTGGATTTAGTGGAAGTGAGGGGAGCAGCGATGTAACCCTAAAAATCTTGAAATTGATTTCAAATTAATAAACGTGAGATCTTTTAAATTAGCTACAAAGCCGACTGGTACAACACAACAACACTCAAGCCTTTATCCCACTATAGTGGGGTCGGCTATATGGATCCTTTGTCATATTGTGCCCTATCTTTTGTCATAATCTCACTAATGCCTAAGTACATCATGTCTTTCTTTATAGTTACATTCCAAGTCTTTATATTCTACCCTCCCCTCGTCTAACATGCCTAGTGACTAGACTCTCACAATGCCTAACAGATGTCTCTAATGGTCTCCTTGTACATGTCCAAACCATCTTGGACGAGCTTCTTGTATCTTCTCTGAAATTGGTGTTACTCCTGTCTTATCACTGATACTTTCATTCCTATTTTATTCAATCTCGTGTGTCCACAGATCCACCTAAGCATTCTCATCTTCGCAACTCCCATTTTTGCTTATGTACACAATTCAATGCCCAACAATCAGAACCATAGAGCATCGCAGGTCTAATTGCAGTACGATAAAACTTGCACTTAAGTTTGTGGTACTTTACGATCACATAATATCACATAATAAACGTGAGTTTTTTGGGAGACGACTCTTATTCGGGATTCGAGTCTTTTGAGAGAAAGCTTTCAGAAACTTTATTATCTGATGAGTGTGGATACTCTCTAGAGATTAATATTGATCTCTTGATTTTGGAAATACAAACTGCAAGTTTTCTCTGATTCTCTCTATGTTCCCACATCTATAGTGTTATAGCCAAAATTGATCTCAACGGGAGTTCAAAAACAGGGGTGCAACCAATACCTACTTCTCTCGAGCCTCGACCCTCGACTAGTTGCAAAGGACCTAAGACTGACCCAAAGCCTCAGCAGGGAGGTCCCACCTCGCGCCCGGAAGATCTCTGAGAGCTTCCCCTCCAAAGTCAAAAGTTGGGTAGGAGCTCCTCAGAAAGCACTAGAGATTTGGAGGATAATCAGAGCTTGCTTTCTAAGGAGCCCTTATGGGTCTATTTATAGCCTTTTGCTGACCTGAGATTACTGAAATACCCTTGCTGGCCTGCAATAGCTAAATCCCGTTGTTTGTAAAGTACTAAATGCAGCCCCTGGGGGTGTATGGGTAATTTTACCTGAGGGTAATTAGGTAATTTTACCCCGGGCCCTGGCCCCACTCGGCGAAAACCCTGAGCCGAGAACCTTCTCCCTCCGCCCACTCGAAGCCTCTCGCCAGCCCCTAGTCGCCAGCCCCTAGTCGTTGGCGGGTCTCGGCCGAGGCCTGGCGCGAGCAGCCTCGCCTGGCTTATGAGCGGGAGCTCTCCCAGAGCTTGGCGCAATCGCAAGCGTTCCCGCCCACTCATGGGCGGGAACTTCTCCAAGGCGGGAGCTCTTCTGGTCTGAAGCCCGAAGCTATCCCGAAGCTAATCCAATCCTCTGGGTCCCACTCAGCGAATATGGGGTTGTACACAATCCCCGCTTTTTTGAGCTAGCTCTGCGCTCGAAAAGACACGTCCAACCCATAAGTATTCGCTGAGCACGTGTCATCATAAGAGAATCTTTTGGTGGCCATACCGTGGCTATATATATATGCTGATAGACGACCGTAAGTCTCCCCCCGAATTGCCGCCTCTTGTCTGAATTCGCGCGTCTTTGCGATGCATTCCAAGCGAATTGACAAACCGCTCCCGCAGGACCTCCAAGACCGTATCAATGCGGCCCAGGCGAGAGCAAGGCTAACAGTGCTTTGGTTGCCCCCTGGCTGGCGAGAAAGTCGTCAGCCGCTGAGCCCTCTCAGCTAAAGAAGAAGAAGAAAGAGAAGAAGAGGGCGAAGGTGGTCCTGCGAGACCTGTCTCACGAGAACAGGGGCTCGCCTACCCGACCCCAAGCCGTGCGGATGATCCTTCTCGCTGAAGGTATGTCTCTGACTTGCTGATCATCGAAACCACGAGCTGTTTACACAAGAGGATTAGCAACTGACGCGGTACTTCTCGCAGGAAACGGCCCAAGATGACGACGTCAGGTCCCCGCAGGAGCCCTCAGACTCGTCATCTCGTCCTCCTGAGAATCAACCGCGGGTCTCGGAGGTCGCTCCTCCGGCTGACCCCCCGAGAACTGCAGGTATCTTTTCCACCCTATCACTCCTAACTCAGTCTCAGATTGCTGAATTGACTTTCCGCAGCACCAGCTTCCGCCAAACCGGGTCTCGCCACCCTGGAAAACGAAGCAAGGGCCGCTAACTTGCCTGCCCCTGCGGCTAGTCCCACCCTACCGGCGGGAGGAGTGGCTATCGAATCCGCCGTAGCTCCCCAGGATGCCAGCCATCCCACGGGAGAGGACAACTCCCCCCTGCTTCTGGCCAATCCGGGATCACCACGCGTAAAATCTTCCCCCCGGGGAGAGGAAAGCCGCTCCACCTCCTTTATGGAACTGAGGAGGGGTCCGGGCCTTCTCGCCTGCTGTCGGCTGGCGGTTCTCGCCCTACTGCAGGTATGCGAGATGCTTATTATAGTCATTGCTTAGCTCTCGTCATGACCATGGAACTCTCTTGGTAGGGGATCCGGGCTCGCGGTCGGGAGCTGACGCAGAAGATGAAGATGAAGATGACGATGAAGACAGAGAGGGGGAGGACGGCGAGAGCTCCCCCCTCCCTTCGTCTGACAAGATGGAAGAAATCTTGAACTGTCGGGAGCGCTAAGAGGCGGGGGAAGTGGGTTGCGGCCGTCCTGTCGAAGCTTGTACGGCGGGAGCGGGCCCATGGCTCTGCGGCGAGAGAGTTCCGCGAATCGGTGGAGCAGAGGCTGGAGGCTCTGGAGCGAGACTACTTCCTAGGCGAGACGGAGCGGCCAGGTGGGCCTACCGCCGAGTCTTCTCCCGAGAGGTGTATCGCGCGGATCCGAGACCAGACCCGCCGAATCAACCTAGGATGCACCGTCCTATCGTCCTATTTCAACCCGCTGGCGCCACCGAGGACTAGGCGGCGAGAACGAGGACGATGGCGGTGGGAACCTTATTGATTCGCGAAGTCTCACCCTCTCTTACCCCCCGGCCTTCCCCTTCCCCAATGTATCCTGTTGTTTTCTTATCAGTCTAACTTATAACTTGTCATTATTATCATTATTATTTTTTATTCGGCTCTCGCTCGGCGAGAGTGACTCCGACTTCCGCTAGATTCGCTTGTCGCATGTCATCTCAAAATGCCTGCGCTAATCAGATTTGTCGGTCAGTCGCTGTCAACCTGGGCGGGAAACCGAGGCGTCGCCGACTTAGGGCGTGACGGCTGTACCCCCGCCGCCTTTTTGGGAACAGCCATTACGATCACGATTTTCTATAAATAGGGGGGGGGGGTCCACTCACCGTATTTATTTCTCCGATCCGGAACGTTTGCTTTTTTCCTCATTGCTTTCGCGGCTTGCTGAGAACTCCTACTTGCTTCCGCTTCCCTCTCCCATTCTCGCTTAGCTTTCGCTCTCGCCTCTTTTCTTAAGACTTCGTCCTCAATCCCACAAGCACGATGCCGGGCGGAAACGAGGGACGCTCCAATTGCGCGGAAGCCTTCCAAAAGCACCAGTTCCCCCTTTGCAGCCTAACCCCGGAGGAGTACCAGCTGATCAAGTCCCGCTACATTTCCGTCGGCTTCACCGCGCGAAACCCTGGCAATCGTGACAGGGTGAACAGCGCGGTGGAGGGGGAGCTCGTCATTCCCCTTGAGCACTTCGAGGTGGGCTTCCGCCTCCCCCTCTGGCCAGAGATGCGTCGGGCCCTCCGGTATTATGGAGTGGTTCCCGCGCAGCTGAATCCTAACTCGGTCGCAATCCTTGTGGCGTTCATCTGCTACATGCGATCCGAGAGGATCGAGTTCAGCCTCCCCATCTTCCGGAAGCTGTTTTCCTTCCGCGCTAAGGGAGGGGTGGTCTTCTTCTCGGGGCAGCTGCTCAAGACCACGAGTCTCGCCAATAAGCACCATCACTGGGACGAGAAGTTTGTTTTCGTTTCCGGCGACTTCGACAACGTTCCTCTCGCGTCCATTCAGTACGAGTACGCCGCCTATAATCCGCCCTCCCCGGGCTCGCGCGAGAGCGCCCTCCTTGAGTTCTTCGGAACTAAGGATTTCGACGTCCAGTTCCTCCGGCGGGGCGTCGATTCGCTCCTTCCCGTGCCCCCGGGCGAAGGTATGGTCTCGCCTTTGACTCGCTATTCCCTGTTTTAAGATTTAGTGTCGAGTGCTGTCGCCTTTGCAGGAGAGCGCGAGATCCCCCTGCGTCAACCCTTCGCCGAGGCTCAGGCTGCCGGGAGCCAGGCCGCGAGAGATCCGCTGGCTCTTGCGAAGTCCGCGGCCCAAGATTGTCGGGACGAGCCGACCCCACTTCCCCCGACCGGCGCCGGGAAGCGGAAGCTCAGCGTCCCTTTGCCCCAAGCGCTGAAGAGACCCAAAACAACCGCTGCTGATAAGGGGAAAGTCGTAGCGGTTCCGCCCTCCCGACCTCCCGCTCCAGGCCGTTCCTTTGAAGAAATCCTGCAGGCTGCCAGCGAGATTGCTGCTGCCAGGAGTGGCGCCGGGGCACCTGCCGAGAACCCCCCGGCCTCCAGCGGGGCAGATGGCGAGGGGGCCGCCGCTGAGACCTCCGCTCAGTCTCCGCCCGAAGAGGTGCCGAGGGGGCATCAAAATTTTGGTCTTGGCACGAAGTGCCTCGATGCGGAAAATAAACCGCTGCTTCAGTGGGACCCTGAGACCAACAAGGTCTCGATCTCGTCTCTTCTACCCAGCTGGGCGGAGCGAGAGCATGTCACCAACGAGGCCTTCTCCTTGGGTTACAGCCTTTACAGCCGAGAGAACGCCGGTCTCTACGATAAAATGACCACCCGACTCCTGGCCTACAACTCCACCCGGGCCCTGATGCGCAGGACCGAGCTTGCGCATATGTGCGCGCGTCGAAGTATCACTATCGACCGCAACTTTCAAGACACGCTCAAGGCAAGGGAGGAGGCGGTGGCTCATGCGGCTGCCCTGAAGATAGAGCTGGCAGATGCTAAGCAACTGCTGTCCTTGCGCCCGACGGAAGAGGTAAGTGAGATCTTTCGCGACATTTGCTCTCGCCACCGTAGATTTCGACCTTTTTCCTCCCATACTGACCTCTCTTTACGCAGGACTCCGCTCAGGCCGTGGCGCTTCGCACGGAGCTAGCCCAGATACGATACGAGAACGTCCTGCTGAGGGACCAGCTCCGATGGAACGACTCGGTCTCCTGCTGACGGCTGAGGAGCCACTCAGAATACGACATCGACAAGCGCGTCAAGCGACGGTCAGGCTGACTGGAGAGCTGCGAGAAGGCTGCTTGGACGGAGTGGCAAGTCTCACCGCTCGCCAGCTCGTCCTTGGCTCTTCGAGCCCATCCAGAAGCCCCCAGGCGCGCAAATTCCCCGCCCTCGGATGTCCCGAAATCCCCTGCCGCGGCTGGCAGACATCCGAGGGCTCAGGCGAGAGCTCTCGCGGGAGTTCAAGCGAGAGCTCGGAGGGATACAACGCTCTCCAAGGCCCCCCCTTTTTTCCAATGAGCGAGATGCTCCAAACTTGTAATTGTATTTGAGTAAACAGATCGTAAATACTGAAATGTTTGTATGTCCTCTTTGCGTTGTAAGATGTTATAGTGTTTTGAGTAGATACTCTGTAGAGGCCGAATGCCTCTCAAGCATGCTTCCGCCGAGGCCCTTAGCCCCTCTAGGGTTGTCTCCCTTAGCGATGGATAGGCGGGAACCTGTCGAGAAAGCCAAGGGCTTAGACGTCCCGTTTCTGCGTTCTGCCGAGAACCGTCTGCCGGAAACGTCGCCCGTAGGCCTTTTAAGGGGAGACCGTCCCTCTTTACCTTGCCCGAACTAGCCGAGCCTTCTGCCTAGCACTTACCACTGTCTGACCAAGGATCCTTTGTCAGGAGCCTTCCCGTCGGGAACTTCCTTTGGCGAGATCCCCTTGGCGGAGACCTCCCGGCCAAGACCTCCTCTGACCGAGACCTCTTCCTGGCCGAGACCTCCCCCCGCCGAGACCTCTCCTGCCTGAAGGGATCCTACCTCTCTTCATTCCGTGTTCCGGGTGCGTTTCTTGCCCCGCTCAGAACATCCGAGGCGAAGTGTCTCCCAGGATCAAAAAATCCCTCTCACAGGCGAGCCTTCGGACCTGCCAGCTAGATGAGAGCCTGCGCCGTGGGTCTACCTGGGGCCGAGCCGAGCTCGGGGTAGTGCAAAAGTGACCAAGGACCAAGAACCAAAAACCAAGCCTTTCCCCCACACGCGAGCCTTCAGACCTGCCAGCTAGATGAGAGCCTGCGCAGCGGGTCTACCTGGGGCCGAGCCTAGCTCGGGGTGTCGATGAAGTTTCCACAAACAAGACCTTTTCCCCACAGGCGAGCCTTCGGACCTGCCAGCTAGATGAGAGCCTGCGCAGCGGGTCTAACTGGGGCCGAGCCTAGCTCGGGGTGTCGATGAAGTTTCCACAAACAAGACCTATCTCCCACAGGCGAGCCTTCGGACCTGCCAGCTAGATGAGAGCCTGCACAGCGGGTCTACCTGGGGCCGAGCCTAGCTCGGGGTGTCGATGAAGTTTCCACAAACAGGACCTATCCCCCACAGGCGAGCCTTCGGACTTGCCAGCTAGATGAGAGCCTGCACAGCGGGTCTACCTGGGGTCGAGCCTAGCTCGGGGTGTCGATGAAGTTTCCACAAACAAGACTTATCCCCCACATGCGAGCCTTCGGATCTGTCAGCTATATGAGAGCCTGCGCAGTGGGTCTACCTGGGGCCGAGCCTAGCTCGGGGTGTCGATGAAGTTTCCACAAACAGGACCTATCCCCCACAGACGAGCCTTCAGACCTGCCAGCTAGATGAGAGCCTGCGCAGCGGGTCTACCTGGGGCCGAGCCTAGCTCGGGGTGTCGATGAAGTTTCCACAAACAAGACCTATCCCCACAGGCGAGCCTTCGGACCTGCCAGCTATATGAGAGCCTGCGCAGCGGGTCTACCTGGGGCCGAGCCTAGCTCGGGGTGTCGATGAATTTTCCACAAACAAGACCTATCCCCCACAGGCGAGCCTTCAGACCTGTCAGCTAGATGAGAGCCTGCGCAGCAGGTCTTCCTGGGGCCGAGCCTAGCTCGGGGTGTCGATTAAGTTTCCACAAACAAGACCTATCCCCCACATGCGAGCCTTCAGACCTGCCAGCTAGATGAGAGTCTGCGCAACGGGTCTACCTGGGGCCGAGCCTAGCTCGGGGTAGTGCAAAACACATAATTACACATTTTCATAAGGATCGCTCAATTGACAAGATGAAAATTAGTTAACGGATGTAATAGAACTAGGTTGATTTTGGACCCATAATTACACCTCCCTCTCACGGGTAGAAGCGTTTGAGGTCATCGCCGCTCCAAGTGTGGCTCAGGGTCCTCCCCTCCACGTCTTGGAGGTAGTAGCCTCCTGCTCCAAGTACCTTCTTTACTATGTAAGACCCTTCCCGGCTCGGGTTGAGCTTGCCCACAGGGGCTGACCTTCCTGCTGCGTCAACCTTCTTTAGCATCAAATCTCCTTCGGCGAACTGTTTGATCCTGATATGCTTATCGAAATACTTGGCCATCCGCCGCTTGATCTCTTCTTGCCGGATGGCTGCAACATCCCGCAGCTCTTCTACCATGTCCAGCGAGAGGCGTATCCCCTCCTCGTTCTCCAACCTCCACGTCTCGTCTCCTTCGCCTGCGGCTGTGACCCGCGGGGACTGAACCTTGAACTCCACTGGTAGGACCGCCTCACACCCGTGAGAAAGCTTGAAGGGGGTCTCACCGGTGGCCGTGTTCGGGATCGTTCGCAAGGCCCACAGGATCGAGTGGAGCTGCTCCACCCAATTTCCCCTTAAGTTTTTCACCTTTTTCTTGAGCAGGTTCACAATAATCTTGTTTGCCGCTTCCACCTGGTCGTTGCTCCGGGGGTGGTGGACAGAGGCAAACCTGAGGTCTATCCCCAGCTGGGCGCAAAAGCTGATGAACTTCTCGCTGGCAAACTGGGGACCGTTATCTGTTACTATTGCTTGAGGCAGCCCGTGCCTGCAGACGATCTCCCCCCAGACGAAGTTCCTTATGACTTACGAGGTGACTTTGACAAAGCCCTTAACCTCCAGCCACTTGGAAAAGTAGTCGACCATGACCAGGAGAAACCTCCTCTGCCCACTGGCCGGAGGGAAAGACCCGACCAAGTCCATCCCCCAGATGGCGAAAGGCCATGACGATGTTATGCTTCTAAGTCTTTGAGCAGACAAGAGTTGGAGGGGGCGTACAGCTGGCACTTTTGGCACCTCTTTGCAAACTCTGCTGCATCCTTCCTCAGGGTCTTCCAGAAGTACCCCTGCCTTATTACCCTTGCCTCCAATGTTTTTCCTCCAGAGTGGCTGCCGCACTCGCCCGAGTGTACCTCCCCCAGGATCCTTGGGACCTCTTCTTTGGTTACACATCTTGCCAGGAGCCCTGACAACATCTTACGATGCAACCCCCCTTCCATCATCAGGTAATGAGATGCCTTGCGCCTGAAGCTCTTTGCATCCTTAACCTCCTCCGTCAGCCTGCCAGTGGTCAGGAAGGTTACCAACGGGTCCACCCACGAGGATCGCCGACCTACCTCCATCAACTCCCCTTCCTCGATTGCTGGCCGAAAAAGTTCAGTCAGGGTCCCTCCTCCCCGAGGTCCAAACTTCGCCAATCGATCGGCGGCCGCGCTCTCCTCCCTGGGGACATGCTGGATTGAGAATGATCGGAACCCACCGATGATCGCCCTTACCTTGGATAGGTATTTTATGAGGGTAGGCTCCCGAGCTTCAAACTCTCCTCGGATCTGTGACGCTACTACCATCGAGTCAGTGAAGGCCTCCACGTCTTGGATCTCAAGCTCCTTTGCCAAGCGAAGGCCAGCGATCACGGCCTCATACTCTGCTTGGTTGTTGGTCACCGGAAAGTGGTAAGCCACCGCCTGCTCTATCGCGACTCCCTGGGGGCTTATCAGCACCACTCCTCCCTCGAGGGAATGCTTTCTCGAGGCCCCATCAACCATCATCTTCCACGCTTCCTGTGGCTGTGGCTCCCCCTCCTCGACTTTAACAACATAGTACGCCAAAAAGTCTGCCACCGCTTGCGCCTTAATGGAGAGTCTCGGAACGAAAGAGATGTCGAACTCGCTTAGTTCAATGGACCACTTGGCAAGTCTTCCCGAGTGCTCTACCCCTTCAAAGATCTTGCGAAGAGGATGGTCGGTCACCACCCTAATCGAGTGCGCTTGAAAATACGGCCGGAGCTTCCTTGCCGAGACGACCAAAGCGTAAGCCAACTTTTCGAGGATGGGGTAGCGGAGCTCTGCCTTCTTCAAGATCCGGCTGACGTAGTAGATTGGCAGTTGCTTCTTTCCCTCTTCCCTTACTAGAACGGAGCTCACCGCCTCAGCTCCTACTCCAAGGTACATGGTCAGGTCCTCCCCTTCTTTTGGGCTTTGAAGCAGAGGAGCCTGAGAGAGTTGTCTCTTCAGCCCTTGGAAGGCTTCTTCGCACTCGGCGGTCCACTCAAACCTTTGGTTCCCTCGCAGCACCTTGAAGAATGAAGAACACTTGTCCCCTGACCTGGAGAGGAACCTGCTTAGCCCAGCCAATTTGCCTGTCAAGCGCTGGACCTCCTTGGCATCGCGAGGTGATTCCAAATCTAGGATGACCTTCACCTTGTCCGGGTTGGGCTCTACCCCTGCCGGAGTCAAGAGATGCCCAAGGAACTTCCCGCGGCTGGCCCCGAAGACACACTTCAAGGGGTTCAGCCTCATCTTGAATCTCCGCAGGGTGGCGAACGTCTCTTCTAGATCCTGCAGGTGCGAATCCACACACTTGCTCTTGATCATCAGGTCGTCGACATAGACCTCCAAGTTTCTCCCCCTTTGATCTCGGAAGACCCGATCCATCATGCGTTGGTATGTAGCCCCTGCATTCTTCAACCCAAAGGACATCATCTTATAACTGAAGCATCCCTCCCTCGTGATGAAGGAAACATCCTTGACATCGGGAGGGTGCATTCGGATCTGGTGATAACTTGAAAAAGCATCCAAAAAGCTCATAATAGAAAAACCGACGACTGAATCAACCAGCGCGTCGATCCGAGCCAAGGGGTAGCAATCCTTAGGGCATGATTTATTTAATAAAGAGAAGTCAATACACATTCGCCATTTCCCACCCCCTTTCTTAACCATTACCACATTGGAGATCCAGCCTGGATACTGGATCTCCGAGATGAAGCCGGCCTTCAGGAGCTTCCTGACCTCGTCGCGGATGGGTTCCTCCAGCTTGGTGGCGATGACCCTCATCTTTTGGCGTATGAGACGAGTGCGGGGGTCCAGGTTTAGGCGGTGACATGCCACGTCCGCGTCGATGCCTGACATGTCTGTCGCGCTCCAAGCTAAGATGTCGATGTTGCTTTGGATGCAGGCCCGCACTCGCTCCTGGTCCTCGGGACTCAAGCCCCCGCTGACCCGCACCCTCTGCACCTGCCCTGCGCTGGTGAAGATCTCCATCTCCACTACTTCCTCGGCCGGCTCCAGTCGCGACTGCTCCCAGCTGACCCTTGCTTCTTCTTCCAGCTCCAACTCCCCCCTTCCTACTTCCTCCTCAATCTCCATCGCCCCCTCCGGGCTCTCCTGCTGCTGCTCGACCTCCGCACCCCTCTGGGCCTCCCTCTCAGCTTCTCCCTGCTCCTCCGCCGTCTCCTTCCTCGCCTCTCCTAGGCTCATCTCCTCTTCTCCGACGTCCTCCTTCTGCTCCGCCATCTCCCTCTCTAGCTCTTCCGCCTCGGCCATCCAGGACACGGTGTTGACCGTCGTCACATAGCATTGCCTCGCCACCTTCCGATCCCCCCTGATCCTAACCTGCACCCCTCCGTTATTGAACTTAAGACATTGGTGGAACGAGGAGGGGACGCAGCGAAAGGCGCTGATGAGGGGACGCCCAAAGATGGCGTTGTAACTGCTCGGAGCGTCCACTATCACGAACCTGCAGTTCCGTGACACGCCTCCCAACTTCACATGCAGCCCTACCCCTCCTACTTCCTTCCTCTCTCCAGAAAATCTGAACAGCGGTCCATCCGAAGCCAAGACCCTTTTCCTCTCAACCTTCATCTCATCAAAGGCCTTCTTGAAGATAACGTTCATTGATCTCCCGTTGTCCACCAGTATCCTTGAGACCGTAAAATTCTCCACTGCCGTCTGGATCACCAGAGCGTCACAAAACAGATCTTCATAGTCCGGCATGTCTGCTGACGAGAAGGTGATCTTTTCTTCCGGGGGGGGGGGGGGGGGGGCCTGGGAGGTAGAGGCGACCCCCCTTCGGTACATGGTTTGAAGGCTCCCTTGCTGGTTGCCTCGATCCCCACTCCTCCGTGGATCACCCCGATCCCTCCCCGGGTTCCCACGTCTACCCGGTCCTCACATCTATCTTCTCCCTCCCCCTGCTGCACTTCCACGATCCTAACCGGCGGATCCTGCCTCCTTGCTCCTCTTGCTTCTCTTATCTCTAAGAACTCAGGACAGATGGCCGTCGCGTCACCTTCCTCCTGGTGGAAGTCACAAAAGAGCAACGCCGCCCTACCCCTTCTTCCTTCTCCTCCTCCTCTTCTCCCAACTCCTCGAACTCCTCTCCTTTCTCCTCTTCCTCTGCCCATCTCCATGGTCTCTTGCGGCGGCGGGAGGTGGCCCCTTGGCCCCTGTCTCCACGCCGGTTGGTCAAACCTCCTGGGTTCTCGTAAGTTATCTCTTCCCTGGTAGCCTCCTCCTTGGCCCTGGGGGCGACCCTCCTGGGGCCTCCAACCCAACCGGTTGTTCGGCTCCTGGGCCCCCCATCCCAGCTGCTGCCCCTGCCCTCGGGGTTCTTCCCTTCTTCTTTCTTCTCTTTGCTCCCTCTGCTCTCTCGGCTCCCTCTGCCTTCCCGCTGCAGGCTCCTTCACATCATCTTCTGCCAGCCTGGCCAACTTCCTGGCAAACGCCGGATTTGCCCTCTCGAAGTCTATCTCTTTCGCCGCCCTCTTCATGAGCTCCTCAAAGGAGAGGGGGGGGGGCACTCTCTTCAACTCCATACTGAAGAATCCCGGCCTCAGCCCCAGGGTGAAGGCGAGCATCGGCGCGTACCCTGGGACCTCCTGGACCGGGAGGATCTCTTCCTGAAACCGGTCAACGTAGTTACCCAGTGTATCGTCCTGCTTCTGCCTCACTGCAAACATGCACTCCGCCTCCTTCCGCTTCTTAGACGTTGAGAACCTCAACAGAAACCCTCGGCGCAGATCTTCAAAGCTGTATATCGAGCTCGCCGGCAACTGGTGGAACCAGTCCGGGCTTTCTCCTTCAATGTGATGACGAACAACCGATACTTGAAGGCATCTGTCATCTGCCTTATCGAAACCACGTCTTCGAACCACTGCACATATTGTACAGGGTCATCCTTCCCTGAGTAATAGGATATGTCCGGCTCCCGGAACCCCTCTGGCACCGGAGCTGAGATGATGAGCTCGCTGAAAGGGCTCTCGCCTCCTGCCTGGCGAGAAGGTATGTCGCGGCCTCGGCTGGCTGGCCCGATCCGCGAGACCGTGCCCAGGAAGAGTTCTCGCACAGCCGCCTCCCTCTCGCCCAAATCTACCAGAGTCTCCTTGCCTGGGCGCTGGCCTGGGAAGAGCTCCCGCACGGCCACGTCCCTCTCGCCGACTTCCACCGAGACCTCCTTCCCGGGGCGCTGCCCAGGGGCATTCTCGCCCAAGAGCGGGACCGCCTCCACTGGAACCTCAGGAGTCGCCCACTCACTCCTCGCCGAGAAGGCCAAGCTAATGGTCTGCAGGACTTCTCGCCTGAAGTCCTCCAACATCTTCCCCGTCGCCTCCTCTCCCCGGGTGGGGGAGCCTCCAGAACCAGACCCTTCACCTTCACCTCCAGCCATGAGACTAAACTCAAGGCTTTCTTGTATCAGCTGCCTTCCACGCTCACCGCACCAGAACTGTTGAAGCCAAAATTGACCTCAACGGGAGTTCAAAAACAGGGGTGCAGCCAACACCTACTTCTCTCGAGCCCCGACCCTCGACTAGTTGCAAATGACCTAAGACTGGCCCAAAGCCTCAGCAGGGAGGTCCCACCTTGCACCCGGAAGATCTCTGAGAGCTTCCACTCCAAAGCCAAAAGCTTGGCTAGGAGCTTCTCAGAAAGCACTAGAGATTTGGAGGATAATAAGAGCTTGCTTTCTAAGGAGCCCTTATGGGTCTATTTATAGCCTTTTGCTGACCTGAGATTACTGAAATACCCTTGGCTGACCTGCCAATAGCCAAATCTCGCTGTTTGTAAAGTACTAAATGCAGCCCCTGGAGGCGTATGGGTAATTTTACTTGAGGGTAATTAAGTAATTTTACCCCGGGCCCTGGGCCCCACTCGGCGAAAATCCCGAGCCGAGAATCTTCTCGCCCCCACTTGAAGCCCTCTCGCCAGCCCCTAGTCGCCAGCCCCTAGTCGTTGGCGGGTCTCGGCCGAGGCCTGGCGCGAGCAGCCTCACCTGGCTTATGAGCGGGTGCTCCAGAGCTTGGCGCAAGCGCAAGCGTTCCCGCCCACTCATGGGTGGGAACTTCTCCAAGGCGGGAGCTCTTCTGGTCTGAAGCCCGAAGCTAGCCCGAAGCTAATCCAATCCTCCGGGTACCACTCAGCGAATATGTGGTTGTACATATTGTTTTAGTTATACGTTGATTAATGCTATATTGAGGGCTTGTAGATCTTTCTTCAACAACTAAAAATTTTTCTTCTTCCTTACGAGATCGGCTTAGAATAGAGAAGTCCCCCAAATAATCCTATTTTTATTCAGACAGTTCCTTTCTGCAACGACTATATTGAATTGAAATGACCCTTTAATCTTCGAACATTTGCGAGATGATATATCATTTAGACTTCTGTTGTTTGACAAACAAAGATTATATACACTATTTGCTATCAGCTAGTCGCTCGGCGATTAAGTAAGCTTGGTCAGTGACATTTGTTCGATGATAGAATTCCATTTAGAAATGTGTTCATCAATCTTCTATTGGCTAGTCCCTTGATGGTCAAGTAGACTTGGTCTACAACTGACTTGAGTTTCGGAGACCAAAAACCCATTCTATTTTAGGAAGGTGCGCAACTACTCGTGGATTCTATTATATTTCAGTGACCATCATTAATGGTCGATGATTAACAAATTGTTGTGATTCTTGTCCATAATTATGTTATGAACTCTCTATAGCTTGACACTCACTGCAATTGCACGACGAATAGACTCAATCAAATTGAAAAAACAACATATAAAAAACTTTAGTCCTAGACATGATAAAACTTCTAAGGATTTTCCAATCCCTTTAACTTTCACTTAGCTTTGTTCTTCAAAGCATCTGAGATTTCTGCCAACAATTGATATTAACTTTTTATAACCAAAATATATTTACAACCCAAAATCCTATATTTGCACACCAAAATGCTATTGACACATTGTAAACAAAATTTATATTTGCATACTGAATTCCACACCGATATTGTTCATTCAACTTGTTCCCTCTATCACCAAGGCATGATATTAATGTTTATATATCCTCATTATTACTACTTGGTTTCCATTGTGATTCAACTGCGAGCTGCTTGAGTTGGTTGATTGTTTTTGGTTGATATACCCTTCCTCCCATTTCTTCTTATGTTCCTCAACCTTTCCTCTTATTTCTTTATCTTCCTTTTCTCTTTTCGTAGTTTTGGTTTCTTCACCTGATACGAAGACAACTCCTCGGGTCTACCGCGCACCCCTCATTGTAGTCTATATAGCTCTAGTGACATTATCATCATTTACTGTGCCCCACTCCTATTTATATATGGGAGTGGAGGTGAGTTATTTGGATTATCTTTGAACATTGTCTTGTCTAGGCTCTCATAGGAGAGACGACTCTTAGTGGGATCCTTTCCTCAAGAGTGAGAGTCGAGCATGCCTCGATATCTTGCATCTAACCTTTTTAATTCAATCGTCGGACAATGATAGTCGGATATATCATTTAGTTTGACCTGTCGTTTAGTTAGGGCTTCCACTTGAACCCTAATTATCTCCTTTACTGTTCATGATGCCAACGCCGCTCCATCTCCACATCTTTTGCCGATTGATCTTCTAGTTCATGAAGCCCGCGCCGACCAACATCTTTCAAGCGTATGCATCCTCTCTCGTGCTGTAATTGTCTCTCCTCGTCAGCTGCATGATTTCACCGATCGGCCAACCTGATCTTTGTCTTCCCCACTCCTCCAGTCCATCCTCATCCAACCGTCTTCTTCCCTAGCGTGTCACTGAGCATCGTGTCGGCCCTCCAGCGCTTTCTTCAGCATCCTGTCAGGCCTTCAACATCTCCTTACAGCAATGAACCGCGTTCAAACTGTAGTTTCTTTACGTGTCGGCCTTGTCTCTGGTTGTCTTTCAGTCGAAACTAACCGCCTTCCTTCCCATCCCCCTCGTTCTGCAATGACCCTAGCCACCATCCACTTCCTCCCAACAACCGACACATCGTCCTCTGCCAACTTCCAGCAGCGTCAGGTGTTTTCTTTGCCCGACCGATGTCCATTATCCGCCCCTTCGACGTTTCGGTCCTTCCATTTTTTTCTCCACTCATCTATTACAAACCCTAAACTGGTTCCATGGCCCGTCCTTGACTACATGGGTTACTCCATTTTGTTGTGGATATCCACGCGATCCATCTCCATGTGATTGAGATTTCTTTGTTCGGCTGCTCCGACTCACTCGGTTTGATCGCATGTGACGAACAATACTTTGACGTCCAATCCACCCCCGCCGACCAATAGGTTCCTATGGAGACTATCTATATGGAGGGCCCGTACCCCTAACCTCTTGTGGCCCACATTGAAGGAGTAACTCCTATGACAGCTTCCAAGAGGGTAATGTCTACGAGCACCTTAGCTCCATTCTGCGGCCCGACACTGTTGCCATCTACATCACTGCGTTCATCGAGGTTGTCACGCGTGCCGCCGACTTATCATCCGACCATTTTCTGGGGGGTACTTTCTTGCAGGTCTGCAACTCGACCTCTTGGCACGCCTTTGAGTCCACAACCCGACTAGTCTCTCTTGTAGCATGGGTCAAACTCGTTGGTTCGACGAGGAATTCTACACAGCACAACCGTCCTCCACTACCTAACTTCCCCATCAGCCACTGCCACCGCCGAAATCTGAAACACCACTCCATCGGTTGGAGCACCTTCTTCTACTTGGGCTCATGTTGATCGGCCCACCACCGTCGTCAATTCTTCCACTCATGCCTCTACTGGTACCCTTCCACCCCAACACTCATCTCATCAGTAGGACCTCAAGCTTCACCGCAAGGGCCTTTTTTTCATTGCCACCAGTCGTATTTTCCCTCCCATAAATGCCCTCACAAGAATTTGTGCTTTCTGATCAACGCTGAAGATGACGATTCTGATTTTGCCGACCATGATCCTCTGATGCTCACTGATGACCCCTATGAACCTTGACCTTGAGGACAAAGTCGAGTTTTCGGGAAGGGAGTGTTTATACGAAGACTTCTCTAGCCTGCCACTCCCCAAGTAGTCTATGTAGCCTTAATGATACTGTTATCACTTATTGTATGCCTACTCCCACCTATTTAAGGGAGTGGAGATGAGTTATTTGGTTTATCTTTTAGTATTCTTGTCTAGGATCATGGGAGAAATGACTTTTAGAGGGATCATGCCCTCAATAGTCGGAATCAAGCATATATGATAAAGAAAGACATGATGTACTTAGGCAATAATGAGATTATGACACAAGATAGGGCACAATGGAGACAAAGGATCCATATAGCCGACCCCACTATAGTGGGATAAAGGCTTGATTGTTGTTGTTGTTTGTCGACGATAGCCAGATCTACCATCACCTCTCATTTTCTTTTCCCTTTTACTTTTCTCAAGTTATATTCTTTTTTGTCTTGCTTCTGTGTCTATAATCCTAGCCTTCTAAAATCTATAATTTTTCCTTTTTTGAATTTTTTTCCAGCAAGGTATATTGTTAGGTTACGACTACTATGGAAGAAGAAAGAGCAATACTTGCGAATGATTCTTGATGCCCTAGGGGGATGTCGCGATTCCCCCCAAATACCCAGCCGCTGAACCGGCCAGGCCCGCCCGGATTGTTTAAGAAGAGGGAGAGACTAAACCAGTTGTCTCTTTGTTCGTTGGCCCCTTCCGATGGTAGTCCGCACCAAAGCGGCTCTGGTTCATATCATTCCTGCCGTCTTCAAAAAATTGCTTGCCCTCAAGAAACTCAGGGTATGTCTTCTTGAGCTCGTCATAATCTACCCAAGTCTGTTCGACTCTCAGCCATGCCCCTCCAGTGAATTAGTAATCGTACAATGGATTTCCCCTGCACTGTCTTAACCCTTGCTTCAAGAATCCTCTTCGGTACCGGCCAAACTTCGCCCAATTTCATCATTTCCGACAAGTGACTAACATTTAGAGCGTCTCCTTGTGTCGCCTTCTGGAGCAGCAACACATGAAAGGTTGGGTGGATACGGGAGTCCGCCAGAAGTTCCAGAGTGTAAGCCACAACCTCCACCCCACTCAAGATCCGAAAAAGCCCGTGGTAGCGGGGTGCCAGCTTCTGGTTGTTCACTACTACAACCGACATCTATCGATAAGTTTGTAATTTGAGGTACACCCACTCTCCCACCTCGAAGTTCTGATCTCGTCGGTGCTTGTCTGCTTGGATCTTCATGTGGTGTTTTGTTTTTTGAAAATTCTCATTCAGCTGTTTTAAGATGTCATCCCGTCTTCGCAATGCGGACTCCACTTTCAGCACTTCGGTCGATCCTTTTTCGTAGTTCTGTAGTGTCGGTGGAGCTCTCCCATACACGCTCTCGAACGACATCATCTTTGTCGTTTTTTGGTACGATGTGTTATCCCAGTACTCCGCCCAAGGGAGCCATTTACTCCACTAATGGGGTTTACCCGCAATGAAGCACCGCAAATAGGTCTTCACGCTTCTATTGAGGGCCTCCGTCTGCCAGTCTTTCTGGGAGTGGTTAGCTGTACTCATGCGTAAGGACGTCCCCGTGAGACGGAAAAGCTCCTTCCAAAACCTGCTAATGAACACGGTGCCGCGATCGAAAATGATGGAAGTCGGTATTCCATGTAGTCTCACGACCTCCCTGACGAAGGCTTCCGCCACGGCCTCTGCGGTGCAAGGGGGCGCCGGTGCAATGAAGTGTCCATCCTTATAGGGGCGGTCCACCACTACCAGAATGACTGACTGGTCCTAAGATTTGGGTAATACCTCAATGATATCCATTGCAATACTTTCTCATGTAAGCTCTGGAATGTCCAGCGACACCAGTAACCCAGCTGGAGCGGTCGTGTCATACTTTTGCCTCTGGCATTCCTTACTGTTCTTCACATGCTATGTTACATCCGCCTTCAACAATTTTCAATACACATTCTGCTTGATTTGTTGATAAGTCCGCAACAATCCGTAGTGCCCTCCACTAGGGGTGTCGTGAAACTTGTGAAGTAACTGCTGCCTCAACGGGGAACCTGGTGGCGTCTTCTGTAGTACAAAGGGCCATTAATGACATGGTAGCCCGCTTACACTCCTCTACCTTCCGCAATATTCATCAACATTTGTCGCAGCTTCGTATCGGCTAAAACCTCCTGATGGACATCCTCCACTATGCCCAAGACCGGCACAGAGATAGCAAAAATAGAACTCGTCGTAGGCCAGCGCGAAAGCGTGTCGACGACCTGATTCTCTTTCCCCTTTCGGTATTCAATCTCATAGTCGTACCCTAGAATCTTTGTCATCCATTTATGTTTCTCTTTATTACGAGACCCGCTGCTCCAGGAAGTACTTTAAACTTTGGTGGTCGGTTCGTATTTTGAAGTGCCTCCCAATGAGATACGACCGCCATTTTCCCACCACATGCATGATCACCAACATCTCCTTCTCATAAACCGATAGTCCTAGCGCCTTCCCTTGAATCGCCTTGTTGTAGTACGCCAACAGCCTCTCTTCCTGCATCAACATCGCCCCCAAGCCGGCTCCCGACGCATCCATTTTTGTTATGAACAATTTGGAGAAATTTGATAATGTTAGCCCCGGGGTCATCACCATGGCCTCTTTTAGTGTTTGGAACGCTAACTCTGCGTCCCCTCCTCAACCAAACTTTCCTTTTTGAAGTACTGTGGTCAGCGACGTAGTGATCTTCCCGTAGTCCTTCACGAATTTCTTGTAGTAGCCCGTTAGCCCCAGGAACCCTCTCAACATCTTAATGTTGGTGGGCGTGGGCCACTCCGTCATGCTCTGGATTTTTTGTGTGTCTGGTCACACCCCTTCTCTATTCACCAGGTGGCCTAGATACTCCACCTCCTGTTCCCCGAAAGTGCACTTCGATCTCCTCACGTACCAATTTTGCTCCTTGAGAACTTGCAGCACCATCCGCAGGTGCTGCTCGCGCGCCTCCAGACTCAGACTGTAGATGAGGATTTCGTTGAAGAAGACTTAACACAAACTTCCGCGACCACCTCCTGAAGGTTTCGTTCATTACCTTTTGAAAGGTTGTCAGCGCCTTCGTCAATCTAAAGGGCATCACTTGGAATTTGTAGTGCCCTTTGTGTGTTCGAAGCGCCGTCTTATCTACCTCCCCCTCCTGCATGCGAATTTGGTGGTATCCCGACCGTAAATCCAACTTCGTGAAGTAATGGGCTCCTTGCAATTCATCCAGAAGTTCGCGCGATGACCAGGATTAGAAATTTGTCTTTAACTGTGACCTCATTGAGTGCTTTGTAGTCTATACAAAATCTCCAAGTTCCATCCTTCTTTTTCACCAATAGGACCGGAGAAGAAAAATGACTTGTGTTGTGTCGAATGGTTCCTTCCCGCAGCATTTCCCGGACGCATCTCTCGATCTCCCCCTTCTGTATATGAGGATACCCGTATGGCCGAACATTGGTGGGCTCCGCACCCTCCTTGATCAGGATTCAGTGATTGCATGCCCGCGGTGAGGGCAGCCCCTTCGGTGTCTCAAAGACATCCTCGAACCTCTCGATGACCTCCTGCAACTTTTCTGGTATCTTTTCCTTCCGCTCTCCCGGATCTCCTCCTGCCAGGACCTAAGTCATAGGGTAGTCCCGCTTGAGCCACTTCCACAAGGACAAAATTGTGGCTTCTTTCACCTACGGGCCCGTCTGACTCTTCAGCTTGTGCGTCTTCCCACCATATGTGAACTCCATGGTCTTGTTCTCCCAATCATTTGTAACTAGTTTCAATACCTCAACCACTGCACCCCCAAAACGACATCTGAACCCCGAACCGATAGTATATACAAATCCACATGACACCTGAACCCTTGTATCGTAAGCGACACCTTCTTCATGACCCTCGTGCACAATAGGAGGCTTCCGTCCACTACGAGCACCTTGAACACCTTGTCCTCCATCAGTGTCATGACTAATTTTTTGGCCACCTCGGTGTTGATGAAGTTGTGGGTGCTCCCACTGTCCACCAATATAGACACCTTTTGATCCACCACACTTTCTATCATCTTCATTATGGAGGGTTTCCCTCCCCCTTCTAGGGCATGCACGAATACTTCAATCTCCCCCAGATCGAGGACTTCAATCTCCTAAGCCAGGCTGTCCTCATTGGCCTTCGGTTCCTTCTCCTCTTGTATAATGTATACCTGCACCACCTTACGCTTGTGCCTTAGAGCAAATTGCTCCTCGCAAGTGTAGCACTGTCCCTTGGCCCATCAATCATGCATCTCTTGCCACGACAATCGCTTCACTGCGGCCTCCCTCCGTGTGGATGAGTTGTTGGTCCCCTTGGTCGTACCCTGCTCTGCTTCCTTACCGCTCCCTCGGTAAGCTGTTGCCTCCTTGCGTCTTCCCAGTTTTTCCTCTTGCAACCGTGCCATCCAGATGGCTTGTGCTATGCTCCTGGACTGAAATGCCTGCACCTCATTGCTGATTTTCTCCTTGAGTCCTACCATAAAACACCCTAGAAGCGCCTTCTCTGACCACTGCACTCGGTTAGCTAACCTTTCAAACTCCTTTCTATACTCATTGACGGTCCCTATCTATCTCAGCTTATTCGGCATCATATTGAAGTCCTCATATTTGTTCAGCCCAAACCTCGCGATGAACCCATCATAGAATTCCTCCTCTGTGGGGTAGGGTCGCTGCCTTCTCCACCAGTTCAACCACTGATATGTCTCCCCTTCCAGATGAAAAGAAGTGATGTGTACACACTGGTGCTTGGGAAGCTCCTGTTACTCAAAAAACATGTCGGCCCTCTCGATCCATTCCAGTGGGTCGCCGTTTTTGTACTTGGGGAAACTCCATCCTTGTTAGTCGGGGCTGCACTGGTGGGCAGTGTTGTTGCGGCGCCCGCACCTCCTGGAACTCTGGAGGTTTTCCCCAACCTTGATTCCACTGTCCCTCATTCTCCCATGGTCTTCCCCTGTCTTGCATGATGGGCCTCCGATCCCAGTGGTCCTCTGCTAGCGCCTCTCTCCTCCTCTTTGTGGGGTTTGAACACCCCGCGCCATCCCATGCTGGTTTCGTTGCTTCCTTCCCCTTCTCCCCGACCCCAATGAGGCTGCCGCTGCTGCCGATGCAGTTCCGGGTCCCTGGTGAACCCACAAGAGCCTCCAAAACTCTTGTCGGTCCTGCCGAAGTCGCACGGTGGCTTCCCTAGCGCTTGCTGGCCAGAAGCGGCGACCCCCGTAGCCCCGCCAGAGCCCCGATCCCGCCTTCAGTTCCCATCGTCGGCGGAATCCCTCCCATGTTTCCTGTGGTCGACTGACGCATCTTCCGCGCCGCTGGAATCAGCCCCACCGTCGGCTGCAATGCCCTTGTCCCGGTCAGCCACCGTTCAATGCAGCTGATCCGCTCCCTGAGCGCTTTCGTCGCCTCTAGCTTCGCCGCATGGGAGCGCTCCTCTCCCACGCACAACTTCAACAACAACTCCTGCTTCAGCGCCTCCATGAGGTCCCGAAGACCTTGCTTCCCCTCTTCCAGTGCCGTGAGACGTGTGTCGTGGGTTGCCATGGTCGACGGTGGAGGATGACATCTCTGCTACTCCTACGAAAGAAGAAAGAGCAATACTTGCGAATGATTCTCGATGCCCTAGAGGGATGTCGCAATTCCCCCCAAATACCTAGCCGCCGAACCGGCTGGGCCTGTCTAGTTTGTTTAAGAAGAGGGAGAGACCGAACCGGTTCAGTCTCCTTGTTCTTTGGCCCATTCCGATGGTAGACCGCACCAAAGCGTCTCCGGTTCATATCATATATTAACTTTGCATTTGATCTGGCTCTAGGATAATGACAGGATGGGGAATGATTTGTTGTGAGGATGAAGGAGTGGGATGTGATCCAGGTAAGCTTGATGGTAGATAAATGATGGCAGGAATGAAATCTTGTGGTAGACAAGGTGGTGGAGGTGTAAGATTCAGAAAATCATTAAGTGGAGAATTGAAGGTAGTCTCAGCTTAGAGAGGTGGATGAATTTGTTATGTTCTTTGCTGAACAATCTCTCTCAACATCTTTTACTTTCTTCTTCTCTTCCATCGATATATGATACAGCTTTTTCTTTAGATATTTGCTCCTCCTGATCATTTCCTCCAGTAGCAGCTTGACTCACTACAACTTCAATTTCCTTTGCCAACTATGACTCCACCCGAGCATTCTTTACTATCTCAACAGCCTGCTCTTCTTGAGGTTTCACAACTTCTTCTCCTCGCTCTTCTACCAACACTTTAATTGCTATTTCAACAAATAGAAATTAGCAGCTTCTAGTTTAATTTTATCAACCAACACTTCAGCGATAGACTTCCCTTGAGTTATATCAGTATCTTTTTACTAAAACCTAGTATCCATTGGTGCCTTTTCACCTTCTTGTTTTGCTACTTCCAATGCATTGCTCTCCCTGTATCCATGTTAGAGAATTTCTTACTTTCCCCATATGTTGGTACTTCCTCTTCATGTGAGCAATCTTCCAGTTCAAAATTTTCTCTAGCTTGGCTATTATCCCCATTTTTTATTTCCGAAAGAATAGAAAGCAGAACTTTCGAGTGTTAGAGTTCGGAACAATATGAGCTTTGAGATATCCAAAGATTCTCCAATCTCAGTGAGGTAATCTATTTGGCTTTGGAGGTCTGTGACTTTGGATATGAGAGTTTGTGTATGATATTCCAGTTTGGCTTCCAGATGAGCAGAGAAGGAATAAAATAGTGGGGCTCGATGTCTATGAGATCAATTATGGTGTAGGCAGGTATCACAGAAGAGGGATCAATAAAGGCTTGAGGTTGATCGTGACTAGATAGTGGTGTAGGAGGAATGAATTGATCAGCAGCTGGGGTTGTCGAGGGGTGTTTTGGTGAAGTAGTGATGTGTCAGAATGAAGGTGTCAGTTAATATGTCTCTTTGGAATGGTATCTTCAGGGAGAGGCTCTTCAAATTCAGGTTTTTCGGATAAATTTTCAAGAGGTAGGAAGTTGAAAGATGATTGAGAGTGGCTTCAATAGGGGGGCACTGTTGAGGAGATTTTTGTCTTTGTTTGTGGTGGGTTGTGTGGGTGGTGTGGGTGGGTGGGGTGGGGGTGGGGGGGGGGGGGTGCTCTTTAACAGACTTTGAAGGGGCATTACTGGTGGTTTTTGTTATTACCCTTTTCCCGTGATCAAAGACCTTCATAGTTAGTCTTTTTCTACCATTAAAAGGGATCCCAACAGAGGTAGAGATTAGAGTGGAGTAAGCTGAAGCAAGATACTAGCTCGTAACTCAACTAAAAGAAAGAAATTGAAGTTTATTCTTAATCAAATCAAAAAGAAAAATGCCCCAATTTATCTTCTTTCGAGTACTATTGCATGTTAGTTATTTTTACTATATGAAAATTGCATAATTAGTTTATGTCATAGCATATCTTTTAGCAAAATTTTATTTTATTTTAAGAGATTATAAAACTCTCTACTTATACTTAACGTAAAGTTTGCATATAATTAGAGCATTAGGTGAGTCTGCATGCTCATGTAGGATGAAATGAAGTAAATAATATTTTCCCAATGCTTATTTTGTTTTTTGTGGACTAGCTGAATCACTGATCTGAGGACACAGATAAATAAAATTCTTAATTTTAAATCATGTTTTAAGTATAACACGTGTCTTTTATGTAAATAAGTGAAAAGACGGAACTGCCTGAGCGTCTACAGTTATCCCCTGCACGACGTGGCATCACGACGCATATTTTCTCTCACTCTAATAATGCAGTAAAATAAATCATTACTGATTGGATTGGCAAAGGAATACTTTCACAAGATCTACAGAGTCTAAATTCTTTGGGATGCTCCTTTAGATTAGGAGGTGATGAGGATCCATCAGAGCATGCACTAGGAGGGGTTCATCGTAAGGCGGGACTCACTTTTGTGTACTCGCGCAGGAGGACTTGATCGTATCGCTGATCCAACTCAGTGGATGTGTCCGGATCCGCGTTCCGATTTGATTTCATATATTATTCTGTTATTTTTGCATTTATTTTGATCTATGCGAGTAACCCCACCTCTGGCCAATCATAGTCGTCGATGGTAGGATGCCCTAGTTTTCTCTTTATTATAAATAGTGTTAAGAGGGTTGCATAGGGCTATTGCAGATTTTGGAGATATCATTCCTGAATCCCGCGATCTTCTTACGTTGACGATTCCGTGGAACCCTAGGTGACGTCTCTTAGGCGCTTATCTTCCTCCCCAAGGTACTACCTGACCCAAACCATCTTTCTCCCACCCTGAAATCCCTCTACCGCCACCCCACAAACCCGAAACAGTTGCTGCCCCGTTGGAAATCCGTTTCCCATTGTAGTCGCCCCTTCTTCTAACCCCAATCGCAGCGGCCACCTATTCCACTACTCCAGCAGCAGCCACCGCCTATTCCATCACTCCAACAACAACCTCCGCCTGAGTTTCCCACCCCTACAACCACCGCCGCCAGTCCCCCCGTCAATTGCAGCCTCCACCGCCCCTTCTTCGCCCCCCCCCCCCACGACAGCTGCCTACGACCACCCGACATTGCCACCACCCCCTCCGTGGATCCACCTACAAATCCCCTCCCCTACCCAAATCTGTCCCGATCTATACATTCCACCCCATATCCAGTCCCCACCCATCCGATCTGCCTCCTACAGCTCGGATTCGCCTCCAAACCGCCGAATCCACCCTCCTTTCGCGTGGATCTGCCTGCATATAGCTGGATCTACCCCATTTCGGCCCTATCCACCCTCCCGCTGTCCGGATCTGCCTCCATATAGCAGGATCCACCCTCCCACCGCCAAATCCAGCCGTCTGCATTGTCATTCCGCCTTCAATTCCACATCGGATCGTCATCAAAGCACTTCCTTCTCTGAAATCTCTATTGTCTTGGACATCCACTTATTCGGTGAGTCACTTGTTGTATTGGACAATTATTTTTAGCATTATTACTATTGGTTATCTTATGCTTGCTTAGATAAATTATCTGTAGATAGTTCGTTCTCAAATCGCTTGTGATTTGCAGTGGACTCATTCATCACGTGTTTTGCTTTGCCCCCCCCCCCCCAAGCGGATGAAAGCTATTAAATGTTTTGCTAACTGAATGTTTTTTCCTCTTTAAATATTATTGCGCGAGTTAAATATTATTGTTGCTCATACTAATTTGTCTTCATCATCGATGGTAGCCTAGGAAGCACCAGTACGGGTACGGGTACTGAGTATGATACGTATTCGATACATTGTTACAACAAAAATTTAAAACAAGGATACGGTATGGCAGGATACGTTGTATTAAATATAATAGATATGTATATATATTTCTCACAAATGTAATTAAAAGTGCTCAAAATAATTATAGATCAAACATAATTGCATAAATCATCAATTTCTAAATTTTATACATACAAACAACATGAATATGAAGAACTAACTACACATGTATATAGTTAAAAACAAAATAATAAAATTTAAATCAAATTCTTTATAGTTTTAACGAAAAAAGATACTTAACTCGGAAACGCATTTTGTCATAAACAAACACCGCTAGTTGCATTTATGGTTCATTATTTTTTCTTTTTAAAAAGACACAAAAGTCTTTTACTTACTTTAGAAAAACATACTCTATCGCAATATGTAGAACGATTTGACAAGTCCAAGTGTACCTATAGACTAGAGTAACAGGTGTATCCGATAGACTAGAGTAACAGGTGTATCCGCCGAGTATCAGGTACGTACCGGTACCGAATACGTATCCGGTACAAGTACGTGACCCTCAAGGTAGTATGAGTGCTTCATAGATGGTAGCATTGCTTGTAGAATAGGGATTAACGTGTCAAGTTCTCGTTGTCATCCCTAGTAGTCTTGGTTTTGTGCCCCGCTTAGCCCACCCTACATCAATTGGTATCAAAGCCCAGGTCGGGCGGCTTGCATGCTACGTAGTGGTGGAGCTTTTAGATCCAACATGTCAGATCCACTAGTCACCGACGACCGAGCGACAAGCTCGAACTCTGGTGCCACTTTTACCAAGTTTAACGTTATGTTCTCGATCGTTTAGACACTTTAGGCGCCCAGTTTGACTGTGCGTCATGAGCTTGCGAGGTGAACTTCCGTTTAGATCACTTAGAGAATGTGAGGGACACTCCCGCACAACACGATGCTCTCTTAAGAATGACCCCGATGTTCCTCCTCGCCCCGACCAGTGTCTGACGGATGGTCAGCCTCCCATAGACCGTCACTGTCATGATATTCCTCCCCGAGCGCTAGCACCGCCAGTGAGACGGAATCCCGATCATGCATTTGAGTGTAGACAAGCTCCGACTCATAATAGGTACCCACATCAGAGTGATAAGTATCGTGTGCCCCGTGAACCTTATTTTGACCCCAGAGATTATGTGCCCCCACACTGTCGCCGCGACCATCACTGTGATTAGTATTATCTCCCAAGTCGGAGAGAGCGTGGTCCCTCGCCCGTTCAATATGATTACGCCCATGATGATTACCCAGAGGATTATCCCGAACCACGAAGAGGTGTCCAGGCATACGACATCACTCATTGTATTCGTATCGACACTCCCACCTTTGATGGTTGCCAGGACCCAAAGACTTTTAGCGATTGGGTCCTCGATATAGACCAATATTTTGAGTGGTACGACATGAGCGATGATTGGTGCGTTCAGTTTGCCAATATGAAGTTGCTTGGGCAGTTCAAAGTATTTTGGACCATCGTCGAGAGAGCAGCCGATAGGTAGGGCTATTTCCCCATTAGTTGAAGGATAAGTACCCCCCTGCATTCTATAGAGAGCAGCTACTGGAGTAGTTATACGGTCTACGCAAAGGGACACTTACCGTTGCTGAGTACATAGCTCGTTTTGATGATCTCGTTGTGAGTTACATTGCGAAGGGGCCCATCGCTATTGCATCTCGTTTCAGGGTCGGCCTACGATCTGATATTCATAGAGAGTTGTTACCCCACTGCCTCGAGAGTGGGGAGCAGATTTTCCAGCTCTCCTTGGAGTATGAGTAGTACTTACGCTCCTCTGGACCTAGGTAGGGCCCCACTAGGTCTGACAGCTCATCGTTTTGGAAGCCCACCCCACCCTCAGGCACCCCTACTGCGCTGCCCTGTGCCCCTCTGGACATGAAGGGCATGGCCTCTATCACTGATCAACCCAGATTCGGTGGCATCATATGATTTAGATGTTCGGACAGAGGCCACGTGGCAGCCCTGTGTCCCACACGAACTCTACTTGTTGAGGAGGGAGAGCCCAACCCTGATGCCAAGAGAGAGGAAGTTACAAAGGATATTACTGCCACTGTTGAGGAGGGATGAGATAGTGACGTTAAGCAATCCTTAGAGATGAGAGTGATTAGGCATCTCCTGCACACCTCACGTGTAGATGAGGATTGTCGTCACACTACGATATTTTGCGCATATTTTCCTAGTGCAGATGGTTCCTGCAAATCAGCTATTGACAGTGGTAATTGTGTGAACATTGAGGCACAAAAGGGTCTTGATCGTATGCAGGTGAACGCCGAGCCTCACCCTCACCCCTATCCCATCATCTGGGTTGAGAAGACAATGATTCAGGTTACCCAACGGTGTCTCGTCCCGATCAACATCGCCTCCTTCAAGGATCGGGTTTGGTGTGATGTCATTCCCATGGACGTCACACATGTTCTGCTAGGTCGCCCTTGGATATTTAATCGTCACGTCACGTGTTTAGGCCGCTCGAACACGTGTGTCTTTTATGATAAGGGGCGGAATATCACGTAATCACCTACCCAACCTAATGAGAAATTCAATGGTCGAATTGAGCCTAATGTGAGCACAAGTTCTTTGAAACCACTTGATATTTTGAGGCAAGGCGAGTTTCTGCGAGACAACATCGAGTCTGGCATAATTTATGTTGTCGCTCCACCATGGCCTCAGAGTGCTTTCCTGACGACCATTCCCCAGTTGTGTGTCCCCTTTTGGACGATTTTGCGGACATCATACCCGATGAGCTCCCTGATGAGTTGCCCCCCTATGTGACATTCAACAGGTCATGGTCCTGATCCCAGGGGCTTCTCTCCTTAATCTGCCCCACTAATGCATGTATCTTGATGAGCACGCTGAGCTCAAGAGGAAAGTTGATGAGATTCTTTTGAAGCAATTCATTCGAGAGAGCTTGAGTCTGTGTGTGGTTCCCTCCCTTCTTACCTCTAAGAAGGACGCCAGTTGACGTATGTGCATAGACAACATGGTCATCAATAAAATTACTTTAACGTATCGTTTCCCCGTTCGACGACTCGATGACTTATTGGATACTCTGTCTGGTGCCTAGATCATTTACAATATTGATCTTCGTAGTGAGTACCACCAAATTTGAGTTCTTGAGGGAGACGAGTGGAAGAAAGCTTTTAAGACCAAGGATGGTTTGTATGAGTGGTTTGTCATGTCATTTGGGTTGTCGAATGCCCCGAGCACTTTTATGGGAGTCATGACACAGGTGTTACGACCATATATGGGTAAGTTTCTGGTTGTATACTTTGACGATATACTTATCTATATCTCGACCCAGGACGGCCACCTCGATTACTTGAGGCTTCTCTTTGACATCCTCCGCCAGGAGAAATTGTATGTGAACTTGAAGAAGTTCTCTTTCCTCCTTGAGCCTGTTCATTTTCTGGGATTTATTATGTCGTCCCCTGGTGTATCTGTTGACCCCAAAAAGGTCAAATCCATTCGCAATTGTCCTATGCTTGCGACCATCCACGAGGCTTGCAACTTCCATGGACTTGTCACCTTCTATAGGAGGTTTGTCCAAGGGTATAATACAATCATGGCCCTATTTACGAGTTGCCTTCAGAAAGGCGAGCTCCAGTGGGCCGTCACGGCCACGAGGCATTTGAGGAGATCAAGGAGAGATTGACGACGGCCTCTGTTCTGAAACTTCCTGATTTTAGCCGCACGTTTGAGGTTGTGTGATGCATATGGTGTTGACATTGGGGCGTGTTGAGCCAAGATGGACGCCCAGTATCTTACTTTAGCGAGAAATTGAACAAGACAGCTAATATGCTCGAATTATGATCAGGAATTTTATGTTATCATCCAGTCTCTGCTATACTGGAAGCACTATCTCCTTCCCCGAGAGTTTGTGCTTTTACTTAGACCATCAAACATTATGATACTTGGATTCGCAACGCAAGTTGGGTCATCGACACGCCAAATGGGTCGAGTACCTCCAGGATTTCTATTATGTTCTCAAGTACCGAGCTGGTGTTGAGAACAAACTGATTGATGCATTGAGTCTCCATGTCTTCCTATTACAAACGATGAGCACATGAGCGGATGGCCTTGAGAGAGTGATACCAAATTATCCAACGTACCTTGATTTTGGCGAGATTTATACCGCCTTGTCCCCAGACCCTCCGGACCCTGTTGAGGGATTCCAGATCTTCAAGGGATATCTGTATCGGGGCTCTCGCATGTGTATACCTAAATTTCCTACCGTGATTGCTTTATTTGGAAGTTACACGTAAGCGGGGCCGCTGGACACTTCGGGCGGTACAAGTCCATTGTCATTGTTGAGGATTACTTCTATTGGTATAACCTAAAGAAGGATGTGGCTCAAGTTGTTCGCTACTGTCGTATCTGCCAGACGACCAAGGGCACTAAGCAAAATACGGGTCTGTACACACAACTACCTGTCCTACACTACCCTTGAGAGGACATCAACATGGACTTCATGCTCAAACTCCCCCGCACTCTTCAGAGACACGATTCTATCTTTGTGGTGGTCAATATATTCTCAAAGATGGCACACTTTATAGCTTGTCGCAAGATGGCGGATGCGTCACATGTTGCGTCCATCTATATGAGGGACGTTTTTAGGCTGCATGGTCTACCTAAGTCTATCGTGCCAAACCGCAATGTGAGGTTTATGAGCCATTTCAGGAAGTCCATGTGGCATAAGACTAGCACCACCCTTAGGTTTTTTTCAGCCTATCATTCCCAGACGGATGGATAGATTGAGGTAGTGAATCGTAGCTTAGGAAACCTACTGAGGTGTCTGGTGGGCGAGCATGTAGCTAGTTGGGACTTTGTTCTCCCCATTGTAGAGTTTGCATATAATAGTTTCGTCAATATGTCTACTGGGTTGAGTCAATTCCATGTAGTGTCGGGATTCGAACCTAGGAAGCCTATCAACCTCATTCCAAGTCCACTAGAGTCCCGCTCTAGCAAATTTGCTGAGTCATTTGTACGTCATTTGCATGAGTCCGTTCACCGACAGATCATTACAAACAACAAAAATTATAAAACTCATGCAGATATGCGCAAGCGAGAACAAGTATTTCAGGAAGGCGAACAGGTAATGATGCAAATCCGTCCTGAGAGGCTCCCTTCGGGACCAGCTAAAAAGTTAAGTGTCGGGTGAATGTGCCACTACTTAGTCATAAGTGGCATTGGAATGAATCCTTATAGGCTTGATATCCCTGCAAGTATGGGTATTCACCATGTATTTAATGTTGAAGATCTGACACTATACTACGTTCCTCGCGAGTATGTAGACCCATGCAGTGGAGACTCCCATCCCCCGCCCATCCACTCTTGTTGCCTTACGACCCACAATCCACCCATGTCTAATGGTCACCACAGCTCACCCATTCCTGATACCTACCCACGCGGGGACTCGTCTTCTTTGGTTTCACCACGGCACCATCGATCGCACCGGGATCCACCACTCATGAGTTGATCACTGAGAGCATTACGGAAATCAGATCCCACCAGTATGTTCCTACTACAAACGGGCCTCTGAGCTGTTACTTAGTACACTGGCAGTTTGGCAGGGCCGCCCAGACGTTGATGACACCTAGATACTACCAACAGAGTTTGATTGACTCGACCCTGGACTTCGACTTCAGTACGACCTTCTCCATTCATCGGAGATGCGGGATTTTCAGTTGGGGGAGTTGATGGAGATCCATCAGAGCATGCACTAAGCGGGGTTCGCCGCAAGGTGAGACCCACGTTCTTGTACTCGCGCAGGAGGACTTGATCGAATCGCCGATCCGACTCCGCGGATGTGTCCGAATCTGCGTTCCGATTCAATTTCATATATTATTGTGTTATTTTTGCATTTATTTTGATGTATGTGGGTAACCCCACCTCCGGCCAATCATCGTTGTCGATGGTGGGATGCCCTAGTTTTCTCTTTATTATAAATAATGTTAATGGGGCTATTTTGGGCTATTGCAGATTTTAGAGATATCATTCTCGGAATTCCGTCATCATCTCACGGTGCCGACTCCGTGGAACCCTAGGTATCGTCTTCGTGGAACCCTAGGTGACGACTCCTAGGCGCTTATCTTCCTCCCCAAGGTACTACCTAACCCTATCCACCTTCATCCCACAAATCCCTCTACTGCAACCCCACAACTCCCAAAATAGCTGCTGCCTGCTGGAAAACCCTTTCCCACAGCAGCCACCCCTTTCTCCAGCCCCAACCGTAGTTTCCGCCTATTCCCCCACACTAACAACAGCCGCCTCTTGAGTTTCCCGCCCTTACAACCACCGCTGCCAGTCTCCCAGCCACTACAACCTTCTCCGCCCCTTCTTCCAGCCCCCATGACAGCCGCCTTGTTGCTTAGAGCCACCCGACCTTGCCATCCTCCCCTTCCTTGGATTCACCTCTGAATCCCCTCCCCTACCCAAATCTGTCCCGATCTGCGCATTCTAGCCCAAATCCAACCCCCACCTATCTGATCCACCTTCGACAGCCCGTATCCTCTTCCAAACCGCCGGATCCACCCTCTCGCCGCCCGTATCTACCTCCATATAGCCGGATCTACCCCATTGCGGCCCGATCCCGCTTCCCACCGCCAAATCTAGTCATCTTTGTTGTCATCTTGCCTTCGGTTCCACATCAAATCGTCTTCAAAGCGCTCGCTTCTCTGAAATCTTCATTGCTTTGGGCATACCCCTTATTCGGTGAGTCATTTGTTGTATTGGATGATTATTTTCAGTATTATTATTGGTTTGAATCTTATGCTTGCTTAGATAAATTGTCTGTGGATAGCTCGTTCTCGAATCACTTGTGATTTGCAGGTGAGACTCATTCACCGCCCGTTTTGCTTTGGCTCTCCGAGCGGAGGAAGACCATTAAATGCTTTGTTAACTGAATGTTTTTTCTCATTTAAATATTATTGTGTGGGTTAATTATTCTTATTGCTCGTACTAATTTGTCGCCGTCATTGATGGTAGCATTGCATGTAGAATATGGATTAGCTTGTCAAGTTCTCATTCTCATCCCTAGTAGTCTTGGTTTTGTGCACCCCTTAGCCTACCCTGCATCAGAAGGCCTCTCTCTATTGTCCATACCTCATGTTCTCAAACCTTCAGTAATAGCTTATGTTATCTCGTCATCAACTTCAACTGTAGGCAGCTCCAGCTGAATCCTCGGTGATTCAGCTGTAATCTCAATATCTACCCCCTTTAAAGTGCGCCTCATCATTCTTGAGTATTAGCTACAGCAAACAACTCCAACATTTGGTTCTAGAAAATCCGCGTCCTTCCAGACTAGAGTTATTCCAATCTGACATCTTGTTGAATGTCGTTCATGTATTTCTCTTCAGCAGCTCCAAAGGATTTTGACATCTTTTCGCTTCGATCGCAAAAGAAAATGAACACCACAAAGGACGGACGATTGCTCCTTGGGTCCTCTTCTGCAGGTCTTCCGCTGTTATCGACCAGCACAAGCCTTTTGCCTACTCCCAGTGATTTTTTTGTCTTTGCCTCTACCCATGGAAGAATCCAGCCTCACCAGCCCGACAATGTCTCAGATCGAAAAACTCTTCTGGCGTTTGATCGAGGCCAACAACAAATATCTTCGGGAATCTATCCTCGAGGCACTTCATCCCCCGGATCCCTCGTTGCCTTCTAGCGCTATGTATGGTCCATCTTAGCTCGCCCGGGATGTTGCGTCTCCCTCGATGCCTCCTCGCCACTCGTCTGACTCATCTACACTCACCTTGTCCCTTTTGTCGGCTCGATCTCCAGAGTACTCCCACCATCCACCACCAGAATACCACCCACCCAAGACGGATTATCCGATACCTCGTTTCCACGGGAGTGGTGTCCCTTGCTTTGTCAAGATGAATTTCCCGCTCTTTGACGGTCGTAAGGATCCATTGACGTGGCTTACACAGTGCGAGAATTTCTTTGCCAACCAACGCACATCGTAGGAGGATTGGATTGGCATGACCTCCTTTTATCATATGGGCTCGGCCTAATTGTGGTTTTCACAATTATAGTGGGAGAGCACGGATCTACTTGGAGGAATTTAAGTACAACTACAGTCTTTGTTGCGGACCTCCTCTGCGCGCAATCCCATCGGTGACCTTATTTCTCTCTGTCATACCGACACGATCAATGAGTATTTGGAACAATTTCAGGTGCTCCTTGCCCGCACACCATCCGCGTCGGCGATGCATCAGGTCCTTTTATTCACCGTTGGGCTCTATGATCACCCTCGGTTGGATGTTGAGTTTCAGAACTCGTCGGACCTCATGACTTCCATGAGCCCCACACACATCTGCGAGAAACTATTTTGATGGATTGCGCTCACTTGGGGTGTCGTGGCATTGAAGGATCCTTCGAGGGGTTTTGTGCATCACCCCCCAGTCCGACAATAGGCTCAGTAAGGGCAGGGAGTACGATCGACCGACGACAATCCGCCGCTTGTCGACCCAAGAGATGGCTAACTGTAAATCTAGGGGCCTCTGCTGCAACTGTTGCGAAACTCACACTCGTGGACACCAATGCACGTGCCTTTTTTGGCTCAAGGTCGAGGACCCTTACGACAGGGAACTGGAGGAGGACGATCCACGTCAAGCTTGAAGACAAACTTGATGTCAGGATGTGCGGAGATGTTATATATCCGATGTTGCCGCATCTCGACACACTCTTGATAATTTAGTACCTTTATAATTTCATATTTTTATATGTCATGCTTTTATTTACCTCACGCGATGTTAAGCTTAGTGAGGGGCTATGTTGTTAAAGACGCGCCTAAGGCTCAAGGCTCACCAGGCTCAGAGGTTTGCGTCTTCATGCACCTTTGAAACATTAAATGCACGCCTGAACGAGATTTTTGTTATAAATTTCTTTTTCAAAAATAAAGGAAAAAATATTGTTAAAACTCAATAATATTTGATTGGTTTAGTGTTTGTGAAATATAATTGTGCATTGAGACTTAGATATGATGCAATGCCTACATTGATTCTATTTTTTAAGAGATATAAATAATAGTAATGAATGATTAATTAGTAGAATATATGAAGAATCTAATCGAGAAGATGTAATGATGTGTGATGTTGATTATTTAAAATGGATGTGGTTGCGTCTTGCCTTCGTCAGGCGTGCGCCTGCTCCTTGAGCCTTGCGCCTAGGCTCCAAGACCACTTTACGCCTTGGTGCGCCTTGCGCTTTTAATAACTAAGGTGAGGGGGCATTTTGGACTTCGTAGGAGTGTTGGACCAACCGGTTATTAAGTTGGTGGTTTGTGTGGTTTTGGGGAGACAAGAATTAATTGGCAATTATCTTCCTCTATTAATTTCTCTCTTCTTCTCTCTATTTCCCGTAACCTAGCCATGCTCGTGCGCCTTTGAGGCTCCTCGACAACCACCGCCGCTCTCTCTGCCTCCTCCGTAATCGGTCGCTGGAGCTCCTCCAAGGGGAAGGTCATTCTCCTACAAGACAACCCCTCATCCATCCTCTCATGAGGTCACGTTCGGGTGCCCCTAACAGATCCATTATTTACCTTTAGCTCTTCGACTACCAGAGATTAGATCAATCAGTTAGTCGACTGTTGACTAAGTAAGCTTGGTCGGTAACTGTTACTCAACAATAGGAGATCCATTCTAAAATACATTTAACAATCTTCTATTAGCTAGTAATTCGATGATCAAGTAGGCTTCGCTGACGTTTTCCACTTTTTGATCAGTGATCAAAGCTGTATTCTGTTTTAAGATTCTTGACTACTGCTTTACTTCAGTTAGTTAACTATTGTTAATCGACAATTAAAAAATTGATGTAATTCTGGTTGATGACTTTGCTCACACTTCTGCTAGACAGCTTGCACTATAGTTGCTCATATAGTTACTTGTTATCCTTCCTATACCTTATAAAACTTCTAAGGGTTTGCCACTTCTTTCACTTAGTTCTGTTCATCAAGTCATCAGAGTTTTTTCCCAATAAAGCTCCTTGCCCTGGCTGAATTGAAAAACAAAACTGCCAAAATATGTTAAAACTGAAACAAAACTATTGTACAGAGAGATCTCAAAGCTTGTATATACTTTCTTGAATCATAGTTACAAGTATACATACACTTATATAGGAGATGAATGAAGAGAGAAATCCCAATACATGATGTGGGACTAATACAAGGAGAGAGAAAGGAGAAAATATGGGCCCTTAATTGGGCTTTTCTAACACCACCCCTCAAGCTGGAGCGTACAAGTCATAGGCACCAAGCTTGGATAAAAACTGATAATATAGCGGCCTGGAGAGAGCTTTGGTCAGGATGTCCGCAACTTGGTCGGTAGCAGGAACATGCTCCAAATCTATCTTCTTTGACTGTACCTTTTCCCGGATAAAGTGACAGTCAACTTCGATATGCTTTGTGCGTTCGTGAAAAACCGGATTCTTGGCAATATGAATTGTTGTCTGACTGTCACAAAATAAGGTTGCCGGAGATGAGAGACGAACACCCAAGTCTCCTAGAAGGCCTTCAAGCCAGGTTAGCTCAGAAACAACAACAGTCATAGCCCGGTACTCGGCTTCAGCAGAAGAACGCACAACCACAGTCTGTTTCTTGCTACGCCAAGTTATGAGGTGTGACAGGTGTCCACCAAAGTAAGTACAGAACCCAGTTGTGGAGCGCCTATCATCAATAGATCCTGCATAGTCAGTGTCAGAATACGCGACAAGAGATAGAGATGTGGATGACTTGTACACGAGTCCTTGTCTGGGGGCGATCTTGAGATATCGAAGGATGCGCTCGACAACTTGAAGATGAGATATCCGAGGAGCGTGCATGAACCAACTCACAACTCCCACAACAAACGAGATGTCCGGTCAAGTCACCGTAAGGTAGATCAGCTTCCCAACCAAGCGTCTGTAATATTCCGGATTTGTAAGCAGCTTGTCAGAGTCAAAGCTATGAGCCGAGAGCTTGTGATTGACGTCCATAAGAGTCTCCACAGGTTTGCACCTAGAATAACCTACATCATGAAGGAGGTCCATGCAGTACTTCCTTTGAGATAACACAAGACCATCAGAGCGTCGTGCGACCTCGAGCCCAAAAAAGTACCGAAGGTTGCCCAGATTTTTGGTCTGAAAGGCGGAATTTAACTGTTCCTTGATCTGTTGTATTCCTGCCGTGTCGTCGCCAGTAATCAGGATATCGTCAACGTAGACCAGAAGAATCACAGTCCCGATTCACCGGTGTCGGGTGAAGAGAGAAAAATCAGCCGAGCTCCGAGTGAAGCCACTAGCACAGACCACCTTACTGAATTTTTCAAACCACGCACGCGGGGACTGTTTGAGACCATAAATGGATTTCCGAAGGTGACATACCAAAGACTCCCCCGTGGTCTCAAACCCAGGAGGTTGCTGCATATAAACTGTCTTCTGTAGATCGTCGTTGAGGAAGACATTCTTAATATCCAGCTGATAAAGTGACCAGTGACGATGAACAGCCAAGGAGAGAAGAACGCGGACCGTGTTCAATTTTGCCACGAGAGAGAAAGTTTCCTCGTAATCAAGGCCATGTTGCTGAGTAAAGCCCTGTGCCACGAGACGGGCCTTCAGACGGTCGACAGTGCCATCCGCCGCATGTTTAATGACAAAGACCCATTTGCAGCTAACAAAGGTGTGACTTGCAGGAAGAGGAACCAGATCCCAGATCTAGTTAGCCCAGAGAGCCCGCATTTCATCGTTCATAGCGGCCCGCCACCCTGGGTGTTGAAGCGCCTCCTGCACAGTGTTAGGTATAGAAATAGAGGAAAGAGAGGTGGCAAATGCGTGGAGAGGCGGCGTCAGCCGATGAAGAGAGACGTAGTTGGCCAATGGATGAGCTGTAGAGACGGGAGCGGGATCTGCCGGAGCCGAGGTATCGCTGGTAGCGGGGAGATGGGTCACGGGAGCATCCTTGGATGGGCGACGAGAGTAGACACGGATAAGCGGTGGAGGAACCCGAGGAGGAACGTGGGGAGAGGAGGAAGATGACGACAAAGATGGCGTGACCGGGACGGCAGGCCGGGGAATAGAGGGAGCAGAAGACGCGGTGGTGCTAGGTAAGTGCAAGGACTGGTCTTCGCAGAAGGTGACATCCGCAGAAACAACCAGCTTGCCGTCAGATGGAGAGTAGCAGACGTACCCCTTTTGAGTGCGAGAGTAGCCAACAAACATATACTTGGCGGCCCGAGGAGCAAGTTTGTCGGAAGGAGGGCCAAGAAGGTGGACGTAACAAACACACCCGAAGATCCGCGGTGTGAGAGAGGTGAGGTTGGTGGAGGGATAGAGGAGTTGGATGGGTGAGGCAAAATTAAGCACATATGAGGGAAGGCGGTTGATGAGATGACAGACGGTGGATACAGCAAAGTTCCAATATTCGATTGGAACGTGCATTTGGAACATAAGTGAGCGCACAACATCGAGATGATGACGATTTTTGCGTTCCGCCACCCCGTTTTGCTGAGGGGTATATGCACATGATGTTTGATGGATACACCAAATTTGGTGCAGAGATTGGAGAAGGTGCGACCCGTATACTCGTGAGCATTATCAGTGCGAATTACTTTGAGGGGGGTGGCGAACTGCGTACGCATCTCAAGTAAAAAGGCGCGAAACACAGAGGTAAGTTCAGTTCGATCATGTAGTAAATAGAGCCACGTGATATGCGAGTAATTGTCAATGAACGTGACAAAATAGCGAAAACCAAAAATACTGGGGACTCTGTAAGGACCTCATACATCAGAATGAACTAAAGATAAAAGAGTACTACTCTTGGTACAGGCAGTGGGGAAAGAGGAATGGTGTTGTTTGCCGTAGATACAAGATTCACAAGAGAACTCCCGGAGAGGAACATCAGGAAGAGCCCGCTTGGGAACCGGAAGGGGAGCATGCCCAAGGCGGCGATGCCAATCAACAGTGGAGACGGCAGAGAGAAGAGTAGGTGGGATATCCAAGATGTACAGCCCATTCAACAGCTGTCCCTTACCAATGGTACTCCGGGTGCAGCGATCCTGCATAAGAAAAGAAGAAGGTTAAAAGGTATTGCAACAATCAAGGTCGTGTGTGAGACGACTAACAGATAATAAATTGAAAGGGCCCCCAAAACATGAAGAACCGAGGAAAGAGAAAGGTTCGGCGTAAGCTGAAGAGCAGCGGAGCCAGAGACCGGTAGGGTGTCACCGTTGGCCACAGTGATGCAAGTAAGATGAGGTGTCTGTAGGTACTTTGTGGGCTTCTGGGAGGTAATATGGTGAGTAGCGCCGGAATCAACGATCCAGCAAGGATTATGAGAGAGGCAGGTTATACCTTCCGCAGAAGAGGACGCAACAAAGCCGGAGGAGCGGCTGAGGGCACCCTGAAGCTATTGAAGTTGGGTGCGGAGCTCATCAATGTCTTGACTGGTAGTAGTAGCCGAATCAGTGGCAGAAGACCCAGTAGGAGCCGGAGCAGCATATATAGTAGCAGTAAGGTGAGGAGGTAAGCCATGCTTGCGGTAGAAGCTAGCTTCAAGATGATTATCCCGGCCACATTAGGTGCATTTCATAGAAGAGCGACCACCACGTCCTCGTCCCCGAGACGGGGGTCGGCCCCCCCCGAGTGGAAGATCCACGAGGAGGAGGGGTCGAAAGGAGAGGTTGCTGAAGAAGAGCCGGGGAAAAAACAGGAGGAGCCTCAGAGGGAGGCGTGACTTTTAGCAGCATGGAGCAGACATCAGACAATGAAGGAGTTGTGGCGGATGATAGAATCTGGGCCCGAATACTATGCAGGTGGGGAGGAACTCGGGACATCATCATGGCGATGACGACAGCTTCTTTCTGGTTTCGTTGAGTGGTTAGATCAGTAGGAGGAGGTTGATGTTGAATCCAAGCCTCTGCAAAACTCTTGGCTTTAGCCACGAAGGAGAGCATATCACCAGGAGCACCCGGGGTACGATTCTGAAGATCGGAAATGATATCATATAGGTGTTGTAGGCTGTCATGGCCAGAGTAAAAAGCGTGAAGCTCCTCCCACATGGACTTAGTCGTGTCATGATACATGACCATCCTGTAGGGCTAGGGATCCATAGAGTTTAGAAGCCAAGACTGGACCCGACCATCATCGCGAAGCCAGTCATCGGAGGGAGCAGTTGGAGTAGCGCGGGTCAAGTGGTGAAGAAGACCCTTCGTCTGCAGAACACGGCGAACCGAGTGAACCCACTCGACGAAATTCCTTTTTCCAGTGAGGGAGATGGTAGTAATCCGTAACTCATCACGGAGTTCGGAAGCTGTGGCAGCCGCACGGGCGGGTGGAGCAGAAGTAGCAACGGAATTATCGGAAGCCATGCGTGGCCAGCAGAAGAGACCGAGCGGTTAGAATAGGCAGTCACACGGTCTCGGTGGACACACCAACGATCAGGAGATCGCGACCAGAATGCGACTAAGGAGAAGTCGACAGAGAAGATAGCCGCACGGTCTCAGCGGGTACACCAGCGACAAACGAGGTCGAGACTAGGATGCGGCTAAGGACAGAGAGGAGAATGTTAGCTGCGGGAAGGCGAGATCGCAGCGAGCAGAAAAGGCAAGTCGCGGCGAGCAGGAGAGGCAGGTCGCGACGAGCAGGAGAGGAGGTCGCGGCGAGCAGGAGGCAGGTCGCGGCGAGCAGGAGGCAGGTCGCGGCGAGCAGGAGGCAGGTCGCGGCGAGCAGGTCGCGGCGGAGAGCAGGTCGCGGCGAGCAGGAGGCAGGTCGCGGCGAGCAGGAGGGCAGGTCGCTGCGAGAAGGAGGTAGGTCGCGGCTAGCAGGAGAGCAGGTCGCGGCGAGTAGGAAATCGCGGCGAGCAGGAAAGCAGGTCGCGGCGAGCAGGAAAGCAGGTCGCGGCGAGCTGCGATCTGCGAGTAGGAAGTGCAGGTCGCGGCGAAAGAATGCGAGCGGCAAGCGGAAGAGCGAGTAGAGAACTCGAGCGGCCGCGAGTAGAGAACTCGAGCGGTCAGAAGAAGAATCCGCGAGTTAGAGAACTCGAGCGGATTAGGCAGAGGGAGGAAGCCATGAGTAGGATGAGAGAGTGCCCGCAGCGGACAACAGATAGGAGAGGTCACAACGGATAGAAAGAGCCCGCGCGGGTAGAGAAGGAAAGCAGAAGGTGGACCCATGTGAGAGAGGATTATAAAAGGAGAGGTGGTAGGAGGGAGGAGGTGGAAGCCACGAGAGAAGCAGAGTTGGAGGCCGGTAGAAAAGAGGCCGCAAGAGTCCGCGGCTAAGGGAAACCGCGCGGACAGGCAAGGAAGATAGGCGGCTAGAAATGGGCTAGGCCGGATACCCAAGGAGTTGACCGGTTCCCTCTGATACCATGTAAAGAGAGATCTCAAAGCTTGTATATACTTTCTTGAATCATAGTTACAAGTATACATACACTTATATAGGAGAAGAATGAAGAGAGAAATCCTAATACATGATGTGAGACTAATACAAGGAGAGAGAAAGGATAAAACATGGGCCCTTAATTGGGCTTTTCTAACAACTATATTAAAACTGACATACAATTCCATCTTCCTAGTTCAACACATCCTACCAATTTACGCATATTCTTTGGTAAGAGTTGTCACAAAGTGCATCGATTACAATAAACATGCAAATATGATTGTTGTTATGCTAATATATTGTATTAAACAACTAATCCATCCACTTTTATTCCCATGCACTAGTGTTTGATTATCTTTGTGTAACTGGATTGGAAGTAAATATGAATATTTGCTTGGTATTGCTATCTTTTTCTTCTTTTTAATGTTATTTTTCCACGATGTAAAATTTCTGCATGCTTTGAGAAAGCAAGTCTCCTTGTTCTTTAACTGCTCTACTCATTTTCAGCCATCCACCCTTGCCGCTAATGTGAAACCTGTGTTAAATTGCTTGCTGGATCAAGTAAGTTTTATGTGTTTATCTCATAGCAAATAGTTTGAGCAATATTAAGTATCATTCAGAGTTGTTTTCTCATAAATGCATAGGTAAGCCAATATTTAACTGATGGGCTTGAGCGGGCTAGAGAGAGTTTGACTGAAGCAGCTGCTTTAAGGGACAGGTTCATGATTGGGGCAAGTGTCAGCAGAAGGGTCGCGGCAGCTGCTGCATCTGCTGTATGTTAATTATCCTTTGTTCCATATCATTATACAAGTACTCATGTACAAGTGCACAATATAATGTATGGCATGCGGATATTTGGGGTATTTTTTGTAATTACAGTGGATATGTTATTGGATTGAGATTCCAAATACTAGCACTCATACAATTTTGGAAAGAATTTAAAATTTGTCCGGGTGTTCTATAGGCGGAAGCTGCTGCTGCTGCTGGAGAAAGTAGTTTCAGGTCTTTCATGATTGCTGTGCAACGTTGTGCCAGCAGCATTGCAATATTACAACAGGTAACGTTTACTTATTGTGATTGAGGATCATTTATTGGGACGTTCCCTCCAACTTTTCATAATTACAGGAATCTCCCCTCTAATTTTTATAATAACCAAAACCTCTCTTCTAAGGTAAAGAAATCCGATTTTTGTATACATGTATGCTAACAATAAAAACTTAGAGGGGGGGTCTTGATATTTTAAAAAGTATTGGGGTGGTCCCTGTAATTATGCAAAATCACATGGTAGTTTTTCATAATTATTCCTTGTGATTAATTTCATAGTTGCATTGTTGGCTCATACTTCATTTTTTTCTTTCTACAGTATTTTTCAAATACTATCGCCAGGCTCCTACTTCCTGTGGACGGTGCTCATGCATCTTCATGTGAAGATATGGGAACAGCTATTTCACAGGTCGAAGGAGCAGTGCGCCGGGGACTTCTACTTTGTATTGACACAGTGATGGCTGAGGTGCGTAACTTGGTAGCTCGGCCATATTCATTTTTTTGAAATATAAAGGCATACATGACTGTTCTCATGACTTTGACCTTAACTTAAGCAAAGGGGTGAGTAATTGTTTTTGGATGATATATCTTTCCTCGCTTGACTAAATGATTTTCATATTCATGAATATTGGGGAGCAAATGTTCCGTTATTCATTCAAGACCTTCACTTAAGATGTGCTTATCATTGACGCCAATTCAAATTTCCAATTATTTTACTAGTAGCTCCACCCAAATATTTGTGTTATATGGGTCTTTACCACAATACAATTAACACGGCTACCCATTTTACCATGAACTCCACTTTTCACAAATGCATCTTCAAAAGAAATGGTGGGATGTATCCTAAAAAGTCTTTTCTTGGATTTAAATAAATTTCATACGATTGGAATTGTTATTAGCTTATATTTTTATTTAAATTTAGTATGCTCTTGGATAATTATGATTTTATATAGGATTGGATTTACCTGTTTATTAGTTTTTGTTTAGTTTAAGTGGAAGGGTTGTTTTGGTAATTAATTGGTCATACTAATTATAAATAGCACATACTCATCCATTGAGAAGCAGTTACTTAGTTAATGGTTATGAATACGCATTTGATTTCGTCCATGATATTTCTCCTCTTACGAATGCTCGAGGATTCACATCGTGGCAGAAGATTTGTCAACATGGAAACACTGTTTTTATATATTTCTTTTGTTTTCTTTGAAATTGTGAAGGGGAGCCTTGGCGCACTGATTGAGGTGTTGTCGTGTGACCTTGAGGTCAAGGGTTTGAATCCTGAAAGCAGGCTCTTGTAAAAATGCAGGGTAAGGTTTGCCTACATTTCACCCTTGTGGTGGGACCCTTCCTCAGACCCTCACTACCCGGGGATGCCTTGTGCACAGAGTTGCCCTTTTTCTTTGAAATTGTATTGATTTTATTATTTTGATACGTACCTGTGTAAACCAGATTCTGTGATAAATCTCTAGGAATGTTGCCCGGAGGAGAGGCCGGAGGGGGAGATGATGGTGGTGGAGATATGAAGCCTTGACCGAGGCTGCCTAAGCAGGGCGTGCTCGAGAGAGAGAGAGAGAGAGGGTTAGGGAAATAGAACTTTCATTCATTCATACCGATACACAACCCATTAGGTCCTTTAAATAGGACTTACAATCGACGCCAAAAAAGAAATAAGATTAAAGACAATCGACAGACGTAGACATGCAACTAAAATGAACAATACAATAATGATGTCATATAAGGACGCCACTCTTAAAAACAGAATAAAATATATTAAGAAATAATAAATACTTAATAATGCCATTAAAGGACCCATATCATCTCTCCCGCCTTTTAAAACGAGCTTGTCTTCAAGCTCGAGGACGATCCATGGTATCCCAAGTTATCTGACACCCTCATTGTCAGCGTCCTAGACTTGCAAATAGAATCAAAAGCCGTTTGTACCTGTGTCCGCGTGTGTACGGTTCGTCGCAGTTGAAACATAAGCCTTTAGCACGCCGATCAATCATCTCGTCCCGAGATAGTTTTTGGACTGGTGGGGTTGGATGTCCCTCGGGATGACCCGACCGAATGCCCGTGTCAGTGGGCAAGTAGGCCTCTTGTGCCAGTTGGAGGCGACAGTCACATAACCTGGCCAGATTCATGGCAGCCACTAAATCTGGAGGACCCTTGAATTCGACATCAAGTCGCATGCATTCATGAAATCCGGCGGTGAAAATGCTAACCTACGTCTCTGAGTACAATGTGACATGTGTCAAAAGAAGTTGAAACTGGTCCAGATATTCGTCCACGGAGCTCGTCTGATAGATTGTTGTGAGGGTATCGAGGGGGTTGCTGCAGATTGGAGGGCCGAAGCGCAGGTTGCAAAATCGCTTGAAGTCGTCCCATGTCAGACCCGGCTGATCTATGAGGAGACGATTGGCCCAAAACAAGGCTGAGTCGAGAAGGTGAAAGGAGGCCAAAGGAAGTCGTTCGGCTGCCGGAGTTTGTTGATGACCAAAGAATTGTTCGTACCTGGTGATCCAACCCAAGGGATCTGTTTTCCCATTGTAGGTGGGAAATTCCAACTGGGTATAGCGTGGCGGGATAGCAACTTCAGGGCATAAGAGGGTCTGCAGTGTCGGCTCTTGACAAATGAGCGGTGGTAGCGAAACTTGGATGTTGATGACGTGATCCGTGGGTGGCGTATGGGAGGCGGTCAGCTCATTTAGCTTGGTAGTTATAGTTGTCATATCATCCTGATGCCGGATTTTGGTGTCCCGAAAGCATGCTTGCATGGAGGTCAAGACAGTATGCATCACGTCCTAGAGGGAAGTCGTAAAATCGTGCGACTCCCCCATCGGTTGACTTGATTGCCGAGAGACGGAGCGGGTGATGGGTCGACTAAAGTCCTCCAGACCGGCTTGGTGGGAGTTGTCGCGTCGCCGCCCAATAGTGATAAAAAAGTAATAGGCGTGGTTGTTATGGGGGGAGGAGAGGCGTGGTTGCTCCTATTTAAAATTAAAGTACACTCTTTTTTGGAAAGGGGAAAAAATGCAGGCGGTCCTTAATGAGTATATTAATAAATGGGAAGCAGGGAGGGGCGCAAGATGATAAAATAGGAATAAAATAGGAAGGCTTGGACAGGCGACTCTCGGCCTGAATTAGGAATAAAATATTTCTGATGAACTGGCACGCGAGAGACTCCACCAAATCGAGGAGTTTTACTGTGGATTACACGCACTGAGTGTGTGGCTCGACATGATGATGCTGAGATGCGGTGGGAACATCGTAGAAGGCGCGGCGGCGGCGGAAGAAGAGCCTGGGCTCGGTCAAAGCTGGTCGTTTGGGTTGTCGCTGGATCTAGACGTTGCAAGAGGGGAACCCATCATTGAGGTGAGACGAGGAGGGTGTCGATCCTGACGGAGACGGAGCCCTCGCGGGTGCTTGCGCTGGTTAATCATGGAAGACCCACAAAGGCGTGCGGCCCTCTGTTGTCGATCGACGATCGGGACAGACCCACAAAAGCATGCGACCCTCTGTTGCTGAGAGATGATGAGAGCCGGTGACAGGCGTTCGTTGGTGATGTGATCCTGTCGCCGACACGTTAGTGTCATCTTGTCTTTATTTACTTTAGATATTGTCGCAGTTATGCTATTGTATTGTCGTTTATTTATTTACTGTCATGGACGTTTATGTTTAAATTTCTTGTATTGTGACCCGGCGTGTGAGACTGACCACCTCACGTGACCCTGAGTGGATCGGTCCGGTTTGGAATCTGCGGGCGGGTCGTATTGTTATTTTGTTTTATCATAAAAACAACCTTGCTGGAATTAAAACTCATAAGATTTTTCTGTCTAAAAGAGGGGAAAAGGGGGCTTATAAATAGTCTTTTGTGTGAAGCCCTAAGCAGCGCAGGATAATACCGAGATCGAGTTTTTCTCTCTCGGTGAAATCCCTCCGCAAACCTTCGTCTGTCTCGTCGAGCCGTGCAGCCCTCCTCCTCCGCCGATCATCTACATCAACACCTCCGCCTGCCGCCCCGCCAGCTACTCCACCCGAGCCCCGGCCTCTCCGCTGGAACGCTGCCCGTGCAGTCCACCTCCGCCTACCGCCCTCCTGCTGCGCCGCCCGAGCTCTGGCCCCTCCGCCGTATCTCGCCCGTGCAGTCCATCGTCGCCTCCTACACTCCAACAACTTTCTCTTCCGCCTTCCTAGACATCCGCCACCCACTTCTTCACTTGTGGTGACCAAACGGCGGAGGATCGAAAAGCTACTGCGGAAGCCCTCGGTGAGATCTCTCCTTTCCCCTCCGCTCAATCGTCTTTATTTGCGTTTATTATGAAAATTTCAGCAAGGTTGTTTTTACCCTCGAGTAGCATACGCTCGTCCTAATCTTTCCTCACCGTTTGTTCATCACTTTTGTGTGCGAAACGCTTGTTTTTGATTAACGAATCTGTGCTCGGTTAAGTTTGTTACTTAGACTTAGGAAGTTTGAAGCCTGTTTTGCATCAATTTGGTGTGGCTGCTGGGATATCTCACTTTCATTGTGGGATAGCCGAGCGATTTCAGTTCTGAAATTCCTGAGTTTGCGAGTTTTCCAAGTTTGTTCATGGAATCTCGAGTGGAGCACCTAGAGGGTAATGTGGGAGATATAGGTAAACGAATGGAAGAACTTATGGTCGCTATCACTACACTCACTCTCTCCGTGAGAGACACAAACCAAGTCATGATGGGATTGCGTACTACAGTTAATAACTTAGAAACCCAGTATCACTTAGGGCGTCCTGCTGCTCAGCCCCCTACTCCTCCTGCACGACCTCCTACGCCACCACCAGAACCCCAACTAGCACATCAGGATAATAGGAATCCCCCTAGGTGGGATGCTGATATTAAATTAGATGTTGGGGATTTTGAGGGCACACTCGAGCCTGAGGTGTGTCTTGATTGGTGCGAATGACTTGAGCAATTCCTCAGTTGGAAGCGCCCACCTGCCCACCAGCAGGTGGAGTATGCTACCTTGAAGCTGAAGGGCCCCGCACTCACATGGTGGGGGCAAGTTGAGCGGATGCGATACACGTTGGGACAACCACCTATCACCACTTGGGTTGAGTTCAAAACTCAACTCAAGAGGAGCTACGTCCCCGCTGATTTTTTGCAGACGTTGTACCGTAGGTATCACAACCTACAACAAGAGAAGCAAACCATTGACGAGTACACCAACGAGTTCCTGGTCCTCCAGTCACGTTTAGATCTTAAGGAGGAAGACCACATGGTTGTGACCCGTTATCTGAATGGGCTACGGTACGCGATACGAGACCAGTTAGAGTTACATGATTTCCGGGACCTGGGGGAGATCTCTAGTAGGGCACGCCGAGTGGAGGCCCTCCAGAGGAGGTCATCCGGTTAGAAATCTACGGACAGGACACATTATTCCTCGTCTTCGACATCGACCACTAGGACGAGTACGTCTCCTACCCCGGGTCTACCTTCTACGGTTAGACCAATGCTACCAGCTCCTGCCCCTGTGGGTCCCTCTTCGATTTCCTTGAAGGGGAAGGAGGTCGTCACCTCTAAGCCCGTGTTTCGATGCTACAAGTGCATGAAGCCGAGACATAAATCATATGAATGTCCGAGACGTTAGTTTACCGCAGTTGTTGAGGTTGACGATGGACGAGATCCAGAGTACGGAATCTGGGAGAGCGACTTAGTCAGGGACACTGAGGACCCCCTTGAGGGAGAGTGTGAGGTAGAGGGCGAGCAGCCAGATCAGTTGATTTGTGTGCCGCAACATAGTTTGCTTGCTCCGAGAGCTACCACCGAAGACGCTTGGGTGAGACATAGTATCTTTCGCACCACCGCTCATCCAAGAGCATTACTGTTCTATTATCGTTGACAGCGGGAGCATGGAGTAGGGCTGATATCGAGTCAAGTTCGAGCGATTTTGGCTCGGCTCGAAATCAAAATTTTCGACTCGAACTCGGCTTGAAATCGACTCAAAATCGAAATTGATTTCGAGTCGAGTCGGCTCGACTCGAAATGACTCGATTCCGAGTCGGCTCGAAATCGAATCGAGTCGGCTCGAAATCGAATCGGATCGGCTCGAAACCGAATCAAATCGGCTCGAAATTGAGCAATTTTTCGTTTTATTCCTAATTTGCTCAAAATTAAATTGGAAAACCTCTAAATTTAACAAATAAAACACTTAAAGCCTTCATTTTTTTTATTTAAATTTAAATTTTGTTATTTTTAATCTTAAAATAAGAATATATTAATAAATACATAATTTTTTTAATTAATTCGAGTTGATACGAATCATATTTCGAGCGATTCTGGGCTGGCTCGAAATCGACTCGAAATCAGATTCGAGTCAAATTGAATCGACTCAAATTGAGTCGAATCAATTTTAACCGATTCCGATTCAGCTCAATTTTCGAACGATTTTCGAGCGACTTTCGAGTTTCGAATAATATGCTCAGCCCTAGCATGGAGAATTTCGTCTCCCAACGCATGGTAGAGAAGTTAAGCCTCCAGATTCAGAAACTGGAGCGCCCTTATGAGTTATCCTGGGTGACTAGTGGCACCACGATGGTCATATCACATCGATGCCTCGTGGCGTTCACCATTGAGCCTTCCTATTCTGACTCAGTGTGGTGTGATGTTGCACCCCTCGATGTGTGCCACATTTTCTTGGGGCGTCCGTGGCAATATGACCGAAGCACTGTCCATGACGGTCGAAGGAACTCTTACTCCTTCGACCATCGCGGTCGCAAGACAGTTCTTCTTTCCCAGAAGAACGGTCTTGTCCCACAGCGACTCACCCCCTCGGTGGCTGCCCCAGCCGGGGCTCCTATCTCCATGACCACGCTCACCACCATGGCGTATTCGTCCGTCCGCATGCTTTTGACAGAGTGACAGTTTAGTAATGAGATGCGAGAGGGGACCGTCACCTATGTATTAGTCGGCATGGAGTCTCCTACTACCTCGGTGGAGATTCCTGCGGCCGTTCGACCTCTGATCACCGAGTTTGACGACCTCACCCCGGATGAGTTACCCGACCAGCTCCCACCGCTGAGGGACATTCAACACTGCATCGATTTAGTCCCAGGAGCAAGCCTGCCCCACCTACCACATTATCGTATGAGCCCGAGGGAGCACGAGGAGCTCAGGAGACAAGTATCCGAGCTTCTCCAGAAGGGACACGTGAGGGAAAGCCTTAGTCCCTGCGTTGTCCCTGCCCTTCTTGTTCCCAAGGACGGAACTTGGCGTATGTGTGTTGACAGCCGCGCGATCAACAAGATTACAGTCAAGTACCAATTCCCGATTCCCCGATTAGACGACATGCTCGACATGCTGAGTGGGGTGAAGATTTTTTCGAAAATTGACCTCCGGAGTGACTACCATCAGATCCGGATCCGACCCGGAGATGAATGGAAGACGGCTTTCAAAACAAGGGAGGGACTGTATGAGTGGTTAGTCATGCCATTTGGTTTGTCCAACGCTCTGAGCACTTTTATGAGATTGATGACCCAAGTCCTTAGACCCATGATGGGAACTTGCGTTGTTGTCTACTTTGACGACATCCTTATATACAGCCTCGACCCTGACCTGCACCTTACACATCTTCGGCAGGTCCTGTAGATCTTAAGAGAACACCGCTTGATCATCAACTTAAAAAAATGCACTTTTCTCACTAGTAGTCTCACCTTTTTGGGTTATATCGTCTCTTCCGAGGGCATCAAGGTGGATTCGGAAAAGATCCACGCGATTGAGTCCTGGCCCACCCCCAAGAACTTCACCGATGCTCATGGGTTTCATGGTCTCGCTTCGTTCTATCGTCGCTTTATACGCAACTTCAGCACCCACATCGCACCCATCACAGATTGCCTCCGCAAGGGGCAATTCGTATGGACGGCCGAGGCGGAGCTAGCATTCCTCCTTATGAAGGAGAAAATGTCTAGTGCTCCTGTTCTGGCCCTGCCCAATTTTGAAAAGGTTTTCGAAGTAGATTGTGACGCTTCACATGTGGGTATCGGGGCAGTACTGAGTCAGGAGGGCAGACCTGTAGCATTTTATAGTGAGAAGCTGAACGATGCAAAAACGAGATATTCGACCTACGATCTTGAGTTTTTCGCCATCGTACAGGCTCTCCGTCACTGGCTACATTACTTGATTCAGCGCGAGTTCGTGCTAAATACGGATCATGAGGCGTTGCGTTCCCTGAACTCCCAGAAGGAGGTCTGGCGTCACGCCAAATGGGCCGCCTTCCTGCAGGAATACACCTTTCACATCCGACATAAGCCAGGAGTCACCAATAGAGTCGTTGATGCCCTTAGTCGACGAGCGCATCTTTTAGGATCTCTACACCTTCTGTTGACAGACTTAGATTCCCAGAAGGACCTGTACGCCACTGATCCCGATTTTAGTATTGTGTGGGCAGAGTGTCAGCCGCATGAGGCAGACCCGACACGACATTTCTGCATGAGCGAGGGGTACCTATTCAGAGGCACCAGATTATGTATCTGCCAGGGCCCTTTACGTGAGACCTTGCTCGCCGAGTTGCACTCGTCCGGACTAGGTGGACATGTCGGACAGGCCAAGATGCTAGATCTAGCGACCTCACGTTATTATTGGCCTCGCATGAGGCAGGATGTTATTAGCCACGTTCGCACCTGCCATACGTGCCAGTTGTATAAGGGACAGTCCCAGAACTCTGGATTGGACACTCCCATACCGATTCCTGAGCGGCCAATTTGTTAGTGGCTTCCTACTGCGGCGCGAGGAATTGACTCCGTGTTCGTAGTTGTTGATAGATTCTCCAAGATGGCTCATTTTATACCGTGCTGGAAAACCTCTGATACGGCACACGTAGCCCATCGTTTCTTTCGAGAGGTGGTTCGACTCCATGGGGTACCACGCACTTTCACTTCTGACAGGGACACATGATTCATGGGCTATTTTTGGAAAACTTTATGGCGAAAACTGGGCACAAAATTAAATTTTAGTAGCGCGTACCACCCCCAGTCTGATGGGCGGACCGAGGTGGTCAACCGAAGTCTGGGTAATTTATTAAGATGCCTAGCCGGAGAGCAACCCAAGCAGTGGGACTTAGCGTTAGCCCAAGCCGAATTTGCATACAACAACACCGTAAATCGTTCCACCGACAAGTCTCCTTTTGAGATTGTTTATGGCTTTCCTATTCTCCATTACCTTGACCGTCATTCTTTACCTTCCTACGAGCGCATTTCTTTTGATGCTACTACTTGGGTTGAGAACTTAAAATCTTTGCATGATGTTATTCATAATAAGCTGCAGGTGACATCCGAAGAATACAAGGCTAGCGCCGATAACTACCTGCGCGATTTGTCTTTTTCGGACGGAGATTGGGTGCTGGTACACTTTAGAAAGGAAAAATTTCCCAGTGGGACTTACCACAAGCTCCGACAGCGTCGTTTCGGTCCTTTTTAGGTAAGGAAGCGGTTGGGTGAGAATGCCTACCTTGTTGATCTACCCTTGGAATTCGGCACATCACCGATTTTTAATGTGGCGGGCCTGTGCCCTTTCCATGGATCCCCACCCGCCACGCCTGTGCCACCACCTACCTTGGAGCCCGGGGCGACCGCAGGATTTCAGCCGGCCTTCACGCCTACCACGGAGGATATCGATCAAGTGCTTGACGTACGGGAGTTCCAGACTCGTGCGGGAGCTTACCAGCGCTACTTGGTTACTTGGAGGGGAAGAGACATCTTGGACAACAGTTGGATCAGCGCCCGAGAGCTTCAGCGTCGACGCCCAGACCTATCCGTTGCGGCCATCAGCTCAGTCTCGCCGGAGTCGAGTTCTCTCAACCCTGGGGGAACTCATGTGATCCTGTCGCCGACACGTTAGTGTCGTCTCATCTTTATTTACTTTAGATATTGTCGCAGTTATGCTATTGTATTGTCGTTTATTTATTTACTGTCATGGACGTTTATGTTTAAATTTCTTGTATTGTGACCCAGCGCGTGAGACTGACCACCTCACGTGACCCTGAGTGGATCAGTCCGTTTTGGAATGTGCTGGCGGGTCGTATTGTTATTTTGTTTTATCATAAAAACAACCTTGCTGAAATTAAACTCTCATAAGATTTTTCTCTGTCTAAAAGAGGGCAAAGGGGGGGGGGGCTTATAAATAGTCTTTTGTGTGAAGCCCTCAAGATAATACCGAGATCGAGTTTTTCTCTCTCGGTGAAATCCCGCCGCAAACCTTCGTCTGCCTCGTCGAGCCATGCAACCCTCCTCCGCCGCCGATCATCTACATCAACACCTCCGCCTGCCGCCCCGCCAGCTACTCCACCCGAGCCCCGACCTTTTCGCTGGAACGCCTCCCGTGCAGTCCACCGCCTACCGCCCTCCTGCTGCGCCGCCCGAGCTCTGGCCCCTCCGCCGGATCTCGCCCGTGCAGTCCACCGTTGCCTCCTACACTCCAGCAACTTTCTCTTCCGCCTTCCTAGACATCCGCCACCCACTTCTTCACTTACTTGTGGTGACCGAATCGCGGAGGATCGAAAAGCTACTGCGGAAGCCCTCAGTGAGATCTCTCCTTTCCCCTCCCCTCAATCGTCTTTATTTGCATTTATTATGAAAATTTCAGCAAGGTTGTTTTCACCCTCGAGTAGCATACGCTCGCCCTAATCTTTCCTCACCGTTTGTTCATCACTTTTGTGTGCGAAACGCTTGTTTTTGATTAACTAATCTGTGCCCGGTTAAGTTTGTTACTTAGACTTAGGATGTTTGAAGCCTGGTTTGCATCAGTTGGCTTGCAAAAACTGGTGCGTGGGCTGGGAAGTCCGGAGCTTGACGTGCAGAAACAGCTGGAAGTCCAGAGCTTGACGTCTAGAGTTCGAGCATGACGTAGCGGTGAAGTCGATGAAGTGACGTTGGCATGCAAAATCTGCGGGGAGGCGATGTGGAGTAACAGAAGAGTCGGTCTAAGGAAGGATTAACTTTGATACCAAGTTATTACGGGTCTAGGAATGTTGCCCTGAGGAGAGGCCGGAGGGGGAGATGACGGTGGTGGAGATACTACAGAGCCTTGACCGCGGCTGCCTAAGCGGGGCGTGCTCGAGAGAGAGAGCTTCCGAGATCTCTTTTAGGGTTAGGGAAATAGAACTTTCATTCATTCATACCGATACAAGACCCACTAGGTCCTTTAAATAGGACTTACAATCAACACCAAAAAGGAAATCGGCTGACTTGGACATGCGACTAAAAAGGACACAACACAATAATGGCGTCATATAAGGACGCGACTCTTAAAACGGAATAAAATATATTAAGAAATAATAAATACTTAATAATGTCATTAAAGGACCCATATCAAAATCCCAGTTGGTCCCACTCCATTCTAACTTCTTTCAACACCGGGCACTCACAGATTCAGTCACATGTTTCCCTAAAGAGAAATAGACCTCCTAATGCATTTTTTCTTCCCAGTGTCTCTTTCTTAGTAGTAGTGTCTTCTTTGTGGTCATTGAATAACAACAATTCTAATGTAGGCATTCTCCATGAAACACGAATATTTCAGAAGCCTTTTGTCCATGTAGGATGTTGTTGAATATGAACAAGCCTATGACACGCTTCAACATGTGTTTTGTTAAATTGAAAACTATACTGTGTATTATTTTTCAAAATAGCGAGCAAGCTATTTTGGGGTAAGTAAATTTTCGATTCAGATTGGGCAGTCCAAGTTATGGTGTCTGTGTGTTGGGTCTAATTATTGATATGTTAATGGGCTCATATTTTGCTTGACTATACAGTCTATACTAAAGATTATATGCTGCTTTTGGGGGTTTTGTATTTAGACAATATAATGTTGATATTGATAAAATTATGTTCAAGGATTAATACTAATGCCAGTATCTTGTTGAAAACTAAGTACACATGATAAAATGTTGAAATGTAATTGTAAGAAAACAAGTGATATTTTCCTTGATCATTTTGCCGTTATTCATAAATATGGATCATATGGCATTATCTTTATTTTGTGATGATTTTTGATAGAGAATGTTGACATCAGGTGTTCTGATTACACATTGTATTGATGTTTTATATAAAAAAATCACATTTATGGAATATTGTATCCGACTTTTTATGATTATGCCGTATCAAAAAGGAAAGAGGAGTCAACCAGACATAATGATTCTTTGTTTTATAAGATCTAGCAAAATTATAACTCTGACATTGCTTCTTTAAAGGAAGACACTGAAGAACTTGGCGGAGCTGAACCTGGCTGTGCTCTTAAAAAAGTTGTTACATTCTATTCATAATATGGCATTAAGTTCCGCCATCTATTGTTTTGATGATAATTGTTTGATTAAACAATTAGAAATGATTATAAGCCGCTCTAGAGTTTGCAAGGGTATTATAATCTCTCTCTGTCATCTTTTTGTCGGCCTTCTCTTTTATAAAAAAATTGTGAAATTTTACATAGGTGGAGAGACTGCTATCCACAGAACAAAAGATCACAGATTATCGTGCACCTGATGATGGAAATCTTCCCGATCATCGGCCAACAAATGCATGCATGAGGTGCGTTCAATTATGTAAAAGTGATAGTTGCGATACTTCATGAAATTAATTATCAAGCTATCATTTCCTCTATTTTTGGCCTTCAGAGTTGTTGGTTACTTATCTCGCATTTTGGAGGTTGCATTCACTGCTTTAGAGGGCCTCAATAAACAATCATTCTTGACTGAATTGGTGGGTCACTAACTTTATTTAATACCATGTAATTGTATTTATACAATCTGTAGTTTTTAATAATAAAACAAGCAGTCTCTTATATTATAGATTTGATATGTCTTCTTCAATTGTAAGATTCTGATGTTGAGATTGGAAGTCAACAATTTGTCCAACATTTGTTGCTGGATTAATGCGAAGTGTAAGTGCAATTGTACTGTAATGGAACTCTAATGAGTGAGTATAAATGTAGTGTTGTGTGAATCTAAAATGAAGCTGATAATTCGAAGCTGACAATTGTTAAGCGATTAATTAGCAATAAAGTTTGAAATGAATAAAGATATCCGCTAGCAACTACGATTTAGATTAGAACACTAAATAAAGAAGCAATTGCAAGCCGAAGTAAGGTAAAGAGTGTTTCAATTAAATTTAGGCAAATGAACCTTCCAAGTTGAACAATTAGTGCGAAATTTTGTAGGATTTAATATATCAAATCATATGTTTGTGTTAGAAACCACGGTGGGCCCATTTGAGGGGGGCACGTGACATCCAGATCCGTGCCGGACTGCAGTTGAATGGCGGAGGCATCCCAACCAAATCACCCAAGGAGAATTTAAAACCGGGGTAGGTTGTTGATGGCCCCGGGCTTGATCCTGGACCTCCTTTATTCAGGCAACTATCTATCTAAGTCCTGATCCCTAACTGAGGCTGCAGCGCAGTTGGGTATCAGGACTTGAGATAGCTGCAGCGCAGTTGGGTATCAGGACTTGAGATAGTTGCCTGATAAAGGAGTCCAGGGATCAAGCCCCAGCCTCAACAACCTACCCCGTTAAATTCATCATGGGTGATTTGGTTGGGGATGCTCCGCCATTCGACTGCAGTCGGCCACGGATCTGGATGTCACGTGCCCCCCTCAAATGGGCCCCACCGTGGTTTCTAACAGTTTGTATATCAAATAATCAAACACTAAGCAATATAGATTTCAAATAAGAACTTACATAAGCAATAGTAGTCCGGAGAGGTGGATGGGGGCTTATTCGAGGATTGGGCAGTGAAATTGCTGCAGTCTTGCACTGAATTCAGATTTCTGAAAGGAATGTACTGTAGTAGGGGAGGGCATAGGTGAAATGTAAGATTGCTGGAGTGAAATTATGGTATTGGGATGACTGGGATGAGTTGCAGTGGTGGTTGGACTGTATGAATTCTGGGATTGTGGAAAGGAGACTGGCCAGCAGCAGCTGTGGGCAGTTTCTGGGACCTGGGAAAGAAACGTTGGTCGATTAAGGTTGAATTTTGGTTACTGGGACTAAAATGAGATAGGACTGCTGGGGATGGTTGTATTGTTGGAATGGAAAGGCTGTAAGATTGGATTAAAGTGTCTGTATAGTGGGACGGGCAAGGCTTTGTATAAGATTGGATTAGAGTGTCCGTATAGTGGGACTGCGGGAATACACCTTTGTCGGGCGTTGCGCGCGGCCACTTTGGGGTGTAGACGTTCACTGGAGGGTGAAGATGACTCTCGGCTGTAAGGGAAGGTTTTTTTCATTGGCCGGTTATGTTTGGGAATCGGGTGGTTAATTACATTAGGTAATCAAGGGGTGATTTGATAGTGGGGAGAGATAGTTATTGGTGGTTATGAGTGCTTGGGATGGTTATAAGCGTCCACGCACCGTGGGACCACACAAGAGCCCGGGAGTTCTATCCAAAATTTGCGATGTCTGAAAATCAGGCCGTAGTTCCCTATTTATAGACATAGAACATGCTGTGGGCAGCCGATATCATCTGGAACATAATGACACCAATTTTACAAAAAAGACATGAAATATGTCGTCACTCTGAACGCGACTAGCGTGTCGGATCGTCTATATGATCTTATATCCGCCTTCTGCATATTTAAACACATGCAGGCTCCAATAAATGTCCGCCCTCCCTCAATCTGGATCCCGTCAAATCCTATCTTCACTTTCTCTATTAGCATATGAAGGTTGTTAGGAATGAGATCCTGGATGAGATCGTTTCGAGGTAGGATCGGATCGGATAGTAGGGTCGGATCGAGGATCGCTGTACAAAATCAGAACCGATTTACAAAATCTGGATCGTAGGATCGTAAGGTCCTATAATCCGGATCGTGATCCTGACAACCATGACATATTCTAATGTCCAGTTTACCTCATACAAGCAGTATGCAGCAACATAATGGCATTGCAACATTGTTTACCATTTTTTAGATTTGAACTGTTGCCTACATCTCATATTCACTCACAGAACAAAAACAAAACAAAATTCGCAATCATAGGGTGAACTACTATTCTCCTTTGTGATTATTGCTTGTTATGCAATACCTTAAGCATTCAGCAGAGCATGATTATTATCCAAAATATCTTTGAATCCCAATATGTTTGAAGCTTGTTCTGTTCATCCCTTTCAGTTTATGTCCCCTATGAATGGCCTTGCTAGTTTTATAGTTTGGGCAGTGCGAAATTGATAGTCACCTATCTTTGCTGCTTCTCTATAATTTATTTTCTTATGGCAAATCTGCATTGCTGCACGGAAATTTAGCCCCCATTTTCTCATCTTTACAGTGAACATCGTATATTCTCATATTTGTGAAGGTGTGTTTCTTTTCTGAGTTTTCTCATTGCTCGACCATCATGTTTCTTGGATATTCTCCTTTGATGCACATAGTTCAACATGAGCACGCATGCATTATCGTATCTGGATAGACTGCCACAAACATCTTATGTTTCCTTTTCAGCGTATGCGGATATATATTTTTCAACCTTTTCCCTAATTTTTTTCATGTATATTTCCACAATAGACTGATTAAATGTTTTTTTTGATGTAATATTATACCATCATGCTTGAGCTGTTCGTAAGCCGGTAGTTTTTTGCTAAAGAAATCTTCTCTTTCAGGGAGACCGCTTGCATAAAGGTTTGCTAAATCATTGGCAGAAATTCACCTTCAACCCAAGGTAACATCTCATTTCTTTTTTATGATCCTTGCAGTCTCTTGATGTTTTCTTTGGTTAAATATTCGCAAGCGATGCAGCCTTTGAAGTTGTAGCCGGGTTAGTTTTACTCAATTTCATTAATCATGGGGTGCGATAAAACATCATATCATCATACGGTGGAGTTGAAATGTTTTAGCACATTCATGAAACAAGCGGTTTTTTTTCTTTCTTGTTGCATTAATTCCGTGTTAATAATATTTATTCTGCCAAATAGAATAATGTTATTAGAAGCTTTTATTGTCTTCCTATGTTGCTATTTGTCATGAAACTCTCCGAATTGAGCATCACAACCTTAAATTCATTAACACAGCGGTGGTTTGCGACTGAAGCGAGACATAACAGAATACGGGGATTTCGTTCGGAGGTTTGGCGCTCCCAGCATCGATGAAAAGTTTGAACTGCTCGGCATGTATGTGGGAGATCTTATATGTTTTTTTTTTTTTTATCTAAGAATGAATATTATATTATTATTATCTTTATTATAATATTGCGGAGATGGATGGCTCTGATTCACCCATTCACTTTTTTTTCCTTTACATGGCTCCAGTATGGCTAATGTGTTCATAGTCGCGCCTGAGAGTCTAGCATCACTGTTCGAAGGCACCCCTGGAATTAGAAAGGATGGTTTGAGGTATGCATTCTTAGGCTCCGTTTGAGGGGACTTATTTTCACCGGTCAAGCGGTTACGACCGCATGAACCGGACCTTAAATTTAAGATACGGTTCATGCGGTCGTAACCGCTTGACCGGTGAAAATAAGTCCCCCAAACGGAGCCTTAATTCAAAGTTATGTAAATGCTTTCTTCTCCTCCTTACAAATGATGGAATTATATATATATATATATATATATATATATATATATATATATATATATATATATATATATTATATAAGATATATTAGATATATAGGGTTATTTACGAAGACCTCCACTTGAAGTTTGTGTAATTACAGCTTGCATCTCTCTAACTTTCCAAATTACTTTTACCCCCTCTCAATGTTTGCACTTCATAACACCATGCATAAAAATACCCCTTGAATTACTCCAAGGGAGTACTTTTGTGCATGGATGTTATGAAATGCAAACATTGAGGGGAGGTTTTTGTAATTTCGAAAGTTAGAAGGGTGCAAGCTGTAATTATGCAACTTTTGAGGGGAGGTCGGTAAATAACCATATATATATCTATATGTATGTATATATGTATGTATGTATGTATGTATGTATGTATGTATATATATATATATATATATCTATATATGTATATTTATATATTTATATTGAAAATCCTTCGACTACAGGTTTGTTCAACTCAGAGAAGACTACAGAACCGCGAAGGTTGCATCTAGAATCAGCAGTGTCATGGCAGAAGCATAGTCCCAAAACTTGCTGGAATTGGGTTTTTAATATTTATTCTCAGTTAATTTAAATTCCCGAGGCATACATGAACATAACGAAGTTAACAGCAGCTGTCTTCTGAAATTTAGGACGCGCTGAAAACGTTTTTTCCCTCCCAAACTGATGTCTAATGCTCGAGCTTTGGGCTGACAAGGATGATGGCATGCAGTATTCTGTCTGTCACTCGAGGTCGCCGATCTTTCTTTTTTTTTTGTTAAAAATGATTTAAGACTGGGGACATTGTCTGTAGTTGTGGATATTGTGATGTATATGCACTGTGCACTAGAAACTTGTATGTTTGTGCTAGTAGAACATTGAATATGTGAAATCTAGTAGATTTCAAAGATATGGGGAGTGGGAAGTCATCTCAAGTGATGTTTAAACAGGAGGGAAGTGTGTCAATGATGCACCTGTCAAGGCCCGTGTGAGATTTACAGGCGCTAAACATGATCGATATGGGTTTATGTGCGTGGTGCATTGTTTTTAATCTTAGGCTCTGTTTTGCATGGTGGTGGCGGTCATGAACATTGGGGGTTAAATTGTCATTCGTTAATGCCCACATAAGGAACTTCATCGACTTTTATGTTCAAACGGATGATGTTTGTTAGGTGATCATTAACGAATGACGGTTTAACCCATGTGTTTACGACTAGCACCACCGTGCCAAACAAAGCCTTAGTTTGACTGGAAGAGACGAATATTCACAAAGAAATATGAAAAGATGGAATCTCTAAGATGTATTATGAGGATTTCTATAAACCAACGCAAATGCTTCTGTTGTATGTCACACCTAATCAGAAACATTCACTTCAGATTGTATTATGAGGATTGCAGCTATAATCCTAAGCAAAGGTGTTGATTGCACACCACAATAAACTTATTGGGTATGTCTAGTGGCTTGGAAATGCTCACGACCTTTCTCTTGTTCTTAGATGTGTTTGTACAAAAATGCCAGTCAGAGTGCCATAAAATGTATGACATGATGATGGTTATGACGGCCACGAAGTAAAAAACTAGTATAACAACATTCAAGCCTTTATCCCACTATCGTGGGGTCTTATGGATCTTTTGTCGCCATTGTGTCCTATCTTTTGTCATAATCTCACTAATGCATACGTACATCGTGTCTTTCTTTATAGTTTAATTCCAAGTCTTTATAGGTCAACTCTCTCGTTTAACGTGCTTAGTGACTAGACTCACAAGTAAAAAACTAGTATTGAAATATAAATTGATTGAAGTTTCTTATGTT